>VWYI01005191.1:4112-46575 GCA_013399455.1 Anthoscopus minutus
CCACAGCCTCTGCAGAAAATCTCCAAGATTTGCCATAGGTTGACAGTAAGAAGCTTTGGAGATTCTCTTGGTGAAAAGAAGGGAGGGAAATAGTATCTCTTATCAACTTGTCTAATATTCACTGTCAGGAGAGAAAAAAAGCTATATGGTTCTTTGGATGAGCAATGTGCTTTATATAACACACTTCAAAAATTCATAAATTCATAAAGTGTAATATTAAATGAGAAGTTATGATATCCAAAAGGTTTATGATTAGAGAATATCAATTTATCATGAAAAACAATGTTTTCCAATAAGGATACTTTGAATTAATATTTATATTCATCATAGAGAAGATTTCCCATTACACATAAACAGTGATTTGCATTTACTTTCAGCAGTCCCCACACCAGACACCACAAGTTGAACCCCTTGCAACTCTTCATAAAGGTTTTTTCAGTCCTTCCACAGTACCACACTTACACTGTGATATGTTTAGAATCACAGCAATTCTGTGCTTAAGCAAATATCACATTTCTGCAGTCCTGTTAATGCCTTAGGATTTTAGCATCACTGTTCATAGAATTAGACCTTGTACATCAGGTTTTTTGAAGAACAGGTCAGTGTTGAATTTCCATCTAATACATCCTCATTAAAAGCTGCAATATGTATTAATAACAAAATGCAATAGATACTGAACATATTTTCTGGGTAAAACAACATTTTCCTGCTATCAGTAGGGGCTACATACCTGTAGCTTCCTAAAATGGGACTTTGCATTTCATTTTATTGTTTCTTTCAGTTGCCTTTCAAAAATGCTTCATCTTCAGAGTTCATTTAGGTAACAGCCTCACTGCCTGAATCCAACTTCCCTGTTAGCATAACCATCACCAGGCTGATTCTCCATATAGTTTTTTAAGAAATCTCTTAGTGGCACAAAAAAGAAGCACATAGTTCCAGGCTCTGCACCTAGCAGAATGCTCTTTTGTAAGCATGTAATTAAAAAAATACATATTATAGCTATTATTTCAATTGTCTGCTTCTACACACTGATGCAAAAATGACCTAAGTGCACCGATAAAGAGAGTTATGAAGGTAAAGACAGCCATGCTGGCAAACTCAGGCATTGATTAATTTGCTTGTTTTTGGTATCAGTTATGTCACATTTACTTCCATAATTACACACTGTGAGAC
Organism: Anthoscopus minutus; assembly: GCA_013399455.1. NCBI lineage: Eukaryota > Metazoa > Chordata > Aves > Passeriformes > Paridae > Anthoscopus > Anthoscopus minutus. Next base: position 5,286 of record VWYI01005191.1, read on the forward strand.
AAAGCAAAAAGATCTACAAAAAACCCTTTTTTCTTCCCTTCTTTCCTTTTTTGATGCACACTTACTGGAATGCCGGTGAAGGTAACTGGAGGTGACTGCCAAGAGATGCTAAAGCTACTGCCATTGGGAGTGAATTTTGCTGACCCTGGAATGTTCACTGGAGGAGTGGCCTGTGTGAAAAGAAAGTATTATTCCAGCAAGAAGAACCATTCCTCTTCCAAAGCATTTCAAAGGATCTTTCATTCCTTGAAATGGTAAATCTGTGAGAGATTTTCCAAGGTATAAAAAAACTCCATGGTGACAAGCATTTTACCTTTGTGAGAAGGATAATCATGGATAAGCTAGTAAGGAAGGGACAGAGTTATATATATATACACCACTGTTCCTACACCTTGTTTAGAGAAAGATGATTGCTCTCAAAAGACTCCACAGAAAACCTGTAAGAGCTAGATATGTTAAAATACAGACAAAATCAAATATCACATACAAGTAACTTTTAAAGTAATGCCAGCATGAAGCAAAAACTACTTCACAGCCTGTTCCACAGTGATAAACAAGGCCATACTTACACTCATAGCAATTGTTTTACACAATTTTAGTGTGGATAGCTAGGCTTCTTGGATGGAAGTGATTAAGTGTTGGCCATTTCTCATTTATCAGACAAATGTTAAGAGTAATCCCAATTAAAACAGTTTTTCCTATTAAAAACTAGGAGCTGTAAATCATCCTTCGGATTCAAAAAACAGCTCTTGAAATACTAAACTAAAGCAAGTATTTGAAGGACTCCCGGGCAACTTGAACTCCTATGTTCTTCCTATCAGGGCTGTAATACCCAGTGGTGCCTAGGGTACCTAGGGATAACCTGAGCTTAGACTGTTGAGCATTTTTCATCTTGCACCTTTGGTTTCCTCACTAGGTTTTGAGTTTCTATGAATTCTTCCCTGCCTCTTTTTGAATCCCATTCAGTTTTCAGAATCATGAAATTTATAGCTGTGTAGCTACCCTGCCTAGCAGGAGCGTGAGCAGCCAGCATGAACGAAGGCTCATTTTGACCCTTAAATTTCAAGCTATCATCACAAAAAAAAAACCCTCCTTGGTTTAAACTTAAAAAGAATTTGCTAAAATGATTTTTCACTTATGCCTTTCAGATGACTATATGTGACAATAACACAATACGCTCATTTAAGCAGTGTTTGTGTTGGGGCTGCTGAAATTGTCTCACTGCTTCAGGAAGAGAGTGCCTCCTCGAGCCACCAGGTAGAGAGGAGTGATGACCAACTACAACCTGATAGTTCCCATTAAAGATAATTTTCCAAGTAAACATGGGCTGAAGCAACCCTCTAGAGCCTTTCCAGAAAATGGAAGGTGAAACCACCAGATGCCTGTGTATGGCAGCGATGCTCTGTGGGCTGCCAAGATGCTGACAGCTCCAAGAGAATCCACACAGAAATGCAGAGCAAACATCCACTGAGCTCCATAAAATATAAAAACCTCTCTGAAAGGCGTCTAGAACAATCTGGCAACATCTCTGGTACCAGTAGTTCTTCATCATAACTCTGTTCAAATGGGAAGGAGTGAATGACCACAGAGCTCCAAGACAGGAAGAATTGGAGAGAGCTGGGTGAGCAGTGAGGCAGCATTGCCTCTGCTCAGCATCCCTAAAGGACAGGAGCTCAAACCCAGGGTCAGCACAGCAACTTCCTCAGGTATTTGAATAAGACCTGGAAGGGAAACCCTAGGTGCCGAAAGAGCCTGCATGTACTTCCACTGTAGTTACATTTAACAGGTACAGACAATAGTTTTGTAAAGGAACATGAAGTTTAAAACTGACACAATTTGCAGTTGCTTAAAATACTATAGTGCTCAATTCCTTTCTTTCAGTGTCTAACTACCTACCTCAGACATGAACAGACTTAGATAGTCAATCACCTTGTTCACTTGTGTCCCAGATGTGCATCTTTGCTCATCAGGCACAGTCAGCTTTTTCAGGCTAACATTTCAGTCAATCTCTCCCATCAGGTAACTACTTAAAACATTACAACTGACTGAAGAACTTCTATACCCCAACCTCAATTTGCCCAGATATGACCGCCTAATATATCAAAATATATTAATGAATAATTTGTGTTTATTTATTTATTTGTGCCAACATTACCCTAGTATCTGAAACAGCCTGTGCTCATCCTCTTCCCCTTTCAAGCTTGTCCTTTCACTTTCTTCCCAGGCAGCAAATCCATCCTCTTCTTGTCCCTTGCTTTGCCTGAGGTATCTGTCCCAGGTCTGGAGAGGCTGCCCATGTCCTCTCTGCCCTCTTTCTACTTCTGGTTGGAGCCCATCACATCCAATTTGGCTGACCAGAACTCTTAACTTGAAATTTCAGCTGAAATTATATATGGGGGTCTTATATAATGGCATTAAAACCCTTTGTCTCCTAGATATTTCTTATCCAAGAGAGCTGACAACTATTTTTTCCCCCTTCACAGCTCTGTTGTTGTTGGCTCATGGTCATTCTGTGCTTGATTAATGAACGTAGGTTTCCTTCTTACATAATTTTCTCACTACTCTAGTTTATAGAAGAAAAATCTCATTATTTCCTTAGATTCAGGACTTTGCATGTTCTGGCATTGAACTGCACTCACAACCTATAATTCTTAAGATCACCCAATCACGTAAGCCTGATCTGTAACTCCCTTACTGCTGATGCCTCCCAACTTTGTTATCAGTGAAGTTTATTATAGTATTTGTTTATGACCAAAATGATTTCATGAAAGTGAGATCAGGGCCAAGAACAGCTTTTCATTTAACTCCACTAATGACATCCAAAGACCTTTTCAAAATAACTAACTGCTGTTCTCTGTGACTTTCCAGCTCTTTCTCCTACACTAAATTTAATCTCTTGCTTAACAAATACTGCCTATACGTTTTAAGATCAAATGCTCTCCTTGAATCCAGAGAGATTTGTTCTTTTGCTTCCTATTCTGTTCTAGCATCATCTTTTTCTGGGGTTCCCCCAATGCAGTTTGCCTCAACTGCTGTACTTTTCAGAATTTCTTCAATTATTCTTCTAAATCATTCCTCACCCATAGGACTGGGTCAGGAAAGAGCATCAGGGCTTTCCTCACTTGCCTCGTACCTTTCTCATTTAGTCTATTTGATGTTTTCCAGTCATAGAGGAAACAGCAATCAACAGATCTCTTTAGGATTCTTACAACTGAGCTTCGGGTTCTGTATTTTTTTCCCCTTTTTCTTTTTAACAGGAATCCTGTGATAAACAATAGTCAGACTCCCTTACGCAAGTTCCTTGAGCTGCTCCCAATGAAGTAATCTCCACTTTCTCCTCTGGCTGGTGAAATCTGAATGTCCACTCCACCTCCTGGCATTTCTTTCTGAAATGCTCTTGGCAGAGGATGCCACTGACCTCTACAGAAGCTGCTTCCTTTGCCAGGACAGCCTGAATGCTTGTGCAGGGACCCAGCCTCCTGCTTCCAATTAGCAAGCTGCAAACAGTGTGGACTGTGTCACTCCTCACTGATGAAATTAAGCATTGAAACCAGAGCAACCTGAAAAAGCCCACAGGGCTCAGGCAGTTGTAGTCTTGTGCCATGGAATACATCAATTCAAATGCAATTCAAGGACTTCAAACACTTGAACTAGGATTTCCTTAGGCAAGTGCTTTACTCAAAGGCTGCTTGTAAAAAAGGGTTGAAAGGGTCTCCAAATAGCAGGGCAAACTGTCATGACTGCAAATCTCAAATCAAGCAAAACTTGTCATCAGCCTAGACTTGTTGCCTCACTCTCTGAGGCAGGATTTAAGCTACACTGAGAAGCAAATCTTTCTCCTAGCTGGTTTCATCAGTCTCCAGGTTGGGATGCTACTTGATGCAGCTTCCACCTGCAATACCAAGCTTCCACCCATGCTTTTCAACATGCACAGAAGTCTAAAACAAGCCTTTGAATTCTCTGTAGCTCCATCTGACCTTTTAGTAGGTGTGCTCCAAACATATCACGAAAGTTTTATCTGCCCAACACCACACATGATAGTTATTGCATCTGATAAATTTAACAGAGTTCAGTTCTCCGGTGCATACACAGGTCATGGACCACACTACTTCAAAGACTCTATTCCTCTTTTCTTTTATGGCATCCAGACCAAAACATGTCAAGTTTTAGTGCAGTTTTATAATTAATACTTTCTGTTGAAGCTTAGCTGTAATGTTTTAGGATAGCAGTTTTTGCCACTTGAAAAACATCACCTCCAAAAATAGGAAGATTCCATATTTGCTTTTTCATTCTTCCTGCTCTACATCACAACTGCAAACTGACATCTCACATGTACAAATAGAGGAAATTAATTGTTCCTGGAATCCTTTGGGTACTTGTTGACACTACAAGCAGAGCTTGTACTTGTTCAATAAAAACAGAGCTGAAATGAAGACTCTGGGAGGGATTTGCCTGACTGGATGCAAAATTTTACAGTGCAGCAAACCCCATCTGAGCATGTCAATTTGGGTTCTCCTTAAGGTCAGTGAAAATTGAACTGATGTAGGCAATGGAACACACAGATCAACTCTTCTCAACCTGAAGTATGCACCTATGCATGGCTGGATAAATAGCACCCCAAAACCCACCAGCTGTGGTGGGTACATAAACAAAGACACAATGATCTCAGAAGACAACATCTCAGTTTAAATTTAAAAATGCCTTTGCTCTGAAAACCTTTCATCTTATTAAAACACAAACACTGTGATGTAACATTTCTTAACACATTAGTGACATTGGTGCAATCACTGGAGCTCATACCACTGGTGTTACCTGGTAAGCATGGTCCGTGTGTACGAGGTAGAGGTTGGTAGGAGCTGAGCGGCTCAGAGGTGTCATCAATTTAGTCTCGGTTTTGGCACAGGAAGTTTCAGGACGGATTGTGTCTTGGGTGGGAAAGGAAGGAGGTGATGCTAAAGATGGAGAGACTGGGGAAAGACTGTTTAAACCATCAGCTACTGAGTCCGTGTTGAGCCTGATTTCTGTATAGTAAAAATCCTCCTCTCCATCACTGTAGTCAGACTCTCCTACACGTCTGTATCAAGAGAAAGAAGAAATGACTGAAAGCAAGAACTCCAAAGTAACTTTTAAGTTCTAGATGCATGAGCAAATATATTCATATCATCGATGAATTAATATTTGCAGTTTCAACCCTTCCAATCTTACCTGCAGTTTGACTGCAGGTAAGAAGTGGAAAATAATCTAATCTGAAGAGAAAAGAAGAATTACTTTTTTCCTCTCTCTGTTATTTTTGACAAATTCTTTCACCTTGGAGTAGATGTTTGACTCCTTCAGATCAAGTATCAGCTTCTCATTTGTAACTATTGTAAAGTTAACAAGAATCCCAATGCACTGTCTTTGAAAGTCACAGCAATGACAACAGACACAGGCAAGATATACTTCACTCACATTACAGCAAATAATATTCAATCTTATCAGAAGTTACTTAATTATACCAAAAATAGTTATGTCTGCCACTCACCGTAACTTTTTGTAACATAATGGAAGGATTTGCTAGAAAACAGTCTCACCATGCCCACTCAGACACAGAGAAAGCACTTTGAATTCTCTTGCTATGGCCAGGACTTTCTGGTCCTGCTCTCCAGAAGCAGACTTATTGAAGGGGGGCATTAAGGAGGTTTAATTGCCTCAAAGGTCCATCTGATGTGCATTTGGGTGCAAGTGCTAACAGTGAAGCAACCCAGTCAAAACAGTAGCTCCCAGTAGACTACATGCTATGTATCAAACCAGAACTTGTTGAGAGAACATAGGTCCAGGAGGTTTGATGGCTACTTCTTCTTCTCTACCAGAAGTACCATCCAACAGAATGCAGCCAGTCACTGACCACAACTACTATTTCCAGAAAGGTTTCCAATTCCAGCAAATTCCAGAAAGGTTTTGCTACTTACTTCTCCCTCTCCCACACCAAAAAGAGGATGCCCCCATAACACAAAGCACAAATCAACGTTCATAACTGCATTTTGAGAGAGATTTTCTGTTTCCCACAGCCTTAAGCCCAACGGTAATTGCTGACCTCTTTCCAGACCATCCTGAGCTCCAGATGTTTCTTGTGGTGGCTTTAATTTTTAACCTGTGGGTAACACAGATCTACAGAACAGAGATGTATTTTCACCTAACAGGTGAAGACCGTGAGTCCTCACTGTAATTATAAATGAGACAGGTACATCAATCAGTGAATCACACAGGAGAGTTCAGTAGCAAACTAAAGCTCTGAAACAAACTTGTGTCCTAAAAAATTCATTTGCTTTTGCTTCTAGTCCAAGTAACATAAATGTGTGTCCTGGTTTTGTCTGGGCTGGAGTTAATTTTCTTCCAAGTAGCCGGGATGGAGATGTATTTTGGCTTTAGGATAAGAAGAGTGTGGATAACACACTGACGTTTTAGTTGATGCTGAGCAGTGCTTACTCTGCATCAAGAACTTTCCAGTTTCCCATGTTCTGCCAGTGATCAGGGGCACCAGAAGCTGGGAGGAAGCATGGCCAAGGACAAAGGGATATTTCAAATCACAGGATATCATGTTCAGTAAATACACTGGAGGGAGTTAGCTGGGAGGAGCTGATCACTACTTGAGGACAGGCTGGGCACTGGTGTGTGACAGGTCAGCAGGTGGTGAGAAACTGTAATGTGCATCACTCATTTCTCTTCAGTTTTGTTTCGCTCTCTCTCCCCACTTTCCTTACTAGAGTCATTAGTATTACTGTTATTATTATAATCAGCACTTTATTTTGTTTAAGCCATTAAACTGTTCTTGTCTCAACCTATAAGGTTTACTCTTTATTCCTTTGATTCTTCCAGTGAAGGTAGGGGATAGTGAGTGAACAGCTTTGTGGTACTTAGCTGCCAACTGGGTTAAACCATGACAACATTCAGCTAAGTTTCCTTTTATTGTTAGATTTCTTGTGTGGTTTGTGGTTTTGGTGGGTTTTTTGGCGTTAATTCAGCTCAGAACTGGCACAAGCACCTGACCTGATATGAAAGAAAGCTGAAAAGTATTCATGCAAGACCCTGAACTTGTCTACCACAGTGTCATCCCGGATGTGATGTGCAGACAGCACATATGATGCAGTGGCACTGAGCTGTGCAGCTGACAGGGAAGTGCAGCATGACCTCAAGCTCTATTTGACTTTCTGGCAAAGTTGACAGAATTGCAGGAAAGAAAGTGCCTCGCTGTTGGAGTAAGTGCTCATTCACCTTGATGCGCTGTTCCGCGCTTTCCTGAGAAACACAGCAATATGAGAGAGAGAAGCCAAGGACAATCCAGTTCATCTCTCCAGCCAAGGGAAATTGCTCTTCTTCTAGACCAAATCCTTTAGTTTCCCCAAAACACTGTTCTCTTACCCAAGGTGAATGGTCCGTATGTGTTTCTGAATCCCTGCAGCTGTGCTCAGTACCTTCCCACAGTTCTTCCATAGGCATTTGAACATCACCTTCATGGAGTTCTGAAAATTATGAGTAAAGCAACATTAGTTGTATGGAAGTTGTTGGGATATTAGAAAAAAATTTCTTCCCTGAAAGGGCCGTCAAGCATTAGAACAGGTTGTCCAGGGAAATGGCTGAGTCACCAACCCTGGAGGTATTTAAGAGACTTGAAAATGTGTTGCCTGAGGACATGGTTTAGTGTTGGATTTGGCAGTGCTGGGTTAAGGGCTGAAAATTTCTGTCTCTGTAATTCTGTGAAGGCAGAAAAAAACTCAAAATACCCAAACCAGGTAAACAGTTACAAAACACTGTGAAGGTTCACAGCCTTTGACTCCAAATTCATAATGATCTAATAGTCTTTTATTAGACTAAATAGTCTTTTATTAGACTAAAGTGTGTCACTCTACTGAATTCAAGAGAATCCACTGAAACAATGCAGGAGCAGTGTGTGACAAAAATTTACTTCTCTCTGTTCCTTGGCAACACTCTTCCATTTTAAAGTTTCAGTTCCTCCACTAAGGGAGGTAGATGATATAAAAACTTCCAACACTTCTTGCAAAAAAAACCTAATGAGGACTTCTTACTTAATCCAAGGCACCTTCTTAAAATAAATCTTTCCAAAGCAAGCTCTTATGAATGTTTCTGCTCATGATATTTGCAGCGCAAAAAATATCTTGCCAAACACAGCTTCTGTTATGTCAATATTTGCCATGAGCTGGCACTGCTTCTGTTTCGCTCAGAAGCCGCTGTGGACCTTACTCAGAAAAGAAAATGAGAAGTTATCCACCTGTGTTCAATTTTTTAAAAAATACAGGTATAATCTCATTAAAATATCCTTTTTATATTCTTCAATATAAGTTCAATGATCCCCACTGAGTTAGCATTGATTTAGAGCACAGCCAACAAGGATATCACTAGGCCAATCTTTAACATTTTGAAGACTCTGAAAAAAAGTAGTCTTAACAAAGATTTGACAAACTCTAGAGATATTTAAAAATTAATTTTACACCAAAATGAAACTGATTTTGTATTGTTTAAATAAAAAAAAATTCTAAATAGCTTGTAATTCTCAAAAATAATTTTTCTCTATTATTACAGAAGACATTATAAACATCAGGAAGAGCATCAAAATACTGTATTATTATTCTGTAATTTTAGTTACATATAAGATTACATTAATATACTCATACAAAACTCAGTTTAAAGAATAAGGAGGGAGCGGGGAAATAAGCACATCCTTAGGGTTAAGTACATTTCATTGTGCCTTGAACAAAAGCTGACTAGGTGCTTTCTTCAGTTTGGACCCTTTGGAACTGTATGCCAGTAGATAGTTCCAGCATTTGCTAGAAAGATGACGATTAGAATATAACTTAAAAGAAAAAAAAATCTCAACTGATGGGCTTTTTAAAATAGAAGTTGATTGTGGGAGCATGTTCTCATAGTTCCCTGCAGTCTAACATCTCCTATTTTAAAGTATGAATGCTTAGGGCTTTGAGATTTGAGGTACCTGACCATACTGGTCATACTTGGGAATAAATTGCACATAAATTGCCTATTTTTTTATTTGCTAATACAGCTGTAGATCAAATAGATACAGAACTCCTTTTCTCATATTAAATATAATCTATCTAGCAATTCTGGTTCATACTTTTCTTACTTCCATAATATAATACTAAATGCTATTACCAGCTCAAAAACACACAATCAACCACCAGTATGTCAACAAGATGAAGGCCATGTTTACAACTGACATCCTAGGAATTCCAATATGACATCATAAACACCATATAAGTCTTTGTGAACACAGAATGGTTTAGCATCCATCCCCAGTTTGATGGTAAAATCAGTCTCCTAGCTCCACTGTGGTTTTGGATTTTTTGTCGGTGGTAGGAGTTTGCAAAAACCGATGCAGAAATTTCACCCAAGTGAAAGCTCACTCAGCAGAAATAAAGAACATGCTTGCATTTCTTCCATTTCCTTTCCAAAAATTACCTATTCAGGCTTAATGTTTTATTTAATAAAATAATGGAACATAAATATAAATGGTTTGGTAAGGAATAACTACCAGAGAGGAAAATGTTAAGCAAATAGGCTACCAATCACTCTGTTTCCAGGTTTACTCCCGACTTTTGCAGCCCTGAAGAAGAAACAGCCTGAACATTTTTGTTTCAGCTTCTAAAGGTGCTAACTTGTACTCAGCTCAAATACCATGCTGGAGCCAGAATAAAGAAAAAAACCTGCAGGAAAGCAGGTTTATATTTAATTTATAAAACCAAGTTTGGCATGGAATGTTACTGTTTATCCAAATAAGCATTTGCCATACAAAGCAAAATCCCTGCGAGCCAGAACAGATAGTGTAATAGATCTATGGTGGGTACATAAATAGAAATATTTGAAAGCAACTTGGAAAACAATAAAGATGGCAGCTGCAAACCCATGTGTCTCATCACAGCTGAGCAGTAAGAGTGGTGCTAATAAGGTGAAGGTCAACTGAGAAGTAAAAGGCAAACAAGGACACTTCTGCACTCCTACTTCTCCTGTCCCACACACCCCCAAATCTCTGCTCTGTTTAGTGCAACACTCAGCTCCAACTTTTAATTTATTATAACAAAGCTGTCCTCCAAAACACTTTTTTCCTTCTTAGCAAGATGCACAAACATTTTCATCTCTTTCCCATCAACAAGGGAAAAACGGCATGGGTCAGTAAATAAGCAGCTTCTGGAGCAAGAGGATAAATCTGAACAGGTTTAAACAATCATTAAAACTTCTTCCTGCTGGTGACAAAGCAATTAACTGTCTCAGACTGAGCCAGAAATAAATTCACTAAGGGAATAAATTCTCTGTTTTCTCTCTTTACAAAAAGCCCTTTTACATCTTGCTATGTAAAATCTGTCCTGTTGTGTTGGGAGGGAAGGAAACTTGGACTAGTGCCATCTCTTTGTTTTCTTTTTCTTCCAGAGAAGCTTGCTGGCTAGCAATGGTGCGTTTTTGGGGTTAGTTTTGGACCTTTTTTTTTTATGTCACGTTTTATTTAGCCTGCTTTTGTACTCCAACTGAGGATAAATTTGGCTAACACTTATACTATATCAAAAGCCATCAGGTCTGAGCTCTCTCTTTCTCCTTTTTTCACTCCATATGTTTGTGCAGAAAAACCTTCACAGTATTAAGGTATCTGACATGCTGTCAGACAAACAGCACTTTCAGGGAACAAGGAGTACTAAGGCCATAGTCAGTTCTTGAGATGACATGTAAAGGCTGCCTGTTGCATCCTGCTCACAGAGAATTTGTCAAAGTAGGACAGAAATCCCTTGAATGGCCAGAGGCAACACCTTCTGGATATCACTCTAGTGTTTTCTGAGCAGGAGGTTCTGTAGCACCTCACCATCTGGCACAAAATATGTGCCACTGATGACAGCATGTGTGTGCAGGAGGTGACCATGCTGAATGAGACACAGTGACTAGGAGAAGTCCCCATGTTAAATGGATGCCAAGAAAGGATACATAAGCAGAGGTATTTGGGTGATCTGCTCCTTTCTCAAACAAAATCAGCCTACCAACATCCTATCTACCCGAGGGTTTGCATATTTAACATGAGGCTAACCTTTCTCTTCCTAGGAATGGGCTCATCGAAGAGAAGGTTGCTTGTTTCACCTTCATCAATACCATCATCTGGCTGGGAAGGTGTTCGAAAAGCTTTGAAGCTATCAGCTGACAGAGGTGGAGATGGGGTGGATGGGTTGGACTGGTCACTGGGAGCGTTCCAGCTCCAGTATCCACTGCTGCTGGTACTAGAAGGCACAAATCCTCCTTCTTTCCAAGATCCATTCAGGGATTCTGTCAAGAACAACAAAAGCTATTATTACAACCATATCATCACGATAGAGCTAAGGTTTAGATGTCATGTTGGTAATTAACTGCACATTCAGTAAAGCAAAGTGAACGCATTGTATGTAGAAGGACAACTGTATTCAACCCATGGCACACAAATTACATATTCCACACTTGATTTATATTTTATTTAGAACAAACAAACAAACAAAAGCAGCAAAGTATTTTTCTAAAAAGAAATGTTGCATTTGAAAAGATAACCTGTTCTGAGGCATAAATAGCAATAAATTATCATACATTGCATGCATGATTTAAGTAAAACATTTAAATTGATCTTTAAAGGTCCCTGCAAACCCAAACTATTTTATCCTCAGTTTTCAAAAAGAACACATTACTCTGGTGCAGCACCAAAGCAAGCTCCAAGCCACCGTACGTCCAACAGGAGATCCCCTGGGAAGGAGACATACACTCTGAGCCCCAGAACACTAAGCAGACCCACAAAAACATGACCATCTTCCCAGTACTAAAACACCAAAGAAAACCATAGTTACACTCTGTGTTCTTATAATCTCTCAATACACACACCTCTGTCTAATCTGAATCTCTCCACGAGGTGGCATGTATCCCTTGGGATACACATGTGTACAGGCATCTGGTTTCAGAAGTAGAACACACAGACAGATCACCTCCACACCTACTTGCTGGAGCAATTGCCTCCTCAGTGCTGCAGCTCCCCTGACTTTACATGCTAAGAAGACACTCAAACTAACAGTTTACACTCTGCAGCACCACGGCTGGGAGTAACAGCACTGCCTGAGCAGTCTGAGGCACAGCTTGAGCCATGCTTCACATGCAGAGCTCCTCAGGCATTAGATGCTGGCACGTCACTCTTGCCAGTCCCTAAAGGGCTTCTGGCAGCAGAGGAGTATGTAGGTCATCAGCTCAGCAAAGGCATGGCCAGAGCACATCCAGGGTGCAGCCACAGGCGGCTCTGCCAGAACCCTCAGGTTCTCACAGGGCTTGGGCAAATGCGCAGGGATGGTTTAGGTGCGGCTTCTCCCTAACTCAGGTGTTGGAAGCTTTTCCCAATGACACTGTAGGTGCCTGATTATTGTGCAATACCTGACTTTGGAGCTGGTAAGCAAATAACATCTTATCTGTTCATGAAACATTATTTCAGTGTGAGACAAGTCCTTTCAAGCCAGTGCCCGTCTTTAAAAGATCTGCAAAAGTTTCTCTCAATTTCTTACAGATATATTAACTAATTTAATGTAATAATTTAACTAATGATATTGGTAAGAAAATGAGCTATCAAAAGCTTACCCCAAACCAATACATTTTTGGGTTTTTTTTCTCCTAACTCAGTTGGTTTTGGACAAAATCCTTACTGCTAACATCAGCTGCTCAAAAAGACCAGAATGCGGTACCCCCTTGAGTAGGCAGCAGTACTTATTTACTGATCAGGACCACATAGCATAAATGGAAATCATCCTCTCCCCTCCATCCCTCCCACTTCCTCTTTGGAAAAGGACCTACATACACATTTCTGGTAGCTCCTAAGTTAACATGTGAAAATGTCATGTTTTGCCTCATGATTACAACTTTCATGTGACTGTAATGAAGGTGGGTTTTGTTTCTTTCAAAAATTTGGTATTTCAGTCTTGTGCCAAAGCCAAAAAATACATCTGGTATCAACTTGTGACCTTAGCAAAGCTAAAAATTTCCATGTCTTCAGAAAAACAAAGGAACACTCTTTCAACTACTTTCTGACACAGTTATGGTGGTACTTTGTATTCTCAGTGTTTACAGCTGCTCCTCACCTTGCTGAGAAAGAGATGTAAATCAAGAACATTTTTTAAGTAGCATGGAAAAGACTGAATGAGGCTGACAACAGAAAAAAACCAAACACTGGTTCTCATTCATGCTAACAAATCTGCCAATGTAAAGTTTAATATATAAATAAATGCAACTTACTCTTATTTTGGGGCTCTTTTCACATTGCTCGAGTTGCGTAAAAGAGAACCAGACCAAATATTATTCAGCTGCAGAGAAACAAGGGCCAAACTCTGATACAGTTTACATGGGTGATCATTCCCAGGAATTCCAGCATGGATCTGACTTAAATATTAATGCTGATGTTATTTTTTTTTACTTCTATGCAAAATTCCATTTGTTTTAACAAATGGTCCTTTAATCATACTGCTACTTATTACCCTTTCTTGGAAAAGCATGTGGAAAAAACTAAGCACTAATACATTTGTTGCTTATATTACTAGGATCAGAGCCTAGCCTTGCAACATCAATAAAGCTTTCAATTGTCAAATCTTTACACTTCTATTTGAGTCTTTAGTAAGCCTTGACTAAGGCAAAACTAAGAAGATATCCAGGGAGAAAGTGCCCAAAACCAGCTTCAAAATCTTGTCAGTGACTACTGAAAACATGTATATTACTTTTTCAAGCTAGTCTTCCCAGATTTTGGGAAACAAGATGACAAGCTATATAAAGAAATATCAAAGAGCACTCAGAATATGCTAAGAAATACCCAAGGCAGTTAAACAGCCACCATTTGCCTATTAGCAATTCAAAAGGGCTTGTTTGGAAGATCTTTCCAATTGACAGCTGCAGCTAATGTGCACTGCTGTCCTGGCAAGTGTCATCTGCTCAGACTAAGGTGACAGATAATGCTTCACCCACAGCAGAGCAGCTCCCCAGGACAGGGATGCAGCAGGGGCCATGTCTGTGCCCAGGCCACACCAAATCCGTGCCTGCCACATCAAGCACACATCCATCTTCAGGTGTGGATTTGTCTGTGAGCTGAGCAGCCAGAGAGCAGGTGTGCTTTTGCCCTTCTGCTGGCCTTTCCCAGGGGCTGGCAACATCCCATGCTGAAGCATGACAGTCACCAGGGATGTCACTGCTTGAGGTTTCCCAGGGCTCCCCAGAGCAGCGGCACGCCAATAAACACTTCTGGCTTTCAACACTGGAAAGCACATGAAAAAAGGCAATGGGTGTTCACAGCCAGAATTCCAACTAAATGGATAAAACTTATTTACATTTTCTGAAAATAAATGGAAAATCCACAGCATTGACATTTGTTATGAATTCCTTTAACATCATACAGCAGATCATACACCTGCTCCCATGAAGAAAAGCAAGATTTCTTCAATCTTCCAGTTACTGACAGTAGGAGAATATCTAGTGGTTTTTTCAGCAGTTACAAGTGAGTAAGAAAAACCAGTCATACAAGCAGTGCTGAGGTACCCTAACAAGGGTGTCCTAATTTAAATTATTCCTTAAAATAAAACACTCCTAAAAATACTGATCTTGCACTGATCAATTACACTTCATTACCAATCTCTTCATTACATGAAACCTTCTGTATTTATTTTTATTTGTGCATCTTCTGCTATACTATGAACGAAGTAGTCTTTAAACAGGTTATGGATCTGATGGAAGACCATCAGAGAGTTACACACAGCACAAGAGGTGCAGAGAGAAGCAGATCTCTTGCTATGCAGATTGCTACTGCACAGCCTCTCAGCCAAGGACTGTGATCTAGAAGTGCTTTGCCTTATTGTGGCTTTGTGTAAAATCTCATCTCATTTCCATTGAGTGAATGACAAGAAAATCTGCAATCATGTTTCCTGGATATGGCACTCAGGACATGGTTTAGAGGTGAATATGGTGGTGGTGCCAGGTTGATGGCAGACTTGGTCATCTTAGAGGTCTTACCCAAACCGAACCATTCTACAATTCCAGAACCTTATGTGTACAAATGCAAACAAGCTCTGAAATATTAAGGGTTTCAATGACGTCAAGAGACTTTTTGAAGTGCTTATATCCCATTTATGGAATAGACATCTACCATTTCATAAACTAGAGCTGCTCTACTGTTAAAGAAAATGTTTCTTTTCATTTCTGCCAGCGCTGCACCAAAGACTTTGACTAGGCTGGAGCAAAGCTCAATATGATCCCCAACATACCAGAAAACAGCCACTCACTATTTGTTCTCCACCACGGTCACATTTCCTGGGAACAAACACCCCCACAAAGGGCCCTGGCACCCCTTCCCGCAGCCCCTGGCTCCAAAGGCTTACCGTTGGGTCGGACAGGAGGGCTGCGGACCAAAGGGCTGGTGGATAAACTGGTGAGTACCATGGCTGCTGTTACTTTATCCATGTCCAGTTCTTCTGAAGATTTCCTGAAATACAGTGAGTAGGAGGCAGGAAACACATCAACAAACATTTCTATTTTTTTTTAAATTTTTAATACCTGCCCAAATCCTAAGCCAGCACAGCACAGTAACAAAAACAAGCCGCTGCACAGAGTTCTACAAGCACTGGTCTTCTGTCAACCTGAGCATATCAAGAGGCTTCTACAAGCAAACTAACTCAGTATAAATAGAAAGAGAAGTGCAAAAGAGAATCTATCTTTCAATATATTTCGATATATTTTGAATATATCAGTCTCCAAAAGACTGATCCTAAATTTTTTCTGGCCAGATAAAAAACCAAATATTTTAAGTAATTAGGAAACTGGCATAAAAACGGTGCACGAGGGGTAGGAGGGTAAGGGATAGAAAGGGCAAGAGGGAGAGGGAGAGGAAGAGGGAAAGTTGTTTTGCAGGTGTGATGGGTGCCTGAACCAACATGATGCCACAGGTGCACATTGCTACCTCAGCCCAGTCTTGCTGGGAACCCGTGTAAGTCAGAGAAGAGGACATGGAGAAGGGGTAATATAGGAAAGGAGAGCAGACGGCTTTCCGGGGAAAGGAAGAGAAGATTTGGATAATGGTGAATGCCACCACCAACCAGGATTCAGTGATCCTTTGCTCAAGGAGTCATAAGGGTTTTTTTTAGGCAATGAAGGAAATCTTTTTTTGTCTGTAAAAATTATATTCTGTCTTTTTTACCCAAGAGTAACTCTCTTACAATGTAAAATTTCTGAGGAGTCAATGCACCAAAATAAAACTACCAAACTTGCTACATTTAGCAGACTATTGCTTTCCATCCTTGTGGGTTGGGAATCCTTGTGGGATTTCCACATTGTGGGTGGAATCAAAGCAGACAATTATTTGAAAACGTATGCTTTCAACCTTATGACTGATCATCTAAAACAATCTTCTCAATTCCAAGAGATCAAGTTAATTTTGTTCTTATAAAAGGACACTTCCCCTCCCCATATTTTGCTTTCTGAGTCTCTGGAGATATCTCTGTGCCTTGCCAGGAGCTCTACTGAACATATCATGTTGAGTCTAATTTAAAGCCCAAGATAAGAAGTGGTCAGCTGTGGAGGCTCTGGAGCCAAGGGCAATAATGACATGGAAGGAAGCCTCTGTGGTATAATAAGGAAAAGGTTTTCCCTCACGTGAATATAGGGAGTCTTCCCCCATAGCTCTTTGCACAGACATTTTAATGAACCTCAGTTCACTATATCCAGTTAACCTGTTGGCTATCCCTCCCCTTTCTACCTTGTCTGTCTTTCCCCTGGCAAGTTCTCCCTTCCCTGTTTCCCACTGGCCCCAGTTTGGTGCAATCCTCCACCCGTTACCCCACTGGCTCCCCCTCTCCCTAACCCTGCCTATGCACCACTTTCCCTTATCCCTGTTGGACCCTGACCCTCTGGTCTGCTCCTCTTTACCCATATCTGATCCTGAGCCCTCAGCCTGTCCCTGCCTCTGGTCCCTGGTGGCTCATAAACCCCTCTGGACAGCCACACTAAAGGTCCCTCTCGTGATTCAGCTGTGAGCTGTGTGCAGAGTGTCTGCTGCCAGGCTGAGCCGCTCCCCGCTGGAGAGGTAGCGTCACCCTACCACCAGTGCACGATGCCACAGTCGAAACACAGGGAAACCTGCTGTTTCCCATAAACTCTAAGTCACCAAGAGGAACAGGATGTGCTGGGTGCACTCCCTTTTCTGGAATCCTATCTCACCCATCAGGTGGAAGGTTCATTAACTGAAAATTATACTGAAGTCAAAGGCTCTTGATATTTTTGTGAGCAAACCCTGAACTTGCCCATGAAATGGTTCACAGCTGCTTTCTGGCTGATGCAAGAACCTACACAGATGCTGATGAACACTCTCCCACACCACACAACAGCTTAACTCTCACAACTGTCTTTTACAACACATCTGTGCCTGGAACTGAAACACTGATGATGTTTCCTCCTGTGTTCTGACTGTATCTGTAGAAAACCCTTCTTTTCCCCAGCCAAGGCTTTTGCAAAGAGCACAGCAGCCATATGGTCATCATCAATTACTGGAAAGGTCTTGGATATCTGCTATAATCAGCTGAATCCTGAATCTGTCACCCATTAGCTCCTTGTGCCTGCAGAAGAGTGTTTCACTCAGAATGCCAAATTCCTCTGGGCTCAGACCTTCCCCAGGGTTGACATGGAGATGTTCCACTTTCTCAAGACCAACACTGCCAGATGATTTTCCAAATAGCTAATATCCCAGTATGAAAATCTAGTTTCTGAGAAGGCTTTACATGCTCTGTAGCCCACTCCTGCCAGACTAGACCAGCTGTCCTGCCCCTGTGACTATCCAGTTGTGAATGAACCATTACCATCTGCATTTCTGCAACATGAGAGGACAAAATGAGCAGAAGTTCTTGATAAGATGGAGAAGCTAATCCCTAGTGTTTGTAATCAGCCTTCCAACAAGGCTCTTCTGTGTGTGTGGCAACAGAACTAACATGTTCCCATCCAGGCCTCTGCAGAATTGCAAAATCACACTACAGCAGTTGTTGCAAGTGTTTGTCAAGTTGGTGTCAAGATGTCAGAGTCTAGACCTGGAGCTAATCCCAAAGTTTCCCCAAGTAGTTCATAACTAACTTCTTCTAGTTCTTCTGATTTTTTTCCCCTCTGCAGTGATAAGCACTGCTGTTTTGAAAATCTAACCCTTGCTCCAAATAACTTTACAATATCCCAAAACTGTCAGCACTGGCATCTGTGCCTAAGGTGAAAGTTTTCACCAGCAGGAGAAGAATAGAAATAGTCATGAAAATCCTTGCCATTTCTAGCCTAGCTAAACCATACTCTTGCAATTACTGGAATCCTTTACTCTTCCAGATCCAATTTAACAGGCTAACAGCCCAGATAAAATGAACTTTGGACTTTTTCTCTGCTTGTTTTGAATGACAGTCATTTTTACTATTTACTGCTCCAAGCAAACAAGAACACTCCATGGCCCATACTTCCCAGCCACAAGAATTTCAGCAGCTACGAGTGCTGGCTTACATGACCGCTTCATTTTTACAGTTTGGTTCATAAATGTAAACACACATATTTCAAATATCACTCAGCCAATACTGCAGCAGCAGCCTCTGAGATACAGGCAAGACAGCAAACATTTTAGCCATCTGCATTTAGTCAGCATCACATGTGTCAATGCCTTAAGACTGCCCCAGTACTTTCCAGCTTTCTCTGCTGGAAAGCTGAACCTGCACACAGCTGTTCAACACCATTTGGACTCAGAGGAGAGAATAACTTGCTTGTTATGCACCAGTTGTTCCCAAAACATTTATCCCACCACTGCTAAGACGATTTTCTATGGACTGAAATCATAAGCCTTGATGTTACTGTTATTAGGTGTAATGAAATTTAAATCACTTGTAAAATCATCTACTACATCAACGATGAACATTTCTTCTTTTCTCTAAACTCACATCCCAGTCTCCAAATGTCATCTCCCAACTACTGGATGGCTGTATTTCTGTCAGCCCAGTCTGCATCTGAGAACCAGTTTTAGATCCTTTCTTTCAAGGTGTCTGTAAATCCACTAAGTGTAAATCCAAACACATGAAATAGCTGAATTACACTGATTCAGCTGAGCTATCAGGAAGTTACAGGTCCTTGGAGGTAGACCTTTTACCACAACCCCAGGTCTCACTGTTTCATGTCTCCCTGCTTCCTCAGCAGGGAGAGTGGTTTTAGTGCAATACACTAATCTAGCCAGCCTGGCAATTAAAAGTGGCCTTTTCTTTGACAGTCTAGGCAAATAAAACTACACTTACTCTTGATCAATCATTTCCTTGACTTTGATGATGAATTTATTGCTTTTTTGATAATAATTTATCAATCTAACCAATCATCACAAGCTCCCCAGTAAAAGCTCACTACAAGAAAAGGCTGGGTTTAAGCTCCAGAAGAAGGTCCAAGAAAAATAAGTTCCAAGACAAGTCCAAAGCTATCCAAATGTTCCAAATCAATGCAACATCCGATCTCCTACTGTCCCATTTCCTCTGCCAGCTCCTGGCCACTGTTACCTTCAAACTCCCTACTAAGTATTATTCCCATCTGGACACACATGTACAAGAGTTGTATTTTTCTTCTATTTTTGAAGACTTGCTTTCAAATAAATCTTTAGAAACACAAATTTTTGTTCAAGTTTTTAAGTCTTTAGACTACTCTTTATTAGTTGCCTGGTTTAGATCAAAAAGCCTGCAGTCCTTCCTCTTGAAAAGACTGCATTTTAAGTCAGTACTTTAGCCAAGAATATTTTAAGGGTACTGGAGAATATTTCTTAAGAGCAGAGAAAGTGGTAGAGGTAGCAAGTGCTTTTGATAAAATGGACCCTATTGAAGAGCACAACCAAGTTTACTTGAAGCAAAGAAGAAAAAATCATTTTCCCTGCCCACAACTCCAAGGCTTTCAGTTAGTTCCCTGAGCAGAAACCTCTGTGACCCTAGACCCCAGTGCAGCAATGCTGAAAGCAATGGAGGCACTTGTTCACTGTGCTGAAAGGGCTGTCCAGGGCTCTCCACAGCCCTGTGTGGGCCAGGCAGTGTTTCCTCACCAGGGCTCCACTCCCATCAAACAACAAGAGGGACAGCAGCATCCTGCAACTAGCAGGACTGGGCTGCAAGGGGGTAGAAACTGCAGCACCAGGAAAAGAGCCCCAGGGAGGGGAAAGGGAATGATATGTGCAACTCAAGTGGATGTTGGCTACAAAAGTTGATGGGCACAGAACCAACCTTCTCCAGAATCACATACCCCTGCTTTCCAGCATTGTTGAGCCTGCCTTTCCTTATCCTACTTTATAAACAATAACCACCTGAAGCCCATAGGCCCTAAACAATCAGATTTACTAAAAGGTTTACATTTTTCTTTGTTTTAGCAGTCATGTGCTTATCTGTTTCTTATTGCTTACCTCACCAGAGGAACACAATAATAATAATTTTTAAAAAATTATTTAGAATTTATAAGAAAAGAAGCAGTCAAGCACAAAAAGGCTATTATTCCATGTTAACTGTCTACTATCCTCCACCCAAAATTCAGCTTATGACACTGGCTCACAAAACACCTGGGCCTTTTTTAAGACTCACCATATAAATATGTGTGCATTAATAAACGATAACTGGGACAAAATAACACTATATTTAAATTGCTGTCTCCCTACCATACTTACATGTGCTAAATTCTTATAAAGAGACCTCTGAAACCTGAGTCTGATCACTTGACTAGCCACATCACACTGATATCATACTGAGCAGTGCATCAATACTGATAAACACATTGTTAGAAGCTTTTGACACCAAAATATGATTTGTCGTACAATAAAGCATTGTTATCCGTGTACTAGTAACAACAGGAGCACTTCTGAAGTAAAAATCCTAAATTACACTTTACAGGTAAAATAAAAGTATTTTCTTCAATTCATCATTAGAGGCAAAAACAACATCCTAACAAAGAACCCAGCAAGAAAATCCATGTACTGTGTGTCCATGTATCTAAAGTAACTACAACCACTCTTCTATAATGAGTAAAGATCTAAATCATGCTCCAAAATATTCTTAGTCCATACAATACTTAGCATTTACCATAATACTTGGTTACCATCTACCAACTCAAAATACTTACAGTACAGATAAATTATCTTTCTTCTTGCTCTTGTGTTTGGTTGCTGATTATGGAGATTAAAAATTACTCACTTGCCAAACACAAACCCAAAAATTACAGACAGAATGATCCATACAAATAGTCCAGGGTCTTCAGCATTCTTTAGTAAAAGCCGTAACTTTCACAATAAAGCAAAAGGCAAAGGGAAATATTTCCAAATATTATATTAAATCAGCGTAACATTTTACACACTGTATTTGCAGACTAATTCATATGCAGAATGAAGGGCCTTTCTTTGTTTCTGCTGTCCTTCCTATACACAAGCAAATTTTTTTATACTGACAGTGACTAGAATTAATTAATTAAGATGAAAATACAAATATAGGAACTTTTCTTCTAAAAAACCACACATATAACTGAGCTTCTCAAGGAAAAAAAGAAAAATTAATCAAA
Organism: Anthoscopus minutus; assembly: GCA_013399455.1. Lineage (NCBI taxonomy): Eukaryota > Metazoa > Chordata > Aves > Passeriformes > Paridae > Anthoscopus > Anthoscopus minutus. Next base: position 26,886 of record VWYI01005191.1, read on the forward strand.
GATTACCTCGAAGTTCTCCACCTCCTCTTGGCTAAGCTAACAGATTTCACGATTCATTAATTAAAAGGACCTTTGGAAGTCTGACTGGTGTGTTAAAGCCTGAGAGCACTTGACAGAGTCCTCAGTAACTGACACATTGACTTTCTATTTGGACTGTAATGACTTCAAGACAATAAGAAGACTCGGCACATCAGTCCTAAGAGATGGGAGACATGCACAGAGTGGTTCTCAGCATCCTAGATTAGAAAATAAAGTTTAATAGAACTGAAGGAAAAGGTGTGTAACACGGGCAGATTCTTCAAAGTCTTTTATTTGAACTTGCATCTAGCAATGCTCCACAAAGAATGGGCCTGTTTTCGTATTTCTGTATTGTCTCCATTTTCACTAAAACTTGATAGAAAAGAATCCATTCATTCTCACAACCATTTTGTAGATGTAAATATCCAAGAAATTGCAGTATTTGGTTCCAAAGGTTGGCTGATGTATTCTTCCACACACAAGGCTCTCCCTTGTCTCTCCCTCTGCTGCTCCAGCCACCTCCTCAAGCCTGGCTTCCCAAACCAGGTATGTCCCCAGGAGCACCTGGAGCACCATCTCCCAGTTCTCTCTCCTCCCAGTGATGATACCCTGGCTGCCATGGAGGCTACCACCACCCCAGGCCTCTCCAGGAGTGCTGGCAGAGATGCACCAGCAATAAAAAGGATGCCAAATTTACTGTGATTTCTGTTGTCTGATGCAAACACATCCCATGGACATGCTCTGCACCTGCTGCCCCCTCTGCAGTCCAGTGGCAGGAATGGCTGCTTTGCCGCTAGGGCTCCCCAGAAAAACTTGCTTAAGTTTTGCAAAACAGATGGAAAATGCCTTTTTCATAGAAATCTTTTTCTTACTACTTTTTGACCAACTTCCTTAAAGATAACTGAAATTTCAAACTTATCCATATGGAAACAAGATTGAACTCTATATCTTGCTATCTGATTTACAAAACATGGGATACAGTGTGCTGGGAGTGGGAAGGGACAGGATGGGTAGTAAAACACTGCTCTCATTATTGGCTGATGATAAGATCTCCAGTTTTAAATGCTCTGCATAAACAGGAACATTGAGGCAAGCCAAATTCCACACTGGAAGATAAGCTGCAGTTTACAGGAACAATTTATTCTATATATTGAAAAAATCGATCAAATGAATAATTTTTACTTTTCAAACAGCTGCAATCTATCAGGAAAACTTATCTGGTGAAGAGCCCTTGGGGCAATGACTGAAGCTGAAGTAGGAGTATGACACAGAAGCTGTCTGCTTCAAAACTGAGCCATCAAATAAAGGGTAATCTCTTGATAGATTATGAGAGCAAAGCAAAAATTAAATTAAGAAAGGAATTACAGAACCCTGCCAAGAACAGTTATCCCTTATGGTCATCCACAAATCTTGAGGATTTTTGGGGAAGATTTTCTGTTCCATTTTTTCTACTGTAAAGGCCACCTGCTGATGCAACAAATAACTGTCTGCAAACTGAGTCTCAATAGTGCCCTGAAGCAACAGATCAGTTATTCCAAATTGAATCCAAAATATTCATGTTCTATCCCTTTCCTGCCTGTGCCTTATGCTACTGTTCTGGTTTGTTCACAGGTACATCCCCACTCATAAATGGGATCACTTTGACAGGGCACTGTTTACAGAAAGAACCCTTCATAATTCTGATGCTTTCCTCAGGGAAAGGGGCTGGTTCACTTGCTCAATGCAATACAAATCACCATGCTGAACTTGGAAAAAGATGGAAAAGTAACAAAACAAAAAGTCCATAAATCTTCCTTAATTTTTGAGAGAAATTATTAGCTCAAGATCTCCTTACAGCAGATGCTACAGGAACTTTGTCTTTCCCAGAGTAAGAGAAAATGCAATGTCAAAAATGTTTTGCTTTTTCCTTCTTCCCCCTTATCTATTGCAAACAGAATGATTCTCACACTGTATGAATGTCTAATATTCCCAAAATATGGTTGATAATATTACTGCATATATACAGTTCTAATGCACACATATGGGTAATTTGTTTAGCACAATTTGTCTCTGAAAAGCTGCTGTAAGTCAAGTTTAAAATAATATTAACTTTTCTCTGCCACACAGTAAAGTATAATTTTTTCTAATAAAATATACATTTATCAAACACTTGAAAATAACTGCAAGTCCTCATCTCATCAAATCAAAGAGCCACAGGCATGTTGTTCTGTTGCTACATATATCTACTAATGTCAACAAGATGGCAAACACTGCTGAAATCAAAGTCAGTTTCAAAAACGACCCAGGGGTCAGTTTCTGTTTATTGTTAATACTTAAGGGTCATTCTTTCTTCACTTTACCATTATTTGGAAATAACTAAATATTTTTTCAAGCAAGAAGCAAAAATAATTGTAAATAAAAAGCCACTGACTCTGGACAATGCTGGCCAGAGCTGCCAGCGCTGCTGAAAGAGATCTGGAGACTCCAGGCAAGAAACACCTCTGAGAGGATCCTCTGCTTCCTGCCAAAGTGAGATTGTATATCCCAAAGAGTGGAACCAATAAACCACTGCTTCTACGGCATGCATGAGCCAAAAGGTCACAGCAACATAAACTATCTTCCAGGGGCTTCTTTGCCATTGCAGTCATTCAGGAGACAAGCACTACAGTTCACCTCACAACTGGCTGGATTTCTGTCCTTCTCCATCCATTAGAAACCTACTTCAGAACAGGGAAGGCACAGAGTTAGCTCATCTTGTCCTCTCCAGTCCCAGCTTCCCTTTATCTCCTTGGATCAGTTCTGCAGGGCTACACAGACAATAGTACCTGTGATAGCCAATTCAAAGCTATTTTCTCTATGCACACACATTCATGGAAAGCATCCAGGTACACCTCTCAGATGAGTTCTCTTTCCATGTCCCTGATCATCCTACAAGTCTGTGTTCATCTCTGGTCAATAAGAGTATGCTCATCATGAACAAAGCTGCTCCAAGTGTTGTTAACATGGCTGCATCAACATCTTCTTCAAGAACACTGTTATTTCCCGGTCACTGTTGAACTTTTTGATTTGACTCACAAGGATAGCTCAGTCACCTGTAAGGAACAGTAGAACCCCACTGCTGTTCTCTTCATAGATTGTTTACAGCTAATGAAGTTGAATTATTTGGTGCTAATGAACTCTTTTGTTTTGAACAGGTGATGAAAACGTTTCTTTATAAATATAGTAACATACACAACTGACATTTATCTTTATACCCAGCCTAATTACAGGCCAGATTTTAATGATTTTCCCTTATCAGTATTCATCTTCTTAGGAAATATCATTACTGAGATAGCACCACTTCCTGATACTTCTCAGGTAGAGCAGCAGGGTGTATGGTACAAATAGCAGTAACACATAAACTCTCATATTTTATATGTGGGACTCTACAGATCATTTGGTCCAGTACTCTGAAGCCAGCACGGACTGTGTTGAAGGAAGATGCAATAGGAACATTCCTACAATTGATGTATCACCGTATCCCCATGACCTATAAATTTCCTTACACTCTGTGACTAGATAAAAAAAGTACAAAAAGAACATTCCAGATATTTCAACACATCTATCAGCTATGGCTCTTCTTTTATCAGCTATACTTTCCTTCATTTTCTCCCTTCTCCATACATTATTCTCATGTCTGGGCTTCAGTCACTTTCCAGGGCAGGGAGCAGAGAGATCTAGTTACATCATTCCAAGACAAATAGTACCTTGTGGCAGGTTTGATTTAGTTACTTCTGCACTTTTCTGTTGTTTTCAAGCTACCGGACATGGACAGCAGAAGCTCAAAGCTCATCATCACTTTATTTGCTATGACATTACCTCCTATCAATTGCCTTTTTGATGTGAGCATATCCAGGAACTTCAGCATCTCTTTACATCAAGCTTCTTCCATGTTTATCAAGCTACAGTTCAGGATACATGCCAAAGCTGAGATATGAAGGAGTTTCAGAATGAAAATCTCAGTCAGCCAGAGATCTGACTGATGTACTTGACAGCAACCCACAGTTCCTCCAAATTACACACGAGAGATACAAAGTGAAGCCCCCGAGGCTATTCTAGTGTCAAGAAACTGCCTTTGCCAATTTTATGCCATGCTGACTCAAGAGACAAGCTGATGTTCTGACAACACATCAGCAATGTGTTGAAGAGCTAAAGAAGGCCTGAGTCCTTCTGTTTTAGGAGGGAGAGTGCTAGATTACAGACTGGAATAGACACCCTCACATTAAAAATACATTCTGCATTAAGTACCACCATCTTGTACACACTCTGCACCATAAAAACTTGTTTTGAGTGATACATAGTTTACCACTAGGTCTTTCAGATTTTTCAGATAAGCTGCTTTTTTTAAAAAAAAAACAAAACCAAATCTCACAATTACAAATGAGAGGTTTCTGTTGTTTCCTTAGCACTTGAAATTTCAACTGGACATTTTGAACTGTTAAGTACCACCACCAGATAATCCTCAGGCCTAACCAACACCGAGTTTTTAACAAGGAGTAGTGGTTTAGGTTCACATCTGACTTTGAAACAATTAAGGCACAAAGACATCTCTTAACTGAACCATCTCTTATAAAGAAAAAGAACATTAAATCAAACATCCATCATTCTTCTTGCTTTTTAAACAACTCTTCAAACCTTTCAAAGGTCCAAAACAATTTCTTCCAAAGGAACCAAATAAAACCTTCTAGCCATCTCTTCATCCCATGAGTTAAACTTTTGCTGAATAGACAAGAACTAAAGATATGTTAAAAATTATGGATATGAAAACAGACACTACAACACAGTAAGATTTGAGTAGATGAATGGACAGTAAGGAAATGTCACTGAAGCTTCTGAGCAGAGTAGGATCTATCAGGCATGAGCCAAAGCTGCCTGACAAATACACATCCATGTTGAAGCATCACTAGGATTGCCACCTTTCTGTGGCTGACCAAGCCATCTGCACAGCCAGTGTGTGGAGAAGTCAGGGCTTTCAAAGAGCACTGTACCCTGCATGTGCACTGTACAGCATGTGCATGTGACTGTCAAAGAAATCCCAAGCAGGAATAACTGCACCAAAATTTATGTATTTATGTACAGCAGAGTAATACCAACAAGAAAATGTGAAAGTAGGGGCCATCTAGAGTATCTATTATAGACAACAGCAAGAGCTCACTAACAGCAGGTATTAGACTCCATGACCATATGTATTTTTTCACCACTCAGCACTAACTACACTGCACTGAAGATGCTCCTCCTTAACAACCTCACTGAAGATGAGTTTAAAATAATCTCTTGTAGAAGGCCTCTCCTTAGTCTGTAAACAATTAAAATTGTTTCTGTATTTCCCAACTCAGGATGTTCTCCCAGGGTACTATTTTCTAAATGATAGATGTTTGCAAGGAGCAATGGTGGCAGATTAGTCATAGGTTTTTCTCATTCATGTAGTATTGTTAAAGAGTCCAGCATCCGAAATAATTACAGTTAAAACCCCCAACACTTGACCTAGAGTTCTGCTTCTAAACTGTGCCATGGCTATGAGTTCCAGTGTGAAAAGGAATGTTTCACACATAGATCTAGTGATGTTGCAGCCAAGAATGATCGTTCTTGCTATTCTTACAAACTATGTAGGTTATGTTTTTAAAACAAATGCAACAATCCTGGAACAAATTGGACCTGAAGTTAGAATGTGACCCTGTAACTGAGACAACTGCAACAAAACAATACCAAATCATCAAAAAATAAAGGTTGCATAGTCAAGCAGAGACACAATTTGAGAGCACAAGGCAGCTGATATTCAGTTACCTGCAACACACAAAACACCTTCTGAAGTGGTAGAGGATGCAGCAAAAGCTAGAGGCAGCAATTACCACATACGGTTCTGCTGGGACAGTAGGCGATTTGGGTAAAACTGGTCTGCAAATTATTGCCTTCCCTGTCATTCGTTTTCAAACAGTTTATCTATGATCTGCAATACCATTATAGGAAACAACCAAAACACATATTTACATTCAGAGAGAAATAAAGGCAGAGCTTCATAAACAATCTGGAGATAAGAAAATAAACATGGATTAAGAAACTACGAAACTTATTTTTGAGAAAGCACTGGAAGCATACAGGATGGAATTTATGGAATAAAACTGAAGGGAGGTATCAGGAATATTTATAAGTACTCCTGATCTAAATGTTTTTCCAAGATGCTTTTAACATTAAACATTCATTGTGCTATAAAATATGTTTCTTCTATGAGTCCAGGGCTTTTAGTTGTGTTTTTGTTTGCTTTTTAATTACTGGAATGCTTTGTGTTGAAAAGGATAAAACCACTGACATAATATATGGCAGCTGAAAAATGCATCTGGCTCAACTCCGCTGTCATCTTTAGTGTTTTTGTTCTGAATTCAACTTTTTTTCATTACAAGACACTACCGAAACTGTGGCATGCAAGTATCAAAGGGAAATTGAGAATACACAAGCCAGCCTCTGGTTAGTATTAGGTCCATCTTATTCCCCAGTTTGTTCTGCTGAAGACAGAAACACTTCCTTGGTAATCTATGTATTTGTGTTAGAAGCTGTTTATAAAGCTACATTACAACAATGCTGTACAGACTCAGCTGCTGAACATGTTCTTGTAGTTTTCAAATAAGGTAGCAAAACCTGCTCATCACTTCTTTTTCATTATTATTTTTGTCTAGGGAAACACTGCTCTCACAAATATTACAAGAAATAATTACCATGACATAAAACAGCCGGTCACTTATTGTGGGTCAGGTAATATGTTCATGTTATTCATTCTCAGACTTTGGTAAAGTTACTCCTGCTGCCGAGAGAAGTACAACAACAACCTAACAGTCACCAAAAGAAATTACACAAAAAATTGTCTTCGTTAATATCTTCACCACTTTCCATTCTGTCCTATGCAAGCAGTATTCTGTGTTAAACTACAGATGCATGTTGTAAAATCTACCACTCTTACTGAAACGTCCATCTTACAGTTGATACTACAAACCTCATCTCTGTTTCCAACTATCAAAGACAACACTGACATTAATGACAAGGCACCATTTTCCATTGTAGAATTCAATTCTCTTCTTCCTCTAAGAAAGAAGTGGACCCTTTTCCACTATTAGTCAACAAAGTACATAATTTCCCATATTTTTTTTCTATTTTCATATAATTTGCAATGGCCAAATGGTCTAGTTTCTCTGTCTTCAGATCACAAATGTAGAACTGGCTAAATATGGGGAATGTTCCACACAAATTAATTATTTATCATCAGAGAGGCACTGACATTTAAACATTCAGCTAAAATTATTTAAGGGATTCTCTCTATACACAACAACAGCATCTCTTTCTTGAGAATGGAGACTCAGAGGAGCACTGCTATTAGTTTACTCTTAAAATCATACCCCCTAGAAATACAAGCTTGGAAACATGGGAGAACAGCAAATGCAGCCACATCCCACTCTGCACACTGTCAGGCATATTGTCCACATAAATTCAATTGTTTTCATAAATCAAACATCCATGTCCTTCATCTTAGTTCCTCTGTGATGCTCTGCTCCAGTCTTTCTACATTCCATTTTCTTCCTGACACCAGACTTCCCCTACTATGCCTGTCTTTTCCAACATCCATAAAAGAATTTCAGGGAGAAAAAACCCCCTACAGTTTAATGAAAATTCTAAGGTTAAGGCAACTAAAGACATTAACAAATAAATAAATCTTTTCATGGAACAGATGAAAAGGAGAAGCCTTAGCCTGTGAGCAGCTGGCAGTCAAGTTTTGGTGTCTGCTTAACACTTGCTTTCATCAGGTCCTCTCTGCAGTCCTGGATAACCACAGCCATCTCCCTGCTGCTCTCTGAAGAGCCCCCAGTTAGTGTGTTAGCTACTTTGGACAAGAGACATGGCCTTCATGGAGAATCAGTTACTTCCTTGGGAGTCACTGAAAGCAGCATTCACCTGACAGCAGATTTTAATACAATACAAACATGAGCACTTCCACAGGGGGATTACATTACTATCCTGTAGATACACTGTATTTTGTGCAAGCTGGAGCACTGCAGCTATATACTATCTTTGCAGAACACAAGAGCATTTTGAAAATTTACCAGTTTTATTTAAAGAATAAGCTATCTTGAGAACATCCATCATTCCTGATCATTTTTCCCCACAGAAAAATGGTGACTGAATTTATGCTTTTTCCATTGAACATCTCAATACAGATGTAAAAAATGCAATGCAGCTGCAAATCTCCAGTGGAGCTGATAGCAGTCTCATCTCTACCATCACCCTTTAACTTTTAAAAATAGATAAACCATATTTCTCTCTTATTTCCCTTCAACAATCTTTTCTTATACACACACAACCTTGAATCTTCCCCTATCAAGCACAACTCAGCAGGTCACTAATTCCCCTGGCTAGCTTAAGGTAATTTTTGCCTTACTTCATCTCCAGCACAAAGCCCTCATACAACTTGCCATTAAGGAAAAGATGTAGGTAGGTACTCCTGGATCCCCAGTATGATCTACCTGACACGAGTCACTATAGAGAAGTGTCTGACAACTTGCCCAGCAAAGACCTCCTCTCGTGGTCAGTGGAAATTGTTCTCTATCCTTTATGTGACAGGATTTTGTTGTCTGCGCTGCAGACGTAAGCAGATGAGGAAATTTAGGCCAGCACTTTCTTTAGAGCATACTGGGAGTAAGGAAGCCCAAGAGATACCAAGTGTGTCTAGCAGTCTTTCCTTTTTTCAAATAAAGATGATCATACTCTTACACCCCTTATCACTGCAGCTGCAGCTTCAGTAGTAGGTTCAACTCACCCCTTGGCCTGCATTGTCAAAAAGGTATTGATGTTGGACAGCACACACAGATCCTTCCCAAAATATGTGTATGCTTCAGGCACTACTCCATACAGACAAACGATTAAAACTGCTTCACTTGCAACTCTGAGAACCATGGGTCTCGCACCTTGGCCAAATAAAACCGATTAGAATTTTATTTGTGACAAACAATTTGGCAAAAAAAAAGTTGGCATGTCTATACTTCAGGGATGACTGCTAACCATGAAGAAATGCACAGCAGAGCCATTGACTACAATGGCTGGACATTTTTACTCATGTAGTGATAATGTACAGGATCAAATTAGGGCAAAATGGGAAAAAAAAGAGCACATGTGGATGTACATGTAAAACTAATAAAGTACCATTTTATTACTCACATTCTTTCTTGTTGTTGTTTTACATTTAATATTCCATCCTCTTGTGTAAGACCTTATACTTGAATTTTTTTGTTAACTGAGTACATATAAAATAAGATAAATAATCATGCACCTGATGTATATTTGCACTTCACTTTAAAGGAATATCTTAAAAAGATAAGCACTAGCTTATAAAGCTGGAAAAAAAATCATAGTCACGTGTTTGTGTCTGCACATGATCCAGAAACCAATTTCCTAACAAAAGATATTCAGCTATAAACAGCAATATGCCGAGCATGATAAATCACTTTGAAGTAAGCATCTATAATAGTACAGCCTCCAAAGAATATTTCACAAGCAAAAGTATTATTAAAACAATAACACATGCTTTCAGACTGATTTCTCTCGATCTCAGTTCACAACCGGGGACTTGTTTTGAAGATTTGAAGATAAACTCAAGGGCAGATTCAGCTTGTGACAGTTTCCGTACGCCCGCTCTCCTGCCTGCCCTCCCTGCTCACTGCTGCGCTGAGGGGATGCTCTGTCACAAGGGATACATCAACCAGCCGACCAGCAAGGCTGTTATGCAACGTGTCCATCTGTGGTTCCTCTGCTGGCACGGAGTGCTCGCCTCAGGAAAGCCAAGAGTGTCAGCAGTCTTGCTTTGTAAAGACTCTCCTTGTTCTTTAAATAACTCTAAGGATGACGTTTGTGTGACTCCTCACTGCTGTACCCGGCTCATGAAGAGCAGTGCATGGAGTCCTGGCAGTACAACACCAACTGCATTGCCCTGGGACTGCAGGACTGGGAACTGGGAAAATCCTGCCTTTCCAAAGCAGAAACCCACAACACCCAACAGATCAGGAGGTGAAAATGCAACAGCTTCATCCCTGAGCATTTTAGTTTACCTGACTCTTCATCCAGGCTGACATCTAGTGACCAAGCATGTTTCTGGTTGGGCACAAACCCAGCCCAGGAGGAGAAAGAGAAAGCTGCTCCCTCCTGCTCCCACTGGTCTGTCAGTGCCACAAGCATGCCAGCAGGGGAACGTGTAAGACTCCACTGGTCTGAACTGGTCAGGTGTCTGTATTTCTGCCCAGATAATGAAACTGCTGATAACTGCAAAGATTTGTCCCCAATTTAGTAATGTTTAAATAAATACACTCCTAAATAACACCCACATTTTAGCCAAAGGTGAATAATTAAAACCCAAAGATTTTCAGCTGGATAGTGCTGGGTGCAAACACGCTGTCCTATCAAAATAAGAAAGAAAAAAGCTTTGGCCAACTTCTGTAATTCACACCTTCCTTCAGCACACCTCATTCCCAAGCAACACACCTGAGACAAATTTAAGTATCAACTTCTTAATGTGAGAAGAGACAACTGTACTATAAAGTTACATGTGCTGGCCTGTTTAAACATAGTCATGGTCCTGTCATCTTCAGCAGACAATGTTATTTTGGTATCCAGACTCAAAAGGACCATGTCTGAACCACTTCAATCACTTGATAGTGGATGTTCTATCAAAGATATTATCTTTTCAAAATGCTTAATGAAAATCTAAAGCAAAATAGAACTGTGCTCTTGGCATATGTGTCCACACTCATGCTTCTTCTACAATAACCAGTAATTTGAGACACACAACCCAGCACAAAATTGTAAGGACCAGTTTTTTTGAAAAATCTTAAAGTGAAAACTTTCCCCAAAAAAGTTAAAAAAAACCAAAACCAAAACATCATTGCAATCAGTTGTTGCAATCAGACAATGTGATCAACACAGCTTCACACACCTGATTTAAGATCAGAGAAGTGTAGAAGTAAAGCTGGCCTCATATTCAGCCTAGAGGGCATCTGAGTTATTCAGGGAAGCCCAAATATCTTGCACAATTCTACTGTGGCATTATTGTCAAGGTGAACTGCCAAGATTTCAGATCAATTGAATGCAGTACTCAAAAAAGCAATCACAGCCTTTATTTTTTTACTAGTCTCCTAATTTTTTATTCCTCAAGAATAAGCAGTTTCTTTCTCAGTTGATTTTTTACCATTATTGGAAGAATCAATGAAGATTCACTAGAATCAGAGAATATGCAACTTTAGAAGTTGCCTTCACATAAACTTTCACAAGTAACTTAAGTTTAAAGTAAAATACAGCAAGTAAAGGCTGTACTCTCACTAAATATAATATGGACCATACTTCTTTAATGTGTGCATTATGTTCTCTAATACTGCAAAATGTTTGCAAAAGTAATATCCAGTATTTCTGAGTTGTTATGAGTGGGTTGGGGTTATTACAATATCAGTCAAGTAAAAGCAGCATTTGCTTCAAATGGTAGAAACTGCTAACAGAAAGACTTTAGCTAATGATTTCTGGCAAGGATCTGCATAACGTCTGTTCCCAAAGCTAAATCACAGGGACAAAATCTGTGGGGGTCAATATTTATTTTTGTTAACTCAAGCCTCACTTCAGCTTCAACTTGTATGAACAGAAATCCGTAAAAAATAAACATTTAGAGAAGCTTTTTTGCAGCCAGAATTTTAACTGTACTTTAAAACCCAACTCTGGAATATTCATTCTCCCAACTTTTTTTTCCCAGGAGGTATTTTTCAGATGAAAATCATGCATCTTAGAAGATGACACTGCATAGCTACATGTATAGTCCAGAGGATTTCAGCACATTTACTGATTGCATTCTTCCACATTAGACTGGTGGGAGATATCAGTAGCTGAAATTTTCAGTAGCCCACAGTCATCCATTCTAAAGAACAAACAAATGTGATAAAAGGGGTACTCTTTTTGGCCCCCATACTTGCACTCAATAAATATTTCATTAAGTTATATGTTGCGCCTTTTTCTTCTCTTAGTTAGAATATAATTTCACAAGAGAAGTTTAACAAGACGAACCTCAGCTTGCTAATGTGGAAATGTAATTGACTGCATAATGCTTTTTAGAATTCATTTATAGCAGGAACAAGAATATAGTTACTGGTGGAAAGTGCAAATAAATACCTGCTCCACTCAAAAATCAGCTGACAGCCCTGATGACCTGCTACTTGATTTAATTTCCATTAATTTTCCACTGGAGAAACTCCCAGCAGGGAACACAAGAGATTCAACAAGAAGTTTCTACAAATATTCAGCTCCTTTACCCAAGCAATCCTTTCTTCTGTGCTGTTTTTAAGCTAAATGTCCTAAAATCAATGTTTTTGCACATGACTGGTTATTCCAAGCCTTGTGGAAACAATCAAGACACAAGGTACCAGCAGCGCACTGCATGAAATGTTTCAAGAAGTTCCCAAATTTAAAAAATCAAATGGTCAGCTAATGAAAACTATATATTTTCTTCAAGTTGTCATAAATATCAAGGATCTAGGCCTGTAAAATTTGGTTTACATCAGGAATTCTACAAAAATTAATCTTCTTTTTCCCCCTCTAAACCAGAACCTCCATCAACCCAGAAAACACCTGTTTGGCATTTATTATAGGATTAAAATGTATCGGTATTATGACTTAAGCCCTATAAAAGGGAGTTCGATGAATTATTTTAAATTTGTTTATTTATTTATCTATCTATTTAGGTAAATTAAATGTGGAATTAAGCAACAGCTGAGTGGATAAATTGTCGTGCATTTCTAAGCCAGGGGAAAACACTCCCATTAATTTAAACCCCCATTCTGCAAACCAAGTACTAGAAAGGGCCACATGCAAATGTGCATGTCAGGTCACTCTGAAACAGCCATTTTCGAAATGTGAGCTTCTGAAAAAATAACTAAACAAGAGAACAAATTAAAGTGCATTTGCATAACAATATTTATTTATACACAGACACAAAAGTCAGCTCCAAGTTAGCAAGCTGAGGTCCCCCCAGGTCAGATGTTTGGTGCTGGGGAGAAGGCAACACAACAGTACTACTGCTCTCCATTAACATGACAGCTCAGGATTAGGCCCAGGCAAGGGACCACTTGGCACAGTGCCAGAAGATAAACTTCAAACTTGTACTCCTCATCTTCCAGACAAAGCTCTTACAACTACATTAATCTGGAAATCTCAGATGCATCTCAGGAAATTAAAATCCAGCCCCAAATTTAAAAATTGCACCCTGTTGAGTTGTTAATTGATGGAAACCAGGTGGTGGTTTTCCTCCTTCCACCCTCAAATCCATCTTCTCCCATTATACCTATAAGCAGTAGTATCCTAAAAAATACAGCACAACCCAGAAAAAAATATTCAGATGGCTTTGGTAACAAATCTAGGACATCCATGCCTGTGTTGAAGCTTTTAAATATAGTGAAATATTGCCTCCAGCTCAATTATTTAGCTTCCTGGGTACAAAACGGGTATAGTTGAGAGCAGTGATTATTCTGTCTCTCCCGCAAGCCACATGCAATCACACTTGATTTGCAGTTTCCATATGCTTAACTACTATAACTGAAGGATGCTTTTTAGTCACAGTTCTGAAACCAATTTATATCTTTATCAAGGCTAGTAGGAAAGCAGCACTACCTCTCCCTCTGCATCCCCTGCTGAAAGCTCCACATTTTATTCTCAGTGCCTAGAACTGTGTGCTTGTGGGTGCAGCACCCAAGGCTACTCCAGCTGTAGGAACTTCGCTGGAAGTCTTGGTTTCTCTCAAGAAATTATTCTCTCTCAGAAACCTTTTCAACATTTGGAAACAAAATATCTTTAATGCATCAGTATGTTTTAGAATCTACTGCCATAAGTAATAAGTATGTTTTTAAAACATTTCTTTTGAGGATTTATAAAACCAAAATACACAGGATACATTACCCTGAGCTTCAGTTAAAGGATGGGTTGGAAAGACATGCAAACCTATCTGACATAGGCTGGGATTCAGGTGCTGTATGCCTGCACTCCTTTTACTATCAACAGAAATCTGGTCATGAAAATTAGCAGAACACACAACTAGATGCTACCAGCAGGGTTAAGCTTGAGCTTGCCTAAATTCAGGTATCCAGCATCCTTGAGATGCTCTATCATATCCTCCCCTGTACCCCCCCAGTCATTAGCTGATGTGTGAGTCACATCCAGAGCTCCACACAGGCATCTCGAACACCCGATGGCACCTAACATGGCACTGGACGTTTGTCTGGCCAGCTCCATCTCCCACGTCGTGTTCCTTCAGGGTAAGATGAACTGAACTCAAAGTCAACAGGCCTCTGTGTTGAGGAAATATCCTGACCACAACAGCTTCCACAAGACTTATACACAATCCTTGAAAAGAAGATGCCATTCTTAATTAGTTTTTTCAGTATAGGTAAATAGTCCCGACTTTACTTACGGAAAGGCAAAAGAGCAAAGTAGTTTGCTCAGCATCAGTGACACCACCACAATCAGCTGATGCTACCAATTCAGTAGTGAAACCCAGAGCAGATGCCCCACCTTGGTCACTCCTGGAACCAAGAGTATCCCCAACAGCATTTCATAGCAAAATTATAGACAATTAATTAAACTTTACTTCCACAAAATCAAGATGTGGGCTTGTCTCAAAACTTCTAAATCTGGGCAGTAGGCTTATTTTGCTTTTGTCTCTGAATGCAAAGATTAAGTTCATTCTTGAGCACAGCTGCACAAAACATGCTGTAAAATACTGGAAACTAAAAAGTGTTATTGAAGATTATGTTTTTTTTACAGAGGGACATAATGGGTTGTTAATGTTGAAATAATTTTGAGTTCACCTCTGAATAAGTGTATTTTGGCACTTCTCCCTTTCATGGTGTGAAATTAAAAGATTACTATTTTGGAAATATACAAGCTGGCACAGTATACAATTTGTCTGTCACAGATAGAGCTGACTATAAGGAAGCCAGCACTTAAACTATAAGTCTATTTGCTTTTCTCCAGACTTTCCTAATACTGCTGGAGTGGGAAAAGGATGGGAAGCACTAGCAGGCTCCGAGCTGAAACATTTTATAGGCACTGAAGAGCTGTTACCTGCTGCCCATGCTTCTAGAATATTTTCGTGTAGCTGAAATTATCTTGCATTTTCATCTGTTCAAGTTATAGAGTCTAAAGAATTACACCAAATCCTTCCACATCTTCAGAGGCAGAAGTTTTTTAAAACCTACCTGTAGTACTGTATCCCAAAAATATTCTTTTCCCTTTAGAGAAGAGGATAGCTAGTGCAGAATTGCCATGCTCTAACAGGCTGCAGTAATTTTTTGAAAACAATTATTTTCTTACTGGGCCACTTTTTGCTGAACTGACAAACCAGCTTGGCCTTTGGATTGAGTTATTTCTCCAAGCAACAAGCTTTTTGATTACTACTGCCCAGCAGATCATTCATCTTTTCCTTCACTTCCGGAATATTCAGGCTCTCCCCAGAACCCAAACACAAAACTGAAAGAGGGACACAGTGCTTTGAAAGCAAACCCACTGCTTACTCAAACTCAAACCTGACCTCTATTTTATTTCAAATTTCCTTGTATTTGTATAGCTTACTTGTCCTACAGCTACCAAGACAGATGCATCTACAAGAAGCGGCTAAAGCACCTCACATTTGGAATGAGTAATTCTATAAAGCTGTTAAAGACAGCAGCAACAATCAGAGTTTAACAGAGCTTTAGAGAAGTACAACAGTTCTCAGAAGGCAGCAGCTTAATAATTAAAGTTTAATAGAGCTTTAGAGAAGCACATCCTCATCTCAGAAGGCAGGTGTTCCATTAAGGGGGAAGGTACAAGGTTCCTAGAAGAAACCAAAATAATGCTGAAGATTTATCTTGCTTCTTAGAGGGGTCCTGAAGTACTTCCAGACGCTAGGCACAATTCGCCCTTCTGTTAAAATGCATTTCGGAGGAGAATTTCACTGACTTTAGGTATACAAATGCAGTAACACCTTCAGCCTGCAGCCAGGCAGGAGGCAGACTACAGCTGATGCAGTTCCCAGGTACTTGAACTTATTTTCAAATAGTTGCTCTGACCCATTTGCAAAATGGCATGGTTTCTGACGGACAACCAGACTAGATCATGAGACATTTTCGTAAGTTAACTTCCTTCACAGTGGAAGCAGAATTTTAATTTTTTTAAAAATTTTTCTTTTTTGTGTGTATACAGAAAAGCTTGCCCTATCTTATATTAAACACCGCCAAATTCCTTAAAATAGTGAAAGGTAGATCAATTTAGCTCTCAGGTACTTTCGTGTGGGTTATTAAAAAAAAAGGTTAAATAAATAATTAGTCTCGACATGGATTCTATAAATAGAACATGCCTGGTTTTTTCTAATAGCCCAAGTTTTAGATTTAGATTCCTATTAAAAATTAAAACCCAGTTAGTGAAGGGAATAGTACAGCTTTGCCACAGCTATACTGCATCTAAACAAGAAACATATATACATACACACATTAGGTCTACATACCAACCTTCCACAAAAAGGCAACTCAGATTGCTGCTGAAAACTAGTGGTGCAAAAATGTTAAGGAGCAGGAATGGGGGGAGAAAAAAAATACCTGCTTATCCTTTTGGGAATGGCAGACATGCCATTCTCTAACAACACTGTAGAAGCAAAATAGAGAGTTCACTCTTTTGTTTTGCACTGATGCTTGTTTTTATTTAGTAGTAGCTCTCATAGGTCTTTAAATAATTCATAACGCAGTGCCTGTTGTTCGGTTCAAGGAGGGAGCCTGGAGAATGTTAATCAAACCAGAGATGAATTGGCACAGCTGTAAATCTGCAAGGCCCCTCCCCGATGAGCTCATCCCCTAGCAGTGCAAATTAGAATGACATCATGCTTGCAAACCGCGGGTGCACTCACACTACTCCCTGTCTCCTCCTCCTTACACAGGATTTCTCCTACTTTATCACGCAGCTTTTTTTCCCCGAAAGATCATTACCGTGATATATGTAGGTAGAAGGAACAGAAGCCGGAGGACCTGCATTAAAATAATGGGATTTGTCCTCTTATCTCTGTCACAGGTCCAGCACAGACAAGAAAGATACATCTTTCTATTTAGAGAAGAATGAAACTGCATATTTATAGGTCCAGCTGAAAAAACACTTAAAACCATTAGAGATTATGCCTTTGAATAAGATCTCTAAGCACTTTACAAAGTACCACTTCTACTTGCTTTCTCATAAAGCATGCAATTAAATGACCACTAGATCACAAAAACACTCTCAAAAACAAGTCTCAAAGAGATATAGTTGTAAAAGAAAATGTTCACACAGCCATGCTGTTGGAATCTCTCACTTCTCTAACCCTGTTTCAATTAGTCATCAGACACTTTAGTTGTGGATATAAAAATATGCAACACAGATGAATAATCAGAACCTATTAATAATGGGTAACAGATAAACTAAACAGTTAATAAAAAGCCCACAGAAATAATGCATGGGAAATAAATGCTCCAGGAACAACTCTGATACAAACCTGAAGAAATCCAAGGTGTTTTCCTATTTGTCCATGGCCAGAAAGGCCAGCTGCATTTGTTTACTTTTATGAATATGTTAGCCAAGGTCCATAACAGGCTTAGTGACTTCAGAAAGTACAGTAAGCATTAATATTTACAAGCTCATTTAGGTCTATTTCATATTCTTCAATAACTCAAGTTATTATTTACTGGAGAAGTTTATAATACTGATTGCAGTAGAAAGCCCAGCTCAGCTGTCTGATGCAGCCAGCATACCATTCAATGAAACTAAATTGGAAACCCCTCTCAGTCTCATAGCATCCACTGGTCTGGTAAATAGCCCACACATAGATCAGGTTTCTTTCTCACTAAGGGCGTACTATATAAACTCCCATATGAGAATATAATGGGGAAGAAATATAATCTAGGGAAATTTTTAAACCCTATCATCACATATTCCTCAGAAAATACATTAAAAGTATGCTTTCCACAATTTTGAAACCTTACATTTTTTTCTCCTTTTATTATAAAAGTCTTTATAACAAGTAACTGAAGTCAGCATACCCAAAGCTATGTAATGTAGTTTTACCATGCAGTATCACCTTTTAGTCCCGATCAAAACCAAGTTTCTGCTTCCTGTGAGAATGACAGCATGTGGCTGCAGGAGGTTTACAGGTTTGCTAGTTATATTTCCAAACTCCTCGATTTTCTGTGAGTCATGCTGCCTGTTGAACTATGCTCTCTAATATCCATAGTTTGGAGAAAGAAACCAGGCACACAGTGATTCTCAGTGATGTCTAAAGAGCTCCGCAGACAACAGTACAGAGAATTAAAAAAAGTCTCTGAAGGAAAAGAGTATAGCTTCTTAAACGCACAGGGAAAACAGAAAATGAGAAGAAATGAAACAGACAAGCTGCAGAAGCAGCAGACTTGACAGCAATAGAGGACACAGGGCAGCAGGATGCACTCAGAAGCCATTACCACATGGCCTAAGCCAAGACATAAGATGTGCCACTGCATGAGAGGTCTCCCAGCCATGCAGGAATCACAGCTGCACCCTGGGGAACACAACTGGGGTATTTTTCAAAGTGATAGAAATGCTTGAGAAACACTTGAAGAAACCAGAAGGAATTAGTTAGAGGTAACACAGAGAGGAGCTGCAGAGGGGCAAAGGACCATTACAGCCTGACACAACCTGGCTGGTGTGAAAGCAGAGGAGGAAAAATGTCCAACTCTAAGGTTAGAGGACTTTCTAGAGAACTTCAGTTCTACAACTTTGCATAGCATTTTTAGTGTTGAATACAGTGAAGTCATTCTGGACTAGGACCTTTTTCAGATACTACCAGAAAAAACTGAAGAGGTTCTTTGCTCAAGAAACCATTAACTAATTCTTCCATTAACAAGCAGGACACCCTGTTTTTCCAAACTCACACAAGTCCCAATTACATTTTCAGATACAAGATTAGGAAACCTAAAACACATACACCCAGAAAATAGTAAATCCATTAACAAACCCATGCTTTAGCCATAGACTTTGGGACATGTACAAACACAGGATGCCATAAAACAGTGCCTGCACAAACACTTAGGCTCTTCCTTCAATCTCCTATTCCAAGGAATCCTGCCTAGGCTTCCTATGTAAACACATTGACATACTCAAGATTTCAGAAAATAAGATCTCAGCAGAAGAAAAAAAGCCAAAGCATCCCTTCTGATCCAAATGCAGATTTCCAATCTTGTAAACAGACTCTGTATTATGAAGAATTGGAAATCTCCATGTTAGCATCAAAGTCTTTGGCAATTAGCCCCCAGATCCAAATTCTGCAGCTTCATTCTACCTCAGTTTGAGGAAACATCCTTCAATATTTACTCATGTCAAACACCTTGTACCACTCCCTTCTCCACACTCTCCCCTGCCCCAGCCCCCAACTGGAAGCTAAGAATTAACCTGGAAAAAGTCTAACTAGAACCTTTAGAAAATTTAGATGAAACAACAGATTGTTTGTTGTCTCTATGTTATTACTTTGGCCTAGAAGATGATGACAAAATGTGCCAGTCTCCCAAATTTGCCTTAAACCAGAACAGCCAGTAATGCGTCTGCTTGAAAAAAGAAATTT
>VWYI01005199.1:0-313187 GCA_013399455.1 Anthoscopus minutus
AAATAAATAAATAAATAAATAGATAAAATGTTGAGATCAAAGAATTTAATTGGTGGACTTCAAGGGAAAAAAAAATTCTAGATCTTTTCAAGGACATGTCCCAAAGCAAGGAATGTGTCTGAACTTACTTGTGTTTATGCCCATCTAGGGGCAGTTAGAGAAGAGACATTTTAGTTAGGCCTGGCTGGGTGACATACAACAAGTTTTTTGAAAACATTGTGGATCTGAGGTTCCTCACCAGCACAAGGTGACAAACCTGTCACACACATGGGAGTACAATGTTGACAGCACTGTCTTTACAGTGTGATCAGGCTCATGAAAGATCTTCCAGTTTATTTCTAGTCAACTACATGTAGGTTTAGCAGATGCCCAGGTTCTGCGTTCCTACAAATTATACCACAAATCAGAGGGTGCAAAATCAGGCAAAGCCTACAATATTTCAGCATTAGGCTTCATGCCACTATATTTCAAGCTGTGGCAGAACTGCCTTCCCTCAGCATCCTTGTTCTGGGTCTGAACTAATAATATCTTGGTCATTCCTGCAAAACCATGAAGCAGGAAGCATCAAAGCAAGTTGTGGATGAGAGCATTTTTGGAAAAACAGGGATAATTAAGTCATTGATTCTATTTTGACTGGCATATTCCACACTAGCCCAAGCAGGATACTTCCAATTAAAACATTTTTGACTCCTTATCCTTTAAAACATTTACAGAAAAACAAGACACACTGACTAATTCTGACCACTTTCCTTAACTGGTCTGCAATATTTCCCATGTAATCAACAGCTTTTCCTTTAAGTCCTTACAGAACCCCCAAAGACTTTCTCAAGATCTGTTTCTAACACTTTTACTTAGAGAAATGTACAATTAGCATTCAATGCACATTGCTATATTTAGTTTTCAGGAAGTATGACATTCATTCCACAGGAAGATTGGTAAAAAATATAACAGTGACCTATTTCTTTATAATAAATGTGTTGCCAAGGTATTTCCATTGGTTTTCCTCTGTACAATATATTTCTAAAGCACTGTAGGAGTAAATTTAGGATCCAAACCCAGAAGAAAAGTTTCTCTAACAAACCTGAGTTTGGTCAATCAGTCATTATGAAATAAAATAAGAAAAATGAAATACCCCTTCAGCCTGTCCTCTCATGTTGTCCACAAAAATCAGATTCATTACCGGGTGTAATTTATGTTGCACCTTAACTAATTAAGCCATTAATTACACACTTAAAAGAGAGATAGATTACTTATTTCAGAGTTGTGAAGGCCTGGGTGCTCTGTGGTATTCCACAAATCAAGCACACTATCTATCAAAAGTTTTTACTATTTATACATTTTAGCAAACAAAAGGGTTAGGCTAAAAGTTACATAGTTCTCCTGTTAATTAGTATTCTGTCTTGGTTAATGACTCTCGCTTCTCATGCTAATTAGTCCCCATGCTCAGGCTTTCTCTTCTTCTGAGCTGAGTTTCTCAGGTCAGTGGTCTGTGAGCTGGTGGTTGTGATCTGGCCCTGCTGGAATTACCTTTTACCCAGGCAGAGCTGATTCAGCACAGTTGCTTTATTGGTTTCTTCCTTATCTTGGGAGTTCTGCTAAATGTCCTTGGGGCCCATAACCTCTGCATTCTTTGTGTCCACCATCAGTGGTACATCCTTCTTCCCAAGCATAGTTAACCTCCCTCTGGGTCTGAGATCATTGGAGCATGTTCAGCCCTAAACCCTAACGAGGCAATTCTACCCACAAGTAATTTGTTTTTCTAACACATGAACATCTCTCAGAGCTTGTTAGCTGCTATCTGTTTCACTGATTAAATCTCCTTGTTGATTAGGCTTGAAAGCATGCAAAGATCAAACATCAAAGAACATCCTTTCTTAAGAAAATTCAGTGGCTCTACCAAAAAGGTTTACCTACAGCCTGTTTTCGAACCTGAATACATGAAAAACAGTGAAGTTGTTGCAGCTACCTCCATGTCATTTTTGATTAAATCCCATCCACTGTTTCAAACATTGAAATTCAGCCTATCTTAATTTTACTTGGTGATTAATTGCATGTAATACAAGATAACAGATACAGCCTCATTAGTACTGTTTACAGTGCCCATCCATAACATGACAGAAGGGAGCGAAGGAAAAAATTTTTAATCTTATGTAAATGAGCAAAAATAACCACATCTGAAAGTTCAGCATAAAATTCTGACCTGTGAAGCAAGCTTGTTTGGAAATCACCATAACAGAAGGTGACCACTTGACAAATTGCATAAGGTTCAGTTTTCTTATTAGACAATATTATTCCAACAGATTTGCTTCTTCCCAGCTGGGTTACACAAGCAGCTTCCCTTGTCTTCTCTATCTGGGGCAGTGGTTTTCCATCCAATCCCAAGGATCTGTGGACTTCTGAGGGATTGCAAGTGGAATTAATAAAGCACCTACAAAGTGTATATGTGATTCCCAATATTCCTGAGTGGTCTGACCGTCTTCTGAGAGACATTTAGCATTCAGTTAATTTGGATTATTTGAAAAATCACCTGTCTAAAGGGCAAATTATTAGGAGCAATGACCTTAAAATGTACCGCACCCCATATTATTGACTGTAAAGCAACAGAACAGAAACAAACATTAATAATGTTTGTGGACTGAAAAGATCTGGTTGGAAATCATACATATAGTTTTCTTTGCTGACTTCCATTTTAAATAAGCAGTCCTACATTCAGATGCCCAGACCAAGTTCAGCATTTAACAGTTTACCAGCCCAAGTAAGCAACAACTGCCACCCTTTCCCACAGAAGTTTTATGCTGACAGCATCCTTCCATTCCCCTGAAAGCCAGGCTGGGAATAGCTGTCTGTTGATATTACCTGGATTGTCAAAACCGCATGAAAACAAGAAAAGGTGTAGTGGGGAGTCAGATGCTGTGACTTCCTTGATTGTCCAAAGGGGCTGGTCTCCAGTAAAATACTCCATCTGGGACCAGCTTGTCCCAGTCCCAGCAGAGCCAGACAGCCTAGCATGGGTAAGTGCCTGACTAAGCCACTGATTCCAGAGCTTATTTCAACTATTCACCTATTCTCAGTTGCCTGGAGGCTGCACCCTCACCTTCAACTCATGAGGCTCTCATATATAACTCCTTGCTTTAAAGCACCTCATTAAGTCCTGGATCTCCTTTTAACTGCACTCCTGTAAATCAACAGGCTCTCAACTGCAGTCAATAAACCACATGAGCAGGGGTTAGTTCTTAGCATCTGGCTCAAATCCACCTCTATTTTGGCTAATTGATACCTCTAAGTGCATAACGGTGTAGAAATGACCTTTGGTGGGAAGAGACTTAAATCTCTGAAAACTGCTCCTGGTTTTACTAACCCATGCTGTTGCCTTCCCAGAAAAGCCAGTCTCTTGTTCCCAGCATGACTAAGAGCAGAGGTATCTTTCAACAACACTATTTTCTGGTTCCCTCTTTTCTACCAAAGCCTATTGGCAGCTAAAAAAAGGCTGGATGAAGTTAAACATATTTTTTCTTTGAACAAATCTTAGCTAGCATCAAGCCTGGAAACTCAGCAGCATCTTAGAGATGACCTTGAAAGGAAATAGTTTTGCTTTGCCCAGCTTTGAGTAGAAGCAATTAAAGCTGCCTACACACTGCACAAAAGCTTGTTAGCAGGCACAACAGAGCTGAGCCCCTCAAATGCCATGTTATTGGCTTGCTGCAGACATCCACCAGCACCACAGCACTGCATGAACACGTGACAGCCAGCAGCATGTGGATTGTCAGGGAAGGTGACTGGAAAGTTAGTCTTTAGGCCTTAGACCCTGTGACTGAGAAAAGCTTCTTCCAAAAAGCAGGCCATAAATCAAGGGGCAGCTTTCTGACTCAGCAAAGACAGCATCACCTTAAGTGGCACTGATAAACGAGGCTGCGAGGTTTGCTTTGCTATGCTACCTTCTGTTTAGCTTCCTCTGAAATTTGAATGCATAAAATAACATTAATATAAAGAGGAAGCCAGGTGTGAAATGAAACAATTCAGATGCAGTGCTTCATCACTGAGCTGTTGGTATAAAGTGGAGAATAACAGAATATTCCAAGTTGGAAGGGACCCACAAGGATCATTGTGTCCAACTCTGAAGTCAATGCCTATACAGGATCAAGTCTGTGACCTTGGTGTTGTTAGCACTATGCTCTGACCAGCTGAGTTTAAAAAGTCATAAGAATTGGGGAATGTGTAGGTATGGTTTATTTATAGGTCAGTTTGTTCTGAGGCACACCACATCCCCTGCAGAGAACAATTTAGTTGTATTAATTGTCAGCTTTCATGAAACACTTGGGAAATCATCTGTGCTGAAAGTCCCAGACCCTGGTCTCAGCAGAACTGAGTGATGGCCATTGGTGCTCATCTTTGCTATCCCTCAGTCGGGAGCCGCCTGGAAGTAGCCAGATCCCAGTGCCTAGGGAAGGGTCAGTGGGATTCCATTCTGGCTCCTGGAAGCTTCCTGGGGTCACCCTGCAGGATCACAGAGGAAAAAAAAGTAACTCTATTCAACTCTGGGGTTCTGAGTGGAAGAGAAGGAAAAGATGGAAATCGTGACTTTCATGGAAATACAAGGAAAGCATTCATTAGCACTACTGCTAATAAATGCTGTGATTCTTTGTAGGTTTGAGATAAGCAGGTGAATAGCCATGTCTCATGTTAAAATCTTATGTCTTAATGAAAGTACCAAAGACTATATGAAAGATCTTTCACAAAATAATTAACTTTAAGAATATGAACTAAGTTGTGAGTTGTGTTGTAAAGGTGCCTTGGCTTTTGAGTCAGTGAGATACAAATCTGGGGAAGCGCACACAAAAAAAGGAAAACAAAAATCCATAATGAAGAGAGGGAAATGAACCCAACTCAGAAAGCCTAAATTTCATTTACTTATAGTAGAAGCAAAGGTTGCACAAAGATTTAGAGAAAAAAAGTTTTCAAAATACGCATGGACTTCTGATTATATACCAAACATCTTCTAGTAGCAGCAAGCTGGGATTTCTGCCCAAATTCTATCTTTACTCTTTCTTTCTTGCATCCTCCCAACATTTCTCTGGTAGCAGTAATGCCTGGCCATGACATCTCATCTTTGTGAAAGCAAAATCCAACCCTATTTGCCTTTCTCACAGAATCACAGAATCACAGAGGATGGGTCTGGCTGGAAGGGACCACAGTGGATCACCAGGTCCAACCTCCCTGCTCAAGCAGGGCCATCCCAGAGCACGTGGCACAGGATGGTGTCCAGATGGTTCTTGAATATCCCCAGTGAGGGAGGCTCCACAGCCTCTCTGGGCAATCTGTCCCAGTGCTGGGCACTGCACAGGGAAGTTCTTCCTCATGTTCAGGTGGAGCTTCCTGAGCCTCAGTTCCTGCCCGTTCCCTCTTGTCCCATTGCTCGGCACCGCCGAGCAGAGCCTGGTCTGTCCTGTGAGCCCTCCCTGCAGACACTGACAGACTTTGATGAGATTCCCTCTCAGTGTCTCTTCTCCAGGCTGAACAGGCCCAGCTCCCTCAGCNGCTTTGCTGTCCAGCAGCACCCCCAGGTCCTTCTCTGCAGAGCTGCTGCCCAGCAGGTCACCCCCAGCCTGTGCTGGTGCCTGGGGCTGCTCCTCCCCAGGCAGGAGCCTGCACTTGCCCTTGCTGAACTTCAGGAGGTTCTTCCCTGCCCATCTCTCAGGCTGTTGAGGTCCCTCTGAAGGGCTCACAGCACCCTGGGGTATCGGCCACTGCTCCCAGCTTTGTGTCACCAGTGAACTTGCTGAGCAGGCATCTGCACCTTCATCCAAGTCATTGATGAGTAAGTTAAACAATACTGGGCCCAGCATAGAACCCTGGGGGACACCACTAATGACAGGCCTCCAACTGGCCCTGGTGCCACTGATCAGGATCCTCCAGGATCTGCTGTTCAGCCAGTTCTCAACCCACCTTACCATCCACTCATCCAGGCAGGACTTCCTGAGCTTGCCTATGTAAGAATGCTAAAAGCCCATCTGAAGCACAGATGAACAACACCCACTGCTCTCCCTTCATCCATCCAGATAGGCCTTTCATTGTAGAAGACAACCACGTGGCTCAAGCCTAAAGTAACTTTAGTGAATCCATGCTGACTACTACTGATCACCTTGTCCTCTCTGTGGATAGAGATGGCCTCAAAATGTGATGCTCTATCACCTTTCCAGGAATAGAGGTGAGACTGGCTGGTGATTCCCTGGGCTCTCCTTCCTACCCAGTTTGAAGACTGGGGTGACATTTGCTTCCTTCCAGTCCATAGGCACCTCTCCTGATCACCACAACCTCTCAAAGGTCCCATCAAGGCCCATGGATTTGTAGATGCCAAGTTTTCCTGGGTTATCTCTAACCCAATCCTCCTTGACCAAGGGGAAGTCTTCCTTCCACCAATCCTTTATCCCAGTCTCCTGGATCAGAGATCCCTGAGGGCCGATCTTGTCAGGGAAGACTGATGCAAAGAGTGATCAGTAACTCTGCTTTCTCTGCATTCTATTTGCCTCTTACTTGTTAATTCAACAGCGTGACTGCAGAGGAAAGTTACAGGCCCATTGCTGGAATTACATCAATTTGTAAGTTCAGTGGTGTCTATTTGGAGGGAGCAAGCAACTATTTTAAGACTGCTGGCATTCTCAGAAACAATTTCTGGAGAGAATTTCTATTTACATTAGTGTTACTACTCTGCATGATTGCTTCCCACAAGAAATATGGACTGTTTAACAATAAACCAGTCACCATTTTACCACCAAAAGAGTGCTATGCAGTCATTTGAGGCTGATTCCTTTGGACCCATTTATTATCTGGGTTCCTTGCTTTGTACCAGAGTTTCATTTTTCTTCCAGCTGAGCTCTATGTTCCTTCTTGGCGCTTTTAAAGATCCTTATAAAGTATTTTTATACTGCACAAATTAAATCAGTTTTTAGAACAAAGACATGGAAAAATCAGCTGTGGCTGGTTTTGTCCAATAAAGATCCATGACAGTCTCCAGCTATCTGTCTCTTCTACAATTCAGAACTTCTTGAGATGAGGGTAGGGTGGTAGATTTTTTGTTGGCTGATCCACTTCTCCCTCCAAACTCTGTTCTGTGCCTGGTCTCTGTGTTCTCAGGCCGGACTGACCAAATGAAGAAACCTGTGGAAAAATCAAAGGTGGAACAGTGTTCAAAAACACTTACCACTGTGGCAGAAGTTGTGGCTGTGTCAGGAGAGCCCTGGGACATAGGACCCTGCCTGGCAGCACAAATCAAATGGACAGTGATGCTTGGGAAGGCATTGGCAGCATGCAGCCATCCTGCCTCACACGTGCAGGCCAAGCAGGTTACAGAGCCCTCTTGTAAAGTTATAAATCAGGATATTCTTCTGTCCCCCTTTCATGCAAACACTCTCCAAACTCCAGGCTAAGAAAATCAAACTCTCCCAAAAACAAGCAGAAAGATAGGAAAACAGAGAAGTGAGCCCATCAGAGCAGTTCAGCAGGCTGCTTGTGATTATAAAATCCTGGCAGTACAGGCAAGAGGAGTCTTGCTTTCATTCTGGGGCCCATTTTTAATTCCCCGTTACACAACACAATAGTCCAGCCCCAACTGAGAAAATTGCTGTGCATACAGTGAGCTCCCATGAACAATAAAATGCAGCTCAATACTGCTTGTTCATCATATCCCCATGACCTTGAGATATTTTAAAAGACAATGAAAACACCGGAGACCTTCAAGTCTGAAAAGCTCTATGCACATAGGAATCACTTCTTTTTCAAGAGGGGCCTTGTTCAAAATTAACAAAGTGTCTATTAGGCATACTAAAAAGTGAGAGCAACAGATAAGTAGCAAAGAACATTTCCTAGCATCAAAAAGTAGGTCATATCTGGAGTCTTTCTTCCCAAACTTGAGGTGCTTCTGTTCTTCTCCCTTTCTTCTTCAGATCCTTCCCTAAATAAACTTCTTGAGAAAACAAAGACCTCCTTCTCCTGCTCTAAATGGGGGAAGTACTTTTCCCAGCTCACTCTATCTCTGCAGTTTGTTTAAATCCTCTACTGATTGCCATGTATTTGACAAGAAAGACAACATACAGAAGCAGAAGTGATATAAATCATATTGCATGAGCCTGGGAAGAACTACACCTATCACTGCTGCCAGGGAATTTCATGGCAATCCACTCATGTCCATCCTCACCTTCAGCTCTGCCAACAGGGATCTCCTTGGATGAAGAGAGACGCCCTTGAGGGTGGATGGTGACATGAGTAAGACTCTGGCAGAGAGGGTTGTATTCATGCATGTTTCATCCTTTCTATAAACACAAAGATGTGAAAATTGTTTGGATTTTGAGCAGAGGCTGGTTAGTGTAACAGGGCATGTGGGAGCACCTGAAACACTGGGATGGCTCCCGGGACTGCTGCAGTGAAGCAGCAATGGATAGTTCCTATCTAGGGACTGACAGGAATGGAAAAGCCTGTCATTTAGGAGGCTATGTTAATTTATCTCCACTGGATTTCTTCAGGGACCAATAATATTGATTTAGGACTTTGTTCTGACGACAGCTGAAAGGTGTGAGCTGGGAAAATTTCCGTGCCTTGCCAACTGCTTCTCCTAATTATTACCTGCAACAGCAGCCTGGAGTTCTTGCTCCTTTTTCACCTTGAGTCTTAAGACAGGATGCTGCCAGGGACTGAGCCATCCCTATTGGTATCCTGCACCAGGACCTCACTATAGCTCTTGACATGTTCTGAAAGTTAAATTTGAGCTGCTTTCAGTATAGAACTGAATACGAACTTAGCATCTGGGTTTTGCACAGCCTAGAGTACAATGTAGATGTTAATTGGTGGGTGGTGGGGAAAACCACACAGAAACACACCAAAAAAAGAAACAAAAAAAACCCACCCCAAAGGAAAAAGAAAGAAATAAAAGCAACAAAAACCCCACCCAAAAACCAAAACAATAACAAAAAAAACCCAAAACCCAAAACAAACAAAAAACCACAAACAAAACCACCACCATATAACCCCCCAAAAACCCCACCAAAATAAAAAAGCCCTGAATCCTGTAGGCACAGAGAACTCCCATGGGTAGAAATAGCCAGAGACACTACCTTTCAGCACATTAGATCGAATTACGTCCGTTTGTGCCACATACAACCACAAAAATTCCCTCTCTCCTTGCAGTTAAAGGGGTTGGTAGCTGCTCCCTCTGAAACTTGTGGACATTTTTAGTTCCCACCTGTGGTGAGACAGCTCTGCCTTGGCTCCCCTGTACAGCCAGTCCAGATATTAATTGGCCCAAGTAGGTTGTCCCCCTGGGAAGTCACCTGTGATAGAGCCTGAAATACAAAAGATGCCTTTCTTTTGTTGTTTTGTTCTTTTGAGTTGTTTTGTATATGACAGCACAGTGTCATCCTCTTATGTTCCATTTTTATGGTTTCATTTGTCCTGCAAAATCCTTGCAGCAAGAGAACTGGACACAACACACCAATTTTCTCTTATAAAATGAATAACCAAAGTTCCTAAGTTTCATCCTTTAGCTTTGTAGGCAGAACTAAAGAGCATGGAACAGACACAACCACATTTTCCTGATGCTTTGCAGTGCTCCACCTTGCAAAGCACCCCTGAAGCACAGGAGGCTGATCTTACAGCTTAGGAGGCATTGCCTGAGCAGAAGCAGCTACTACTTATTTTGGGGATGGGATGGGATGGGGGTGGAGCTTGATGTTATAAACCTTCTCCTTAGGAATTTTTCAAATTTACAGTATCTTTTTCCTTCTGAAATGAGAAAAGCATATAAAGAAGGCATCAGATCCTCTGCTAATGTTTTTGATGTTTTCTGCTGCTTTTCCCGAAACTTTATCTCTTCTTTGAAAATAGGAACTGTGCAACCCTATTG
The DNA here is from genome assembly GCA_013399455.1 of Anthoscopus minutus. NCBI lineage: Eukaryota > Metazoa > Chordata > Aves > Passeriformes > Paridae > Anthoscopus > Anthoscopus minutus. Next base: position 9,893 of record VWYI01005199.1, read on the forward strand.
CATAAGAACATCTTGCAGACATAGAAATAAGTGTAACTGGTGCAGAGCTACTTGGCTGATTCTGAAGAAAACCAGAAGCAGTGGTTTGCAGACAATAAATGCTCCCCTTTCATCTCTACTCAGAGATCTAAAGCTGATCTCTTTAATGCCACAATTGCTGACTGCTTTATTCCCAAAGAAAGCACCTCAGGGAGGAGAAAAATAAAATTTCCTTACACAGTGTGCTGCCCACAGAGGCACAGACAGACACTTCTGATCACACTTTTTAAACCTCCCTAGTTGGTTGTGGGTGGCTCCTCTGATTTTAACAATAATAACAACAACAACACTTTTGCCTTACACCGTATCATCTTTTTAAAGAGAGCGATGAAAAAAAATTGGCTTTTTATTACTCTGTACAGTTTTGGATGGCAAAATCAGTAGGATCTTAGACCTTCCTCATCCAACCTTCCTCATCCAAGACTCACTGATGATTACACCATCTGCATTAGGTGGTGGAAGCTGTCTTCGCTCTAGAAACCCCCTAGAGCTGTGCTGAGATATCGAGAAGGTGACTGGATTGTGATTGTACTGCTTAAAGGGGATGTTATAGAGAACTTTAATGACCAAAAAGACAGCAGGACTTCATCTTGCAAAGCTGATGAGGCATCACACAGACAATCAGCTGAGGAGCTGACAAAGATAGACTTCAGTTTTCCTTTTTCTTTGTGCAGAAAGTTGCAGAGTTTTATTGCAAGGTTCCCTTCTTCTTCCTATCAGCTCTGAAAAATCATGGAAAAGGTGGTCATTGAGTGGAGAAAAGCCAATGTTACTTCCATCTTCAAACAGGGCAAGGAGGACATAGGAAATTACTGTCCAGTCAGCCTCACCTCTATCCTTGGAAAGGTGATGAACAGATCATTCCAGACGTCATCACCAAGCATGCTTTTGAAAGTCTCTGTTTCGGCTCCATAGGGAGTTAGGGCTGCCCTATCAAGCAGAATTTTTTCCTGTGAAAAAGCAGAGCATCACCAAAACTTGTGAAGCAGTATGCTTGGGTTTATTTGGACCAAAACAAATAAAGAGATTAGAAAACAATCCTAGCTTTTTCTCTCTTTGTCTGTTGTACTCCTTCATCATCCCAGCATCTGGAGCACACTTGAACTCTTGAAGCCCTTCAGATTGCTCCATTGCTCTGACATTTTCCTATCACTCTTAGAAGTTATCTTGGTAGTGGGTCTTTGATACAAAAGGCATTTAAAGATCCACTTGAAGTGGTGGACCTCAGGATTTCACTGAGCAGAAAAGCAGCAGAGGCGGGATGGCTCATGCCAACCTAGACTCTAAATCAGTGTGAGCCCTAGGAGGGCCAAAATCCAAGGTATCAGGGGCATGTCTCAGGCAAGGCCCGGGTCTTTGCTGGCATGAACAATTACTGCAGCCTTTCAATCCTGCACTCCATTACTGTGCACAAAATCCAGCTTGAGCTCCCTTCTGCATTCTGCTAGGAAAGCAGCTCAGAGTCACTGCAAAATTGAAACTGTGCAACTACAAAGCTAGGAAATTAATATCTGGAATATCCCTTTAGGCTACTGGGTCCCTTTGCTTAGCACTGCAGTAAATGCAGGGAAAAAAGAGGGTGAAACTCACTTCACTTACTTGAGAAAGTTCTGAGTAATTTGTTTAGTTGAACGTTGTGTTTTGATGGATAATGTGCCTGTCTTGGTGAGAGAAGCACAATCACATACTGTGAGGGGAAGCCATGGAGCAGGATTCAATCAGCACACAGGATGCCAGCAGGGAAATTAACTACAAAGAATGGATTTTTTTCAATGACCCCAGTAAATCTGCCTGTACCTTTCAGTCTGTAACCACCACTGGGTACCCAGCCCAAGAGCATGGCATGCCAGTAAACTGGGAACAGTGGCAGCCTAGAGGTAAATATTGTACAGTTCAGGAGGCTGCTGGGCATGCAAGTCCTGCTAGCCATGCCCTCATGCCAGGACCAGCTCCCCATCCTGCCTGGCATCCCAGTCCTCCCTGGCAGCAGGGAAGTTTGTGAGATGCACCTGCTCAAGGGGAGAGCTCAGATTGGGTCCATCCTGATGGGAATATTTACAGAATGTAGTAATTGGCTGCTAATCAACAGCACAGACAAGATATATCTTCATTTTGCACCTTCACTACCCTCTATGCAAGCCAGGAGCTCTCCAGGTTGCAGGTTCACTGCAGGGCATGAGACCTACTGTTCCTTAGTCAGCCTGAACCAAACAAAGCATGGGATCAAGCAAGTGCTTCTGTCACATCAGCCCAGCTCTCCAAAGGAGCTGAGCCTTCCCCACGTAGGCACAACAGGGACACAAAGGTTTTTTCAATGTTGTGCCCAGAGGTGAGCATTTTTCAAGAGCAGCCTGCAATGCCCCAAACTCTTCTCTGACTGACAGGTGGCAGAAGCTCTATCAAAGGCATGTCTGGAGCACAGTGGAGCCCCATAGAAGGAGTAGGAGAGGCATTTGGGGGCTTTTTCTCCTCGGAGACATATCTTGATTTACAGCCAGACCTGCAAGACAATCCAGTTGATCACTACCTGACAAATGTCAGCAGTTCTTGTCTGTGACCATTATCCCTTTAATATAAAACAGCGGGGAGATTAAATAACCTGAAAATGAAGCCAGGCTTTGCTAGGTCTTGGAATAGCCCTTATGATGTCCTGGCCAGCTCTGCTTTATTCCATTTCCTCCACTGGCAGACAGTACAGCTCATTGTGCATGCAAGCGTGTTCAAAAGTGTGACATAAATGAAATGCACTCATCTTGATGGAAAATATAAGAACCCAGATGTGTCAGGGCCTTCAGTTGTTTTACAAGGTCCAAAGCAGAGGGAGGAGGTGCCAGTCAAAACCTTTGGTTTCTTCTGTCTCTGTCTCTCTCATTTTCTCTCTTTTTTAGAGGTTTCGTGGGAAATGAGGTAAGGGAAACACTGAAATTCCCCCTTGGATCAGCTCAAGGTCTGCAAAACCCCAGAGATCCTCCTGCTGACAGTTTCTCCTCCCCCAGATGCTTCTCTTCTGAAGCCTGCCCTGCAGAACTGCGCTCTGGCTCTGCTCTGCTTGCCTGGCACAAACCCTGAACCCCCCGGGTGCCTCAGCACTGGAACAGGGTCATCCAACAGGACTCCCAGACCCAGGCCCTGGCTTTCTGAGGAATAATCTGGCACGTGGCAGCATACACTCAGCTGACCTGCTCCCTGTACACAACCTCACAGACCTACACTGGATTCCCATGGCCAGCCAACATCTGCAGGGATGGATGAAGGTCGCCTGCCAATCAGCCCAGACTGAAGATGAGGATTTCAGGCAGAAGATTAGCTGCCACAATGATCTAAATGGGAAATGTTTCAGCTAATGTATATTTCCAAGGCGTCATACTTCTAAGGGTTTATTTCTTTGTAGCAATCATCTGATCACTCCAGGGCCTCACTGCAGCACAGGTTTGGTAACAGGCATCTGTGGCTCTGAAAATGGTATGACCTAAATATAGCAAGCAGAGAGAAAGAGGAGCAAGAAGCTGCTAGAGAGAGCTGGACAACATTTTGTTCACATTAGCAACTACAAACGAAGTCTCATAACTCCTAGGCAGGTTCATCGGTCCATGTGGGCTGTTCACACCGCACATTTTTCAATTCAGTAATTTTTTTAATTTTTTAATTTCAGATGCAGGACTTTTCCTAAAGTAATTTAATTTGTGTGTCATTTTCCAGAGAAACACATATCCACCAGGTGAGTTGCTTATATCTGGGAAGAGAGGACACACATGTCAGATGGACACGTATACCAGGAAAATGCAATGCTACTGGAATGTAGAGTGTTTGACGGTATAGGCAGTTTCCATTCTTGTTAACTCTGTTGGATACATTTCCCTTGTGATCATATGGATAAAATTTTCAGCTTGGAAGCTGTCACAAGGATGAGGGCTTGTAAATGAGAATGTCTGCTAATGGAGCACATATTTCTATATCTCCAGCTTGTACTTGATGATGCAGTTACCTCTTTTGTCTTTCCTCATCCTAACTGCTTCTCCAGTAATTAATTGACATCTTCTGCTACCTATCTACTTTTGCCACTAGGATCTTGGCTTGTTGTGAGCAGGAAGGAGTCTATAGATTTGTGAGCCCAGGTATAGGAATCATATAGGAATAGTATGAAAAGTTCCTGCTGGAATTAAAGCCAAGTACAGATGGACCCACATACCAGTTTGTCATCATAAACAAAACCAGCATCAAGAGTGAGCTCTCTTTCTTAGTTCCAGCTGACACTGGAATTTCCTGAGGGAAAAAAGCCTCAAACATCATTAGTTAGCTCTTGGAATTCATTGAATATTCAGGAACTAAAATGAGAGGTGTTGTGGTTTAGGAATGGTAGTCCTCAATTTATGTTCTCATTCGTGAGGGATTGACCTCATCTGGATGCCAGGTGCCCACCCAGCAGCTTTACCACTCCCCTTCCCAGATTGGACAGGGGAGAGAAAATAAGATGGAAAATGACTTACAGGTTGAGATAAGGCAGTTACTAAAGCAAAAGCAAAAGTTTGCACATGTACAAGCAAGGAGAAAAAACCAAGAGGTTTATTCTCTACTTCCATCAGCGAGCGATGCTCAGACATTTCCCAGGAAGCAGGGCTTCAGCTCCTGTAGTGGTTGCTCCGGAAGGCAAACATTGTAAATAACAAATGGCCCTCCCTTCCTCCTCCTTTCCTTGGCTTTTATATCTGAGCTGATGCCACATAGGACAGAATATTCCTTTGGGTCAGCTGGCCTATGTCCCTTGCCAGGATCTTGCCGATCCCCTGCCTGCTGATGGGGGGAATGTTGGCGAGGCAGCGCTGGGTGCTGTGCCAGCACTGCCCAGCAGTAGCCAAAACACTGGGGTGTTATCAGTACCTTTCTATCTGCCAGGGCAGAGCACAGCACTGGGAGGGCAGCTGTGGGGAAATGAGCTGCAGCCCAGCCAGTCTCAAAACACCACTGAAACAGCCCAAGCCATGCACTGCTCGCTCATCCATCTCTCACTCCCTGCCATGGGCTGGAGAGGCAAAGCGGGTGCACAAAAGGTAAAGGTCAGGGGCTGAGATCAGAACAATTTGCTGGAAACAGCAGTGAAATAAGAAACAAATTCTAGCAGCAACAATATTAATAACAGAATACAAGAGAGGCAAATAATCCACAAGTGCTCACCCTGCAGAACATGATGTTACCCTGGCCTCTCACTGCCCACTACCCCACCAGAATGGAGCCCTTCTTCCTCCAGCTGGGCATGGTGTGAGGTGGTGCAGAATGGTCCAGGCCATGCCTCTCTTGGCTGCTGCAAAAATTAACCCAGTCCTGGATAGATCCAGAACAAGATGTTACATGACATCATTGTGGCACTTCCCAGAGCAGCTACCTTATTGCAGGGTTTGTCACATGAATTAGCACTAGACAGGTAAAATTAGGTAGGCATCAAACCACTTTTCCACTCTCTTCAGAGATTAAAGCAAATGTGTTTCTATATGAGCAGACACACAGAGGAGTATCTATATGGATATATATTTGTATATATAGTTTGCTCCACACATCTCCTTTTAAAACCTCCTGAAATATTTGGAAACCTTACTTTTAAAAAGTATCCTTTTGCACCTCCCTGTTCAAAAGAAAAGAGGGTAAATTGTACAAATGTTTGTAATAAATAAACAAACAATTCAAATTTCCTCCATGAATATATTATCTATCTGGCTAGAGACTGTCTCCTTCACCAGTTGTCCTTGATACAGTTTTCAATGATCTGTCCAAATTGGCAAAAGTTATAGCATCCTTCCTTTATTTTTAAAATGCTTAGGGCACACATCACAGTATTCTGTGGGACATGAAGACTGGCCTTTATACTTTTAACTCCAAGTCAGCACAGAAATGAAGCAAACTCTTCGTTTACTCAGTGAACTCAATCTAAGAAAGTGTTTTGGTACTGGACCCTTAACAAATTCCCTTGATATGGCCTTAGGCAGAGTTTCATCTGATCCTATCCCACATCACAGCAAAGTTTTGATAAATGAAAGTTTTACTCAGTTTCTGTTTTCTTCTTTCTGTCCCTCCAGTCTGCTTGTCAGCAGTATTTTTGCACTTTACTTGTAACAGTGCTTCAAAATTGCTGTGAAGTACAGCACTAATTTTACGTGTCAATCAAACCTGTGACATTTTTGGTGTGGTAAGCTGGAGGGGATAGCAGTATTAGTTCTGGTCTACTCCCTCGTCTCCTAACTCCTGCATTTCTTCTGACACTTTGGTTTCAGTCACTTCCTTCCAATGTTTTTCTCTATGGAAAAAATTATTTTTTAGTGAAACATCTCCAACCTAAGTCTGTCTATATAGAATGACTCATGGGAACTTCAGCACAGTTATTCCCTGTGACTATTCCCCTTTCTTGGGGCAAACAAGCTCTCACAGGCATACCCATCAGACAGGGGTACACATCACTTCATCCTGGAGCCTTGTCTGTAGAGTGAACCTATGAAGACTGGAAGACTAATGAATCACAGAGGTTGTGTTTTCAAATATTTCCGTTTTCAAAGCAGCTGGGCTTTGCAAAAATCATCCTAGAAGATATCTTATAAAAGCTCATTTTTCCTCCTATTTAGTCCTGCAAAGTCCAGATGATGAGGTGTTTAACTCTGCTTGTATTGAGTGTCCAGAGAAATGCCCTCCAAATCTGTGCAAAATGGGACTTTCTGTGTTGCCCTCACGGGCAAAACTGACAGAGAAAAGTGGTTTAGGGACTAATCTCAAGAGTACATTTTACAAAATGTAACTGTAAGAAATAAAACATACCCTAAATCATTATTTTAGCATTAACTGGCATCAGATGAAACTACAGGAGATGACTATTACTGCATTTTAGCCACATAATCAACCAGAGCAGTAAGAACAGCAGTTAGACCATCTATAGAGTAATAAGAAACAATAAAAAACCACCAAAAAACTAGACAAAAAACTGGGAAGCAGAGTTGTTTTTCTTAAATGAGTTTCTACAAGGAACATTTAGCTTATAAAGAGAGATAAATTATAGGTGTGCACTGAGTGTGTGTTTATGGCTTAGCCCCCAGGAGATGGAAGAAAAATGGTCTCTGCTTTTTTCCATCTTTTCATCTAAGCTGCAGTAGAATGAGCAGTTGGGGCTGGTCTATAATTCACTGGGAAGTGGCTGTACAGAAAACCTTCTCAACATCTGCAAAGCTGCCAGGAGAAGGAAAACACAGGGATCCCTGCGGCAGAGTCACCGCCTGAGGGAGAGGCAGCGGGACAGGGATCACCCACAGCCAATAAAGGAAGGCCTAATGCCTCTTCATAAAGAAGCCCTTGGTTTTGTCCCAATCTGAGAATGTCCAGAGGAACTCCATCCCTGTTTTGGCTGGTGTTGTTGGCCTGCACAGCCCTGAGTAGCAGCGTTTTGCTTTTGCCCAGCTGCAGGACTGGCGGCCGTACCTGCACACAGCGGGACGCGTGCTGTAGCCATGCTGCTTCCCTGACACTGTTCCCACCTGGGCTGTGAAAATGTGCCAGGACAACCAAAGGGCTTGTTCTGTTTATCAAGTCTGGACCTGGGGAAGGAAGAGTGGTCCCTGTTGGTGAGAACAGGCACCTCATCACACTGTTGAAGGTGCAGAGGTAGCATATGCTGCTGACTAAAGAAACAGAAATAGATACGGGGACAACACAGCCTAGTTACATGTCACAAATGGCATGGTTCCCAAAGGCTTTTCCCTTCTGAAGTTGCCTGCCCTACCTGGGATGAGGCCTGTGTGTCCCTTGATGTCTGTCAGGGGCTGACCTTCCAGTGCAGGTGTTCTGATGCTGTGTTAAAGACTGCCCATTCCCTGTTCATGTCGCTTCACAAAACTCCAAGATGCACAGAGTCTGTGAGGCCACCGTCGAATTTGGGCAAGACTGGTCAAGAGACTTGAGTGCCTGACAGGCAGCATGATCCCACATGCCAAACCCAAGCATGGTAAGGCTCCAAAATGGATATGTGGCATCAGGAGCAATTCAGACATTCCTGGAGGAACACTCTCGCTGTACTTGAGGATGTACAAAGGAGAAAAGGAAGATTTTTCAGTCTGACCCTGCAAATGGGATTTAATCCAAGGAAAGGGGATGTGCATGTGGCTGCAGGCACTTGGAAATATGTGATCAGATACTGATTTTACAAGCATTCTGTAAAGCTCTGGGTTTTTGAGCCGTTGAAGCTGAGGGTCGGGTATGGACAGAAACAGGGGTAATTTTCCTTACTGCTGATTACATAATTACACAAATACAGCAGTTCTGCAGCTACATGTATAAATTGAGCCACTGCTCTCAGATAAGGACCATGAATATATAAAAATAACTTTACACAGATAGATTGTATCTTGCTCACTGGCATCTTCATAGATGCAAATGGTTTGCACAAAGAAAGATGGAAAGTAAGTAGGGGGAACTAGGGTGAAATCATTGTGAGGCAGCAGGAAGTCAATTTTCGTGCTGCAGATGGAAAATCTGATGTATAAATGTATCTTAATGTACATGTTAGGCTTATTGCCAGAGTGGTATAGCAAATTCCAAATTCTGACTTCCAAATGTATTATGGTCTGAGAAGTTTTAAAACAGAAAGACAGAGACAAGTTGTTTGTTCTAGAATATAGCAACATTAACACGGAGTTCTGTCAACTTAAAAGACACAGCCAATGTATTTTAACCCAAAACATGAAGGAGAGAGACAGTGGAGGACAGTAAAAATATGCCAGATATTTCTCATTTCTAGAGAATTCTATCCTGCATCACTTTCCTGCAGTAGAGCTGTGTACCTAACCCCTTTCAGCTGTTCTTAAATCCCTGTTCAAATACCTTAACCACTAATATTTTCCCAGGTCCACTGATCTGATTGAGAACTTAAAACCTGAGTGAAGACAACAAGATAGAATCCAAATCTAGTTATGTTGTTGTGACACTAATATAATTCCTTTGGGGAGAGGGGATTAGAGTCTTTTAATACCCTGATTTTTATAGGTTCGTGCAAAACACAGCATCAGTTTAGCTGGAGACATCTGGACTCTCACTGTTAAATGAATAAAGGCTTTTTTTTAATGCAGTGGATGCTCAAAGAAAATAAGTTCACTACTCGGTGAATAAAACATGGAATAAATTTAAAATGCTCATGAGGGAAAGAAAAGCACTGCATAAAGTAAATAAAAAAGATGTGAAGTTCTTGATAAAAAAAACCAACAGACTATAACACGTGAAAGGCTATGCAGCCATAAGTAATGACGAAAGGTGATATTAAACATTGCAGAACCCTGATTAGTTTTGTAATAGTGTATAAATCTGTGAATGTGCAACTTCAAAAAGAAGATTTAAATGTCCTTCTCTAAGCTGCTTACCAGAGCTCATTTAAAAAATCTTCATTATTGTTTCTTGCTAATTTTTTTTTACCAGATTCTCCTGCTACCTCCTGTGCACTCTGATTATGAAGCGTTAAAAGGATTAGGAGGCCATGGATTTCAAGAGCAGTTTTCCATACATTCTTGTCCCAGGAAACAAAAGCTTTGTTGCTAACTCAAAACTGTCTAACACAGGTTGTCCTTTCAAAAAGTTGGGGAGAAGATGCAGGCAAGCAGCTTTGTCTGCTGCTGCTGACTTTACTCCAGGGTGGATAAAGAAGAAATAAGGGGTATGGCAGATTCACTGCTTCAGCAAAAATGCTGCCCTCATTTCAGGATTACTGTGAGATCATGATGCCCACTGGCATTAGTTGGTTGTTTGACATGGAATATCAGAAAGCAAAATAATTTCATTCTGGAAGAGCAAAATTTAAATCCCAGATGCATTTATTATAAAGCCTGATGCCACTTGCACAGCTTCCAGTTCTGCTCTGCCTAGGTTTTATATCTGAACTCACAGCAAGGAATGCTCTTTCCCACAACACAATGCCTCCCTTGGTGCACATGTGGGTTGAAGGACTGCTTCACAACTGCTGTAGACCTTGGAAATCTTCTGCTGGTTACTGAACTTGCAGAATCGGGTTTCTGCAAATGTGGTAGTTGGCTTATGACCTACACCATCTCCACAATCACATCAGACCCCAGATGGCCAGTCCACTTGTGCCCTACCAAAAACAAAACAAAAAACAAATCAAAACAAAACAACCCACTGACAGAGTCAGAATACAAGTTGACACCCTTTTGGTCAGGGTGTTGGTAGCAGTCCAAATAAACGGTGGCTGCAGTCCTTCTGGGGTGACACATGTGGTTCTGTCGAAGCAGTGATCCTGCAGAAGGGTGTAGTTTTCCTTCTGAAAGTCCAGTGCGGGCCTCTCCTCTGACAATCCAGTGGAGAAAGGCTGCTTGTAGTGTTCTGAGTCTCCAAAGATATACAGACATGAACTTGGCTCTTCCCCCTGGGTGGAGCATCTCATAATGGGAGGATGTAATTTTATCAGTCCTGCAATGAGACTCAATGGCCCATTAGCAGAAGATATCCCCCAGGAGGGAGGATGGGTCCTGGATAAGATAAAGAGCACTGCCAGGCCTGGTTTTGACAGATGGTAACAGAATACATACTTTTGGTTACATCTGGCATTGCAATCCCAGACACCAACACTACGGGATCTGCTAAGGGCCCTGGTAGCAGTTAATGCATGTTTGGCATGGAGATGGTTTAAGGGTGTAATTGAAGTTGCGTGTGTGGGTAAGAAAGGATGAGAAATAAATGTAATGGCGGGGTTGGAAGATGCACAGATTATGTGGGATCTGACACAAATAGTACGGAATAAGGGGTGGAGATTGTATTGGGCCTGACTGAGGCAGAGTTCACAGCCCTCCCAGTGCTGTGCTTTGAGTTGGTAGCTGGAAGGGTGTTGACACCAGGCCAGTGTTTCGGCTAGTGCTGAGCAGCCTTGTGTCTCTAACATTCCTTCCCCATCGAGGGGCTGGCAGTGGGCAGGATTCTGGGAGGGGGCACCACCAGGCCAGCTGACCCAAACTAACCAAAGGGATATTCCATACTGTTGGACATTAGCTCAGATATATAAGCTAAGGGAGAGAGGAGGAGCAGGGGTGGGTCATTTATGATTCTTTAGTGTTTGCCTTCCAGAGGAGCTGTTGCACGTGCTGAGGCTCTGCTTCCCAGGATGTGTGCAAACATCACTGCTGATGGGAGCAGAGCTTGATTTTTCCCCTTGTTTGTGGACATGCAAACTCTCACTTGTTTCTTTTTTCACTCTAATAAAACTACCTTGTCTCATGCTGCTGGTTGCTCTCCCTCTTGTTCTCTCCCCTGTCCCACTGGGAAAGGGAGGGATGGAGCAGCTTGGTGGGCACCTGACACCTGCTACAACTCTTCAACAACCATTCCCCAAGACTCTAAAGGCTTATTCATCCTGGAATATCTTCAACATGTTAACCTCACAGGTGCATTGTTCAGAGGAAGAAAAATAGCACAGGGTTGCAATGACCTTAGAGGCTGATCAAAGAACAGGCAGAATTAGGTTTTTTACCTTCTGTCTAAAGGCTGTATGATTGTATGTGACAACTTCATACTGAATTGAAGCATGTCACTTCAGAAAAGGTCGGATCCAAGATTTCAAGTGATGCAGATCTTCCCCTTTGCCTAAGAAGGTCAGTGCAATATCTAGTTATCAAAATAAAAAAAAATGCTCGTTTCTTGCACACTCCCCTGTGAGTTGAGCTGACTTACATTGCCAGATGCTTCCTACAACTGTAAATTTCTACAGACCCACTTGTAAAAGTGAAAGAAACCTCAATTTTTCATTAGGCAAACTGAGGTCTGTCAACTGTTGTTTTTTTGGGATCTCATGTAGCCATGTGGCTGGGACTTTCTACATCAGGGCAACATCTCTTTTGTCTGCTGAGATTAATATACAGATAACAAAAGAGGTGTGAAGGGAATCTGAAAGCTCCCTTTTTCTGAGAGACTTCTGGGGACAAACCCTGGCAGCATTTAGAACAGCCAGGAGCTGCAGAAACAAGAGCTGCTGTTATCCTGACTGCTGGGTGGCATAATCAGAGGGTTTGCCATTTAATAAGAATTAACTCAGTTATTAATTAGCATATAAATCCCTTGAAAGTTTTATTTCATCAATAATTCATCTAGTTTTCATAGACTCTGATTCTCTGTCTTACTAATCAGGGATTGCAGACTCTTTTCTTCTCTCTCCCCAATTCTTCATTCATTTATTTCTTCCCTCATTTCTTTCTTTCCTTCTCCTGTCCCTCTCCTTGAATTTTATTTCTCATGGTTACCTCTGTTGCCCTCCATAAACAGTCAGGAGGTATCACTGACTATTAGTTGAAAAGATGACAATTGAGCTTGATTTCTGAAATTTGTTTGGAGGCACTTCATCACACTCACGCACATTTAGGCAGAGAGAGAGAGAACAACAGCACAGGGTCTTGAGTAGAACACATAAAAGTGGAGCAGGATGGTTAAAATATTGATTGGGATGGAACAAAGGGAATTGAGAGGAAAAGAAAGAGAACTACAAGACCCATAAATAATCTTTGATGAAATGGCTTTAATTTGCCAAGCTGAGAAAGACTTGCATAGCCAAATGAAGCCTTTTTAATGGATGAATGGGATTGATAGAAGAAATACTGGAAACAAAGAGGTCTGGGCCAAATAAGAGTTGCAGAGCTACAATTTACAAAGGGTCTGGGAAAGGAAGAAAATGGTATAATCTGCTTTGGAAAACTCTTTAAAAATGCTGTAGGATAAGAATGGGCCTTCATTCCAAAGGGAAACTGAGCACATGTTATAGGTGAGTTGGTAGCAAACAATACTTTGGGAAGATACACTTTGTGAGATTTCTGGAAAATGGAGGGAAATGATAGCTTGATCAGGGGGCCAGGGCTATGTCAAACATTTGAGGCAGATGAGTTTTCAATAGGTTCCAATTCAAAGCCTAGAGGGCCTTAGCCAGAGGCTGGGCTCTGGGAAGGATCCCTTTGCTCTAGAGGAGAAACACCTTGATCATGTTGGTGTCTTTTTCCTCTGGAAGTCATAGGAGTAGACAAACAGGCTGTCCTCACTATCTCCTCACCCTACTGAACTTGCATGGATACGTCCAAAAGGGAAATAATCTGCTTATTCCAAGGGGAGGAATTTTGGAAAGCTATAAATTCTGGGCTGAGAATAAACTTGCCACGGCAATTAACATATCTGGGTGTATGCAGGGAGGTCAGAGTTTAGCAAGACCTCGACAGGCTGTGAGACAAGGAATGGTAGCAAGGATGTCAGCAGTGCCCAGTGGGAAATCTGGGCTTGGCTCACATCCTGCACCAGCCACTCAGGAGCAATGCTTGCACACTCAAGGGCTGTGGGATAGCAGATTAAAAGAGATATCAAGATGCCAAAGTAAAAATCCCTGATGGTGTGGCAGGGAGGTTTAAGCTTGCCTGCCAGCTTGAGCTTCACAGACACTGCTCATATCTATGCAACACTGCACACCACAGGTAGGCAAATGTTATCCCCACATGGCCAGGTTGCATCCCCCACGGGCACAGGAAAAATTCGTGGCTCTCTGCACTAGTCTGAGCAGCTCCTGGTCCCCAGGGAGGTGCCTGCCCTATTTCCAGCTCTGGGACTTCTCAGCTGACAGCCCAAAGGTCCTGTCCTGGCTTGCCAAGTCCTGTCATCTGTATCAAACAGAGCGTGGCATTTCACCCAGCCTGCTCCATGCAGAGAGGGGGTGACCCCTCCCTACGGAGCAGACAGGCTGTGGCCCAGACAAGTGAGACTGGAGTGTGTCTTTGCAAGGGATGTCTGCTGTGACCCCGAGGAGGTGGCTCTTCCAGGGACCACTCTAAGCTGGTGCAGAGCCCCAGCTCCAAGGATTCACTCACAGCACAGCTTCTCTGTGCCCCCTGCTCAGTTAACCAGGGCAGCAGCAGAGCATGGAGTGTGCTCAGGGTGGCTTTGGGAGCACAACACACTGTGCAGAAAGGGCACCCAGGATGGAAAAATCCCAGCTGCCTATAGATGAGAAGATCCATCCCTATTTTTGCCTGGCTTTTTGGCCCGCTGCAGGCAGGAAATTTCTTGCTTAAATTCTGACCTGACAAAACCACTTTGAGAGTTGTTTATCAAAAAGGATTTTTTTTTATAAGGAGGAATTTATTTTGCAGGGACAGGAAGATGCCAATGCATGCCCAGCCAAGTTTATTTGGAAAGGCTTATTTGCTATGAATCAAAGCATCTTTTTCTCTTACCATAGGCAGAAAAGTCTGTTCCAGAAACAAACTGAAGCTTTTTCTGTCTTTTGCACTACAGCTACTCTCCTGACATCCATGCCTAAGCTCACTAGCCAGGCATTATGAATTTCAGGGCAGAAAGAAAAGCCAGAAGTCTGAGTTGCAGAACAGTAAAGTTCACACTTTTCGGGCTAACCAACAAATCAAAGATCAAAATTCAGCTCATAAATTCAGGAGAGATAAATGTGTGAATTTGCCATCCTGTCCTGCAGAGCATCATTTTGTCACTCTTAGAGGAAGGATAAGATTTAGTAGGTCTGGATATGTGTGTGCTGCTATCAACTGTTGTCCTCCAAGAGGACTGAGCAAGGAGCAGTACAAGGCTCCAGACAGGCTTCACAAGAAGGACATGTCCTCTGAGCCTTTCTTTTAATGAGAAAAGTGAGTTTTAGAGAGAAACCTGCTCATCAACAGCATGCATCTATAAATATATGTTTAAGACAGAGAGGGATGTGCATCTAATGTCAACACACAGGGCTGCTTCTGCTGACTGCAAGTTCCAGCATCACCTCTACAGTGTTGGGTATGTGGCTGCTTGCCTGAGAATATTGGCAGCTAATTGCTTGCTTGATACAGAACACAGCTACAATTAATAGAAGCTGGAGGTATTTTTGTGGAGGAAGGAATGGTGTGGCAGGTTTATGTGTCCCAGGAGGGGCAGGTGAGGATGTGGTGGAGCCTCAGGCACTGTGTGGCTCACTTTGGATGGTGCTGAGCTGAGGGTACTGACAGCAGCTTTGTACTATTGAATTATTCAGGAGTCCTTCACAGATGGCTGCAAGCAAGGGAGGTCTGGGAGAAAGTTTAGAAGAAAATGCTCAGTATTCAAGGAAAAAGTTGAGATAAGACAGATTTTCAAAGGACTTCAGGCCAGTAAAGGGTGGAAGTCTCTCCTCATGGGTACATGGGCTGTACAGAGAAGGCAGCTTTGCTGGGTTACTGAAAATCATTGCAAGTGAAACTTTATGAAAATGAAAAACCTTATCCATAAATTAATCAAACCAAATAAGGTGGATGAGACCGAGTTAAACATTGATGAGATCAGAGGAAACCTTATGTTGTAATACAGCATTTATGGGGCGCCTGTGATAGTGTTGTGGGGCTGTTCAGACATCTCTGAAGAGGTGACATTTCTTTATCAGTGTAGCAGAGCTTCTACACTGGTTGCAGATTAGACATGTCCCTTTCTTCAGCCATGGGACACATGTATTTTTCTTTCAGACATGTGAAAGAAGTAATACTAATGTACCAAAGTGACACTCAACCTGCTGCTTGGACAAAGGCTTAGAACTGACATCCCCAGGAAATTTCCAGGGGTGTTTCCCAAGCTTTTAAGGCATAAAACCTGTCAGAGCTGCTAGGACAGTACTTGTGTACAAAGGGAAGGGAAAACACAGGAGCCTGGAAGCTGCCTCAGTGAGATGTTCTTGTACCCTTTGGAATCCAGAGGTCCCTTCAAGGACAGCTGGCACATTTTTAATGGTAAATCATGTGCCAGAGACAACCTACAAGTGAAGCACACGATGGTTAAGCATTTCCCATCTGTTTATCAGGATGTCTGCTCTCTGTCAGAAGAGACCAGGGAATCTATTTGGTTTTTTCACTACTGCTTTTCTCTATTATACTACTTGAAGCTTTTGCTTCTCCCTTTTTTCCAGTTCTGCTGCTCTCAGGAATGGAAAAGCTTTAGGGCTGTATCTGGTCATCAGGACAGTGAGCTGATGTTGGAGAAGGCAAAGCATTTGTTACATTTTCTCTGAGGCCTTCAGGAGAGCAATAGCTCTGTGTTGCCAGTGGCAGAATTATAACCCGACAATGCAGATGCCAGCAAAGTCTGGCAGGGAGCTGAGAGCTTCAAGAGTGAGCTGGTCTGGGATGCGTGGGGAGTATTCATCCTTGAGAAAGAGCCACTAAAACATGTTCACACCAAATTTCAGTTTTGATAAACAACGAATTTGTAGGCAGCAAGCACAGCATCCAGAAGTTCTCAAGCAGCACTAATTGTAATAAGCTTTCTTTTCTTTAGTCACCTGGTGTTTTTCAGACAGAGCATTAAGGAAACGTACCCTGTGACAATGTTCCTGCTGTGACTGTAAATGTCCTCATTATCCAAATGACAAGAAGGGTAAGGAATTGTGCCATACCTCAGTATGCCACAGGATGAATTTATGCTTAATTTTTAATTTTTTTTTTAATTCTCAAATTGAAGCAAACCAACACCCTCCTGGATTATCTTGTTTCTTGAATATACAGACTGAGAAGAAACATCTGAAAAGTGTCAACTTTGTTAACCTGTCAGCTCAAGAAATTGGGCTGACTTCAAGGAACAGCTCAACAACTTCAACATCATTTTTAGAGATTCCCAAACCAAGGTCAAATCTTGGTAGCGTCCAAGAAAACGCAGCATGCTGGATTCAAATGCCTAAAAGCTGTGAGGCTGCTGCAGCTCCACATCCTCAGCTCCAAACAGTAGTAAGGCTAAGAACATTTTTGCAGCAGGCATGTGCACACAGACTAAATTTTTATCACAGAATCACAGACTCTTCCGAGCTGGAAGGGACCCACAAGGATGACGGAGCCCAGCTCTTCAGTGAATGGCACCCTTGGTCCCACAGCCCCTGTGTCCTTGCTCCTAAGGACACACAGGTACTGTCACACCCAGAGCTGACCCTAGCCACACCCCCTCACACACACACACTCACATACCTTGCTCCCAGTTCTTCTTCCCAAATCACCCAACCACCACCCTGCTCCCTCCCTTTGGTTTGCCTCTAAGCATGTGCAATTTGCCATATTTGGCACATTTGGCACATTTTCCACAAGCCCTGTGCAATTCCAAAAACCCTCTTCCTTTGCATCCCATAACGTGGCTGCTCTCCTAGTGTGAGAGGTGATCTGGAGAGCTGCTGGGTCCCACCTCTGGACACTGGGACTGATGGCAAAGACATTTCAGTCCTTGGAGTTTTCCTGGCATCCTGCAATGCGTTTGGGACCAACCATCTGTCTGGAACATTGCTGCAGCACGTCTCTGGTGCTCCCCAGGTATTTCCCTTGTGCTGAAACGGGCAAAGGTGTCCTCTGCCTTGCTGCCTCTCTATCCACAGCACCTCATCCATCTCCAGGTCACCCAGCAGGCCCCCAGCAGCACTGCCAGCATTAGCCCATCTCTCCTGGCTGATGAATTTGATGCAGCTGGCCCTATTTAGGATAATGCTTCCTAGTGGAAGATATTTGTCCTGCTTGGAGCCAGGAGTTGTAAAAACCAGACTCAAGCACCCAGTTAGCACTGCCATCTCCCAACACCCTAAATTGTGTGAGCCACTGGATCTCACTGCACTGCTTCTTTCTGCAGAACCACCTGCAGCTCACCTGCTTATAAAGCTGCCATATCCTTGTCCAGACTGGTTCTACCCCAGGGACCTGTGGTGCTCTTGCCTTGCCTACAGGAAGGAGACCCAGCAGTAAGGTTTCTTTGGCAGATATGTTGGTATTTCTCTGGCTGCAGAATGATAAAGGTGCTTTTCAGATCCTGAGCGCTTCAGTGCCCTTTTGGGACACTGAAGAGCAATGGTGCAGCCACGGGGGCAGAGCAAAGCTGATTAGATGGCCTAAAAACCAGAAATGTGCAGGCTTTGTTTTCAAAGCATGGCTGTGCCATCCCTGCTATTCCTTATTCTTAGTTTTGATGTTAAGATTTGATGTCCAGTATTTTTTTCTCAACAAAAGCTCTCCAGAAAATACTAATCTTGCTCTTTACCCTCTTACTAAATTTCTTTGGAGATAAAACAGTTCCTCTGTGGAGTTTGCTTCTCTGGCACAGAATTTTTTTGTGTTTGTTTTTGAAAAGAACTGAGCAAGGATTTTGTTGGATTAACTGGTTTTATCACAATAAAAGCCTTGAGTAGCTCTAATTGTATACTTGGCTTTGTTTACAACAATTATATCAGCTTCTCTTTTCTCTGTAATTTATTTTCCAGTGTTATTATCCAGAACACGTTTATGTGATTTTTTTCCTAAATGGGCTGAATGTTTCCCAAATGCCTGAAGTTGTTGCTGTGCTAATTCCTTGACTCATTTTTCTGTGTCCTGTGCTGCTGTCCTTCTCACATCCCTCAGTAAAAAAAATGGAGAAGCAGAGCCCTACCTGTTTTTAGAGCTCTGAGTGGCAGCTTGGAAGCAGCACAAAGAATGCAGAGGATAGATTTCCCAGATTTTGTGGTAGCAATAGCCAATTTTTTTTTTCTGTTGAAATGAAAACTTTCCTCAAACTCTAACAGAGGGTTTCCAGGAGTGCAAACCACTGGATACAACTTTGTGTTTTTGTTAAAAGACCAACATTGCGGCATTGCTTTAAGCCTAGAAATATGGCTAGAATTATGAAGACAGCATGGGTCTCTTTATTGTGGAATTTCTCTTATCTGGTATATTCATGTGGATGGATTAAGCTTAAATACCTGGGTGTTATTTGAGTGTGTAGTGAAATGTATGATAGTGCCTATATATAGAGGGACATCTGTAGGTACAGATGCATAAATATAATATTTTTTTCTCTTTATTTTTGGAGCAGGGAGGAATGAGAATGAAGACATTTGACATTCCTGTTCTGATCATAAAGACCAACAAGGCCATATTTTAGACCTGGTGGTCTGGATTGTGTCAGTTTTATGAGCAGAATTAAATTTGATGTGTGTATTTCTGCCCCAAAGATCAAGACCCAAAGAACACTGCAGGTCTGAGCTCTAAGTCAGCTCCTCGTACAATAGATGTCTTAGCAGCACAAATGACTGATAAAGACTGAAACAGGAGTAGGGAGGAAAAATCTCCTTAGCAGAAAACTATTAATGGCCCTTCTTTGGAAAAAGAGAAGCTGTTTCATGAGCGTAAGGCTCTTGCCATAACCAGCTCCAGTCTTTTCTTTTTGAAACTGTACCATCCCTGTTCAATTCTTGCATATTCTCTGAGTTCTTTAAGACACTAAATGAACATAGCACCTTGGTACCTCCCCATAATTTCACAGAGTGTTCCTCACTGATTTTCAGTTCTGCACTAAATGCAAGAGGTCTCTGGAAGAAAGTATTTCTCCTTGTCTTTATCCCATGCCCTGTTATCCCCATTTCAGGGTTCCTATCCATCTTACAGAACCTAAAAACTCAAGGCTCTGGCTGAATCTTGGCTGAAGATTCTCCTCTCCTAGATACAACTACCACTTTTAGGCTCAGACTAAAATGTGATGCAGGCCAGCTCCTGGCCTTGTGGAGCTGGGAATGGGAAGAATGGGAGGTAAATCACTCCAGATGGCTGTGAACACACAAAACTGACAATCCTTAAGGAGTCAGACATCCTCTAAGGAAATTGGGTAAACAGCTAATGTTCCTCTAGGGCACTGAATTATCTTCCAAAGCTGGTTTTCCTTATGACACAGATCTTCTCTTCCCCCTCCAGAAGAACATCTTTTCACCTGATGAATTCCAGGATCCTCTTCCACAAAGCCCTGGGGAACATGAGCTGCCACAAAACTTTAAAGTGGAGAGATGTTAAATGCTGGGGAAAGCTCTGGGGAAGCTCCCTGTGGCTCCTGCCTTTTGAGATGACAACCCTGGTTGATCAAACACTTCCAGACCTCCTACCTAATTAGTTCATTTTCTCATGCAGACACATCAGATAGGATTTTGGGTGATGCACAGGCACATCACAGTATATCAGAGGTCAAGATAGAATCAAGGCTCCATTTGTAGACCTGGATGAAAATCCAAGTCTGGAAATGGATGAAGGACTGCTCAGCTTTTCTCTCTTCAGCCTGGAAGAATCAAGCTCATCTCTGTCTATGAATCAAAAGATTCAGTACATTAAAAAGTCTCAGAGTTGTAGCAGAGCAAGTAAATATTGCTGTGAAGGTTGCTTGCACTTAGAAATGGTCCCAGGAAATGTCGATTCCAGCCTGAACTCTTATAGTAGTAAAGAAAAAAAAAGGTACAAATAATCACTGGTTTCTGGAGAAAATGATAGGCAATAAAAATACTCCCAAAGCTCACAGCACACTGTAAAAACTGACAGATAAGAAAATGCATGCATTAATCTGTCAAGCAACTCATGTTACAGGAGGGAGAAAACATCAAGCACAGGAGCAACCACCTCCAGTACTTTGGGAGAAATGGCAAACACAAGCAGTAGAAACTTCAATTATCCTGCAGCTTCCATGAAATCTCTTCAACTCAGTCAACCACGCTAAACACAGGAAAGGACTGAATGAGCAGAGCTGGACAGAGCTATTGCAACTTAATTCAAGAAGTCTCTGAGCCTTAAAATATTTATATAGGTTTACCTCTTTGCCTACAAAAGCTCCTGTGAATGTTATCCAGCAGTATTTCCTGCTTTTAGCTTTTCTGGCAAGGCTGCAATCATAATAGAAGTTCCCATGTCAGAAGGAAAATGAAAAGTAGTGAAGTATACAAACAGGGGGAAAGAACAGTAATTCACAGTTTTATTTTTAAGTTCCAAAGTTCATTCTTACCTGTTTCTTTGGTAACAACTTTAACTATTTTCAATTTATCTAAACTCTAAACTCATTTGGCAGCAGGAATACTATAATCTTGGAGGGGAAAAAGAAGCAACAAATGGAAAGGGTTCCTTTAAAACAATGGTTTTAAAAGAAGAACTGTTCAGCTGCTGTGTTCTGTCAGCCTGGCCACAGCTGCACTGTTACCTGGGGAGCGGGGCTGGGGTGTGTGTGTGACTCTTTTCTTCCCCAGTCAGGCTGAGAGGAGATCAGAAGAAAAACTTTTGGAGCAGTCAGGGTTCCCCCATGCAAACACTCAGAGCTGTGAGCTGGGATCTCAAGGGAGAGCCCCCAGTGACACATTGCAGAACAGCAGAGTTATTTAATAATTGGTTCCTCTAATTAGCAAGTACATATTTCCCTGTAGGGCAGAGGGCCCAGGGGCTCTGCTGGTTTATACAGATATTCTGGCTGTTCTTATTTGGGTACCCACTTGTCAGGTAAGCCCCAGTCTGGCTGATCTAAGTTTCAGCCCTGTACCTCAAAACTCCTGCACTCAATGGATTTAATTCCAGTGTGGGGCTGCAAAGCACTTGTTTGGCTGTTCAGGGCTGAGATCCCTGAGTGGGAAGAAAGGGAACCAAAGAGAAGATTGTGAAGGACACAAGCTCACCCACTAGCTGCAAAAGAAGCCACTTCAGCCTCTGCAATGCTCATGAGGCAGAGGGTTTTCATCCTTCATTGCTGGAAACTCCCTTTACTCCTTGCCATCTGTGCTTAACCTGCATTGTCTCTAACTCTCCCTCCACAGAAAACTGGATGACACTGCAATTTCACTTCATTGCCAGTTTTTTTGGTGTTATTTATCTCTCACAGATGATGCATTCATATGACCAAGGCAAACAGAGCATCACAAACCTCCTCTTGCTGTGTGGTGCCTGTGCCTGGGTGCAGATGGCCACACATCATGCTAAGCAGAGGAGTGACAATGCTGAACAGCAAAGAGCCACTATCTCTGATTCACATACTGCAACAGAGATGATCAAAAGAATGAAAACTGAGCTGAGTTTGTCCTTTTCCAGCCAAAATGGCTGCTTGAAGGACTCTGTCTTACTTTTGAATTTCACCTTTCACTCAACCACGAATGCCACTTGCCCTCTGTGGAACAAAAGTTGACCCCGTGCAAGGCACTGCGGTGAGGAGCCTCCTTTTTATACAATCTCTGGGAAAACCATTCACCTCTTCAAATGAGAACCAGGCATCCAGCCCCTAGAAATCTGCAACATGCAATTCTATCCACAGCATCCTGAAAGCCAAGGAGAGTAGGGAAGTGCTGGGGAGGAGCAAGCATCCAGACCACTGAGAGATCCAACCTGACTGCTGTATGGATGTTATCAGGGACTCTTGCACAGCATGTGCTTCCTATGGTACCTAAACTCTCTTGACAGCCCACCTTGTCAAGATGTGATGCTGTTTAACATTTCTCTGACAGCTTCCTGGCTTTGCCTTCTCCCTATTTTCATTTTAGAGCATGTTCTCACTAATAACAGTGGCTGAGATATGTGTTCTCATTATGAATGAAAAACTGCTCTCCAAAAAGCTAATCAAGCAATACATTCTTGCCCTAAGCAGCATTTTAATGGAAGAAAAGCTTTATGTGCTTGTTACTAAATACCATCTCTGTACAGTTGCATATTGTTTCCATTAATAGACTTCCCTAACACCCAGCCATGCTGATAAATGTCATTTTTTTCACTATAGTGAGAACACAGGGACAATTTGGAGAGGTGTTGGTCTGTTTTGCATGCCTATAAAATACATTGAAAAACAATGGAAGGAAATCCCTTCTTTTCCTTATCACTGTACTCCTGTCCATCTACCACAGAACAGTGGATTTTCCAGATTCATACCCTCACATTCACAAACCTGATTCCTAATTAACACTCAGAGAAATATAAGTGATGCTGTCTGCAAAGAAGCTCATCATCTAGGGGAGCTGGGGATTGTTTCCAGCTGTGAACAGAAATGCATCAATCTCTTCTTCCTAACACCAGCCAAAGCTACTTGCTGGCAGGGTAGTTTTATTTATAGCCATTTTGTTACTTGGAATGTGCTGGAAGATAGTAAAAGTGAGAGAGTGAAATACTTGATTCCCTCTAGTGAAGCTCTGAGTTTGTTGTGCTGCTTCTAGTAAGGAATGGGAGAATTCATTCACCCTGCCAGAGCCACCAAGCTCCACTTCCTTCTAATTCTGGGCACAGCTCCTTCTCCCTTCCACGTAAGGAGAGAAGTGGTCCTTGGCCCTGGCATCGAGCAGGAGTGTGAGCTGTGGCCCACAGCATCCTCTCTCCCAGCCCTTGGCTCTCTCCCAGCTGCACGGACCAGAGCTAACCCAGGAGGCACTGACAGGGCTAAATTTAGAGCAGCAACATGCAGGGAGATACAGTGGTGCTGCTGGTGCCTGAGAGCTTGGCTTGGCAGCTGCAAATGACAGTGCTGCATCTGCCTGTTCCCAAACATGAAGCTGCAGCCCCTGAGGAGTTTGGAAATCTCTTTCCTCTTCAGCCAGCCCAGTGTCTCCTTGTTCCTGCACAGGATGCTCCTGGACTGGCACAGGAGCTGCAGTGAGGGGTCCCTGCCTCCTCCTCCCCTCTTTGCTGGGCAGAAACGCTTCAGTTCTGCAAACACAAGAGAATCTGCAGCTCCCAAGAAGCTCCCACTTTTTCTTCCAACAGCCAGTGGCCTCAAATGAAATGTTTGAGCTGTCAGTGCCATGTGGGATGGCAAATTGCAAAAATGCTTTTGAGGACATCCACGTTGCAGACTTGTTTGTGGCACACAGCCACACTACAATTTAGCCAGCCTGTAAATTAGAAATTATGGTTTTACTCTTACTGATGACACCCTCCCACCTTGTGATGGATGTGTCTTTGCACTAGAAAAACACAAGCTACAAATGAATAGCTCAAAAATAAGTTCTTAATAAGGAGTTGAAAAATTGTCTTAACTTTTAAAATATAGTCTGTATATTGAAGAAAATAGACTCTGACTAAGGTGAACAGCTGAGGAAGCTACATAAGCAAGCTAAAAAAGCTCAGCAACTGAATGAATGAGAGGGTGCCATATGGTAATGGCACTTATATATCTGAAATATATAAGTGGCCAAATAAGACAAGTCTTCACATAGTGAGCTCTGAGCTACTCTATGTTTGCTGTTGTGGGATTTTAAAAAAAAACCAAACAACAAAAAAACCCAAAAAACTGGAAATACAGAGTAGGGAAAGGAAATTCAGTTCATCTTCTCAGTTTCTTAATTCTCAGTCTGGTGCTGCTTAGCCTAGGCAGATGGCATAAAGCAGGACAGATCACAAGGAGGAACTCCCTCACTGGGGATCAGTTGTGCTAAGGCACACCTGACTTTAAAACTGTCCTAACCTATGAAGTGCTTAGAGCCATTTTAAACTTCACTCTGAGGCACAAAAAGAGGTATTTGATTATGTTGTAGTGAAACTCATCACCCCTCCCACAGCCTGTCTACAGCTAATCACTGCACACTCTGATTTTTCATGGCATGATATAGGAAACCTGCCTGAGGTTCTGTCTGAAAGGAAGTGTTTCAGCACTTGTGGAAACTATTTTCTCAGACAAGACCACTTGCTAAATTCAACTCACAAATATTTTCCGACTCCCTGAAGTGCCTTTCCTTTTGACCAATTTACCACTGATCAAAGTTTCTCTGCTCAGATATCCCAAAGTGTCCTGCAGGCAGCAGAAAGAAGGAATGAGCTGAAGTTCAAACCTGTTTCTGCAAATATTCTCTCTCTGGAGGGAGGAAAACTGGCAATCTGCGTTGGACCTGTCAGAAAGCTACCTGAAAAAACACAGCTAGGGAGACAAGTGGGGTTAAAGCTGGCTCTGGGGAACAGCTTGATCTTTTCCAAGAATTTTTGCCAATATTGCCAGCAGGAGGAATGAGCAACAAATACAGCACGATATTTCAGTAGAGAGAGGGATAGTGCTGGTAGCCTAAAAAAGTCTGTTGGCCCTTCTTTTACATCTCCCAAACAAAATATTGGTAATTTCTATCAAAATTACCAATCAAATCAAATTTTGTTTTTAATAGTACAGGTGAGGTTTTCTCTCCAAAACACTGGAAGGAAAGGACATTAAAACATAAACAATTATCTTGACTTCACATTGTAAAAGAGAAATCTATGCAAAACCTCAGCCAGACAGGAAGGTAAATCTGTTATGAGACTGTTCCCAACAAAATTTGCCCATTATGAAAGACAATCCTCAAGCAGAACAAAATCAGCAAATAATTCAGAGGGAATGGGGACTGATACAGGTGAAATCAAAGGCAGGTTTTTATTTCACCACCCCTCAGCCAGGCCAGGAAAATGTTAGGAAGAAAAGCTTCCAGCTTTAACTGACATTAATATAATTTCTCTCTCTCATAACTCCTGTGGAGCACAGCAGACTGTGGCCTGACACCAGCATGTCCATCCATGACTCTTCCCTGGGCCAAGGATTTCTAATGCTCCTCCCTGCGTCTTTCAGCCCTGCTTTTCCAGGACTGGGGGACAGCCACCAGGATCTGCAAGTCAGGGCAGAGAGGCAGAACTCACGAGCCCCTGGGATGTGCAGACACAGAGTGTGACCAGCAGGAAAGGCACATACAGAGCATTTTCAACCTGGCATCCAGGGCCAGCTCTCACACCACAGCTGTCTTCTTGGAGATATGACTTAAAAGCTGTCATGACTCCATGCTGTTGTTTCCTCTGTGCACAAAGAGTAGAGATCTCAATTTATTTCTGCATGTTCTTTCTCACATCTTTGTGGAAAAAAAGCCAAAAAAATTTGATAAAAAGTGAGACTCAGAGTGAGAAGCCCTCTTGAGACCTCACCACACAGCGTCAGCAGGCCTGGCACAACCTCTGGCTTCTTCCAGGAGTATCTGATTTTCTAATTTCAAAGCAAAAACCTTAATCCTGCACCCTTAGATGAGGTTGCTCATGAGAGGAGACACTCCAGATTTTGGATTGTTTTGCCTCACGCGTGGAATACAACCAGACAGGACAATGAGGAAGCAGTAGCCACAGTAAAATCTCCTTCCCTGGTGTTCATCATCATCAGACTTCACCTGATGGCCACTTGATAGAATATGAAGAATTACCAAGCAGACTACAAACTACAAACACTCTCTGTAACAATTCTTTTGTCACTGCAGCCATAGACATTTATCTCAAACATAATTAGGTGATACAAATGCGATGAAACATCAGGGACAACATGGTGAAATTATCTGGAAAAAACCCAGATCTGCTTCTGCTGAATTGGTGTAAAAAAACCAACAAAACACTTTTCAAAGGAGCTGAGGTATCTGCTGCAAATTAAGTGTAAGAGACCAAGGGGAAAAGAACCTGAAAGAAATTTGTACAGACAGTAACCAACTCCTTCCAAAGTCCAAGAAAAAAAACCCAAGAAATCTCTGAGAAAGATTTACAGAAGGACTATTTTAAAAAATCTAAATGTTTGAAAACCTAACTAAAATATACACAAATCAAGACATCATACTGAAAATGTATTCATTTCATATTTCAGTGCAGTTAATTTCCTGTCTTGTAAAGGAAAGAGTCTGTCTGAGAAAATGAGTGTTTCTGGGAGCAGAGACATGAAAGGAGTCTTTACATGCATTCCCTGATGTCTAATAAAGGATGGATCTGTTCTCCAGTCTTCAGTAAGGATATTAGTAGGAGTTCACCTTCCACTTTGCCATCTATTTCTATCAGGTATGTAAGGCCATGTATTTCTTCACCTGCTGCTCCAGAATCAAATTTCACTGAGATGGGTCAAGTATCAAAGTTTTCCTACTTAGGAAAAAATTTGCAAGATTTTCCTAAAAAGCTTTTGGGAGGGCTGAAACTATCAAAATATCAAAATTTTGCCTTTAAAAATTATCATTAAAGTGTCAAATGGTATTGTAATAACCATCCCCTTCTTTTCAATTACTAACTGCCAGCCTTTCAACCAAGACACTTGTAAGAGCATGTGTTTGACTGTAAAAATAACCAGAAATCCCAATGCTTGGTCATTTGTACATTTTTTTAAAATGAAGTGGACAGCAGGTATGTGCTCCCAAACTTGGTATATTAATACTGCTGGATCAGACAATCATGCAGTAGAAAGTGTGCTGCTGCCAAAAACAACCAAGAGGAAAGCCAAGACATCAATTAAACCATTGGTTATTCCTGGTAGGATTATTCTGATTTAAAGCAATCCTGTCAGAATGCATCTGCTATCATAACCAAGGCAAAGCAAATGAAGAAACACAGCTCAGAGACAGGCTCCCCATTCAGTTTGCTGCTTCAACACCCTTGGAGCACTTGGAAATAGCTGGAGTCTAAAGAGAAAGCTGAAGTCCAAATAATCAAGTGCAGAGTTTATCTACTGCAGGGAAAAATTACTTATTTTACTGATTTCCTTCAAGTATAAAAGCAGGTTTGACTTTGCATTGTTATTGGCAAATGACCTTTAAAAACAAAATACAAGTGACTTTTCCAAGTCATTTGCAGTCTCTATAAAGTGGAAAGATTTGAGATGAATGACTGCTAACAGGAGATTGGTTTGGGCACTAAGTAAACGTAAGTGGATGGAAAAAAACCCCAGCAAAATGAAAAGAAAAATGGATTATCAGGGAGCCTGACAGGAATAAGGCAATGCCAAGAAAACAAATGAAATGTAATAATGAAATCAAATTTTGTCTGTGATATTTCAGTCTATACCAAAACAAGGTTTGTTGTGCTTGGCAGTGGGCTGCCAGAGAGGGGAAGTGTAGCAGTTTCTTTTTCCTCTGGCCTGGCCTTCATCACAGCTCGAGGAGGAAGATGTGGGTCCTGGAAATGTTTCATCTTCCAACAAAAGACAAACACTGGAGGTCTTCAAACTTGCTCCTGACCAAAGTTCATTCCAAGTGCTCCCCCATTCCCTTGTGACAGCCTTGCAGGAGGCTGGTCTTGGCCATGAGGGATGGGATGGGTTGGCTTGTGCACCCTGGTAGACCCAAAAACCTCTGTCCACCGGCAGCAAAACCAGAAGAGTTGCTCTCTGAGCACCACAAGGGTCAGTGCCAGCACAAGAAAGGTCCTGCCATTTCAAAAATCCAGGCAAAAAGCCAACCTGTAACCAGGTGGCTTCAGCTACTTTGAGTCCATTTTTTGCCTGGAGATACAAAAGTTTGCCCACCAGAGCCTGCAAGGACTTCCCAGAGTGAAGTAGCCAGGAAAGGCTGGCCTTACAAGGAGCTGTGCCATAGATTTTCCTGGACAAGAGACAGAGCTGCAGCAGAGACAGCTGAGAGCAGCCACAGGGCACAGGCTGGAGATAAGGGACGTATTTTAAGTGCTGCACTGAAAATACATGACCTTGCTATTGCCAGGAAGGAAAGGCCTGATCCCACCCCCCTCAAAGTCAATGGAACAATCTCAGACATTGCTGGATCATCAAAATGAAGAAAGCAAAAAGGTTGAGCTGTATCCTTTCCTCTGCCACCTTAAGTGCAAAGATGCTGTGACAAGACACCCACTCTCAGAGGTTTTTAATCCTCCTATTTATTCTATCTATGATTGCTTATATAATTATGGATAATATATATAGTTGTCTAATCCTTAGAGGCCATGTCAAGTCTGTCTAAAACAGGCAGAGCAGTCACACTGTCTTTCAGGGATCTCTTTTTTTTCCCCTGTAAAGAACAATCTCTTGCCTTAGCAAAACAAATGTAGAAATCTGCATGCCTCTGAATTTGTTCAAAGGAATGTTTTCCTTTTTTTTTTTCCTTTCAAAATTCAGACTTGAAATGCTTTCAGTGAGCACCGAGGCTTTTGTCTGCGTAAGTCAAGCTGCCTCTTTTAAAATTATTTGTTGTGTATTTATAAGGCAAACTGTTATAGATCTTTCAGTTAATACTATGTTTATCAGCACAGAAGGGAATCCCCCAGCTCTGTGAAAATTTTGTTCTAAAGCAAATCTGAGTGACAACACTGAAGCATGTCTTTCTTTCCTCTCTTGAGGTGAGAGGGACGCCCTGGACTGAGAGCTTCCCACTGCTGCTAAAGCTCCCAGAACAGTGATTCAGGCTAGCAAGAGATTTTTCACCCCTCACAGTGCTCTGGATCATGCAAAGCCCATGTGCTTTTTTGACTCTTACCGAGGCTGGGATTGTGACAGTGGCTGGCACTGGTTGACAATTGCAGCTGCTTGCAGCACAAATGAGATTTAGCTTTGCCATTTGAAACAACTCAGCTGAGACATCAGTTGTTCTCCAGTAAAGCTGGAGAGATAATGCACCCCTCATTACATACACAAGGAGGGCTCTCACACCACCCTTTTACCCCAGAATTATGTGGTTTTGATCTAATGTGTTACAATTAGACACTAATAACACTTCAGGGACTGACACGGTTAGTTAGACTCATTTAACCTCTATTATAGCTGTACTCTTCCCTTTCATCCTTAGAGGAACTCTGTAGGACAACCAAGTGTACTTGTTTGTGCAGTTGGTTTGCAAAAAAACCCTGAAAAAGTACATTTTTCAAACATGATTCTTCTCAGAGGAAGGAGGGTGTTTCATTTGTCTTTGTAATAAAACAAGACAAATTATTTTGTGCATGCTGGACCCCACAAGCAAAAGCTAAGAAGCCAAAGATGCTTCAGGAACTTCAAGAAAAGCTTGAAATTACCAAAGTTCAGCAGATACTTGCAGTGGTTTCAGGAAAGAGAGAGAGTTCTGACATTATTCATTAAAATGGAGTCTATCTAGAATTTTTTCCCCATCTTGTCTCAAACCTACCTGCTTTTCAGCTGCTTTTGTTAAGACAGGCAGAAAAAGCTGTGATTTGAAAAAAGACCTTGCTAATTCTTATGCAGGAATTTTGATACACCCATAGCTATTAGATTACACTCTGCAGAGGAAAACAAAGCACAATATGTGTTCTGAAGCCCATGATAATGGGCACCAGAAATGGAACTGATCATGGCTTAGCTTTGCTGGCTTCTTTCTTGCTACATCACGTGTCCTAACACAGGATTTAGTGTTTTGCCTTACTCCAAGACATGGTGTTGATCAACATCTTACTGGCATGAAGCTCTCTGAAGATCTTGGACATGACCACCAGTGAATTTCATCCACATATGGCAACAATTTGCAAAATTAATTTAAAATCAAATTCAATAAAGACTCTGGGGTTTGGGTGTGCACCACATGAAGCATCTGAACATCCTGTGGATGAGTTAGGGTACATGATGTGTCCCAAGAACAGACATCAGATGAGATTATGAGTACCTTGCACAGAGGAAAAGTCTTTAGACAAAAAGAAATCACATCAGTTGCAACACAGTGCAAGGCAAGGGATTTGTCATCCAACCCTTTAAAAGAAGCCAGCATGTTTTATGCAGCTAGTTTTAAATATCACTGCAACTATGACACACTAAATCACAGCAGTACTGCTGTAAGCCTTCATTTAGATTTTAGTTAACTAAGAAAAAAAATATTCTCTCATCCTCCAGAGAACATGTTTTTTGCTGATCTGACAAAGAAAAGCAACTTTTATAACACCTGCTGCAGGTCACTCACAAGTGCATTTTAGAGAAGCTGAGAGGAAGGTTAAAAAGTGACAATATTCTTGCAAAGTGTGCATTTAAGACCTTTTCTGCAGCAGAAGCTGTAAGTGGAAACATTACTTTAGGTTCTGATTCCTGATCAAAGGATTATGGAATTTAAACTGTTACATCAAATCTGTAGAGAGAGGAAGGGGATAAAGACACAAGTAATCGCTTCGGATTGCACATGCTTCTCTTCCCTTTTGGCTTGATTCCTTACATCCATGATGTTTAAGAGATTACATTGTTCATGCACCTTCCAATCCTCCACTAATAAATATTAACTCACTAATCAATCTCACTGAGCAGCTGATGCTTGCAGGGTTTTACATCCCTACAGTTTTTGTGAAAACTGGCATCTGGCTCGAGGAATGCAGTCCTGAAAATGTTCTTGCTCTCTGCTACAACTGAGCTTGGCAGCAGCTGGCAGCCTGTCAGCTGGCTGGCTAACGAGCATAGATGTCATTTGTCACTACCTACAGGCATCATCAGTGACAGAACAGAAACTGTCCATAAAGGAAACAGGACAGGAACCAGATCTATGCAGGAAACGAGTTTTAATTCGTTCTTCTGCCTATTGAACACCTTGTTTTATAGGATGTTGACATCCTTGTGGGATGTCCTGTCTACTGAGGCAGCAGAAGTCAGGAAAAAAGGAACAAGCAAAATTATAAGAGACAGGGAGTGTAAAATGTGAAGTTGTTATCCCCAGCTCTACTGACCAGTTTCTGAAGGGTGGGTGATGGCCCATTGATGAAGAAATAAGGAGATTACACCTGTTTGTTTTTCAAAGCACTGGTTTTCCTTGAAAGAATGAGAGTTTATCATTTAAATGAGGACTGTACCGAAGACAGGTTTTATTTGCTTGGGATTTTTTTTTTTTGCCTTGAGTGATATGTTTAGCAGGTGACTTTTTAATATTTATTATAATGAGAGCCCTGATGACCAGACATTTTCATGAGCAGGAATTTTGATGCTTGCCTGGAATGGAGCAGATTGGAGGAGTTTCATAGCAGCATAACTGCCCTTACAGGGCAGGCATTTCACAGCTCATTTGTCCATAGTCTCAGTGGCAAAACTGGGAAAAAAATACAGTAATAAGTAATCAACCTGTAAATGTGCCAACCATGGATCAAAGTGGGGGGCAGAGCAACTTCATGGGAGGGATTCAAGAACATGTGAAATAATCAGTGGTGAAATTTTTTTTCTGTGCAAGCAGAGACCACATTAAAAATATTTTTGACTTAGTGAAACACTTTCTAACAAAAGCTGCTGTGTGAGTGATCAGAAAAAACAGCTGTGTTTAGTTATGATCCACTCCACCCTCTGATTAAGAAGGATGCTATATGCTTTATGTCCCTTCTCTCTTTAAAGCACCCTCAGTCAGAGATTTCCTCCTGTGTGATCCCATGCTGCATCTCAGGAAGAAAAGGGACAAAGTTACTCCTCAGTGAATCAGATGTGTCTTGACCCTGAAGCCTGGCTGAAACTCTTGCATTCAGCTCATTAAATAGTTTCCCCCTTAACTGGCTGGCTGAATCCAAACTGACTTTTGGGGTAGCTGGGGACCCTTTACCAGTGCCTGTCACTGTATCATAACACAGGACAGGAATTCTTTTAGTGAGGATCTCTTTAGAGTTCAGGGGGCCATCAGAGTGAACAAGCACCAGTCACACCACCACCACCACTTGGTCTACACTGCATCAAACAAAAAAAACACGTTGTTTGTTTGGCTTTTCTTTTTCTCCTCTGTGGAAATCCAAAATGTGTAGGTCCAGTGTGGGAGGGATGCACACATTATCTGTTTCTTTTCATGGATGAGCCAGAAGATAATATATCTTTAAGTCATTGAAAATAACCTCCCTTGCTTCATTTGCCTATGGTTTTGTGGTTTGGGTTTTTTCCCCATATGTGCCAGAACATTATTTTGGTAAATAATACCACTTTGGTCCCTCTTAGGAAGAAAGGTGTATCTACTGTCACACTAAGAAGCTTCTGACCTTTACCCATGCGGATCCAGCAAGCAAATAATGGTTTGATAATCCACAGTGCCCCACAACCCTTGCTGAGGAACAAGCACTACTGCCCTGACAACCAGGTAGGGCTGACGCCCAGAATCAGACTACAAATTTGTAGCTACAAAGCTACAGATCAAGGAGCAGAATTAAATTCCTGAGGGGCTGAGGGAAGGCTCCAGTTAGAAGCATTATCCCATGCAATCCTGGCAGTGTGCCATGCAAAATCAGACACTGCTAGAAGCCAGAGCAGTCTCTGACAGGCATGGCACAGCAAGGATGCCCAAAGCAGTGCAACCAAGCAACCTCTCTACAGCAGAGTCACCTGGGCACCTCACCAGCCCTTGGGTGCACAGCTGCTTGGAACCTTTGAAATGGAAATGCAAATGCCAGCCATCTGTCAGCAGCTCCTTCAGCATGACAGGGCAGAGGGGTTCATTAAATCAGAAAAGCCTTAAAAAAATAAACTCACCAACAGCCTAATACTGCACTAGATCAAATTAGTGATCTCAAAACACACAGGAAAGATTAATGAGTTGCACACAAACTAGGGAGGAGGCAGGGAACCAGAAAGGAGGCAGAGGATGGCAGAGGCACGATGTGAGTAGAGCTCTTGGTGAAGATGGCTCAGGTGTGCAGCCCAGTGATCCACAGGGAAGATGTGAAGGTACATGGACAGTCTCTGGCTTTGGCACGGGACAAAAAACCCAGAGAAGTGCAGGAGGAACCTGGCAGCCAGAGGCAAGGGGATCCTGGTGCACAAGGATGATGCATGAACTATCCAAATGCTGACACACATCCCTGCTCCATGTAGCTGTGAGGCAGTAGCAGGGACAGCTGGGAGCAGCAAGCTCTTGCTCCAAGTATTGAGAAGGCAGCTGCCCATGCTTTTACACCTTACCAGGCATGAGAGGTGTTCTGCTCTGGCCAGGGGGCAGGGAAGAGAATCCCAAAGTCCTTCATCCCAGCTCCTTCTTGGAGCAGCAATTTCCCCAAACCCTGGGGGAGGCAGGCTTTGACTTCATCTGCAGCATCCCGGCTGTTGCCAAAGAAAGAGCATCCTTAGGCCTCTGGTCACCTCTTCCACCAGAGCAGGGGAGAATGAGATTGCCCTGGGGACTTTCTCAGGCAAAACCCTCCAGTGTCCTGAAACGTGCTCTGCTGCATGTTTTGGAGGATATGGCAGGGGGCTTTTGTGAGTTCTGATACCCATTTGAAGTCAGGGATATAACACACACAGTTGGTTATGGATTTACATCTCTGCACTAGAAAATCTTCCCAAGCCTGCTGAGCACTGTGGCTGAGCTGGCACTCATATGCCATATTCGAGTTTGCAGACTGTGAGGGGAAACTGGAACTGAAACTCAAACCAAGCTATATTTGGGAGCATTTTGGTTAAATGTCTTAATGGTCTGGAGGGGCAGTTGGGACACCAGCCTTCATAAGGTTTGGTGTGGAAACTCCTCTCACCCTGTTTCAACTTTGATTCATACTTTTGGTTACTGAAGTCTGAGTCCAAGGGGGTTTGGATTCACCCCTTGTGTGAATGAGCATAGTTACAGGGCCCTATGGCACGAAAGCCATCAATGTAAGGTGTATTCAGAATATCCATATTAAAAATCCAAAGTGTTATTAACAGTTATATGAATAAAATTTGGCAGTGTAACAAAGTACCAACAAATTCTTCTGGTCCAAGATGTGACTAAATGGGACAACTGGCAGGAGGAAGAGAGGAAACTTTTAGGACGGCAAAACCCACAATGGCAAAGGTCAGTCCTACCACACTGAACAGTGCTGTATTCAGGTTTCCTCTCTGCTCTCACAGATTTTCCAAAGGTCAAAAACTACCTGATCATGACTGAAAACAAACAGAGGGAGATGGAAATACAGCATCTGCAAATAATAATAAAGATAAGGCAACAGGACATAATGAATGTAATAAATCAAGGCAACAGGAAAAATGCTTTGAATTTTATATTAAAGAGCACTTCTGTTAGCATTGAAGGACAGGCTTTGAGCTGGCTTAAGCAGATGGTACCCTAACTGTGATTCACACCAGCCCTGGGTTTAGGGAACCAGCCCAGTTGGTGTTGTTAGCACTTCACTAAAGGCTCAGACAAAGCTGCCTTAGGCAGAATGGATGCCCATGGCACCCAGTCCCTCAGAGGGACTCACTGGAACCCACAATTTTCTCCCAAAAAGCCAAGCCTGGGAGCACTCAACATGACTGTCAAGGAGGCAGCATAACCTCGGCCCTCCCTTCTCCCCTGGGGAGCAGGGAAAGTGAAATGAGCTATGAGGTGACATTTTCTCTTGTTCTTTCCACCAAGTTCCTGCTTGAGATCTCCAAGCAGGACTGCAATGTAAATAATGGATTAGCATAACAATGCAGATTGCAGACAATGCTTTAGGCTCCAGTCAGCTAATACAACAAATGTGAATTTTTCATAAGAACATAACAATCCCACCAGTCTATAATATCCTGTCCTCACTTTTTTTATTTTTTTGCCAAAAAGGTACGAATATCTGCAAATCATTTTCAGTCATCATCACTTTCTGAGGGATTTTTTATTACCTCTAGCAATGACTCATAAGAGTGGGAAACAAATTACTCCTGCTCCAAGTATAAACAGTGATAGTTTGAAATGCCTTCAGTTTCTGTCTGCCTCTCAATCAATTGGAGAATATCAGAACATATTTACTCTGAAGAGTAACAGATGTTTTCGTCTTAAGTTAAATTTAAACTCGACTTCAATCTCCCACAGAGAAATGAGATAACACGGGATCTCTTTCTCTTGGATATGCTGAAGTAAACCCGGCATAAAACAGCTCAGAGCTGAGACTTGGCTACACCTTGCCAGTTTTGCTAAATCCATATCCCTAAGGTTGAGGAAGATTTCCTACCTGACCATTTGGGACCACTCTGGCAGTCACCCTCTCACCACCCCAGACTTTCACTGCTGGGACCAAAGCTGATCTTGGATTTGTTGGGTATTTAAGGAGGATGCTCTTGAGTCTGAGAATAGTCTGATTTCATTTTCCTGAAGTATTATGGTTGGGAATTTTGTAGCAAGGGCTATAAGAGCAAAATCATCTGAGTGCTGAAAGTGCACAGAAAAAGTTTATTTTCTTGCTTGTCTGGCAGTTTTCTACTTCCCAGCATTTTTTGAAAGCACTCTATAGTATCCTTACTCCCAGGGCAACATGGACAGAAACTGCCCAAGCTGACCTGGACAAGACTTTCTGCTCTAGGATAAATTTTGCATTCCTGGCACAGCACAAACAGAAGCAGTGCCACGGTGGAGGATGGGGAAGATGTGGAAGCACAGAGCACAGCTCCCCATACTGCACTTCCTGAGCCAGCTGAGGAAGCACCAGCTTTGGTGTTAAAAGCCAGATTTTGGAGATCTATTCTCCAGGCTTTGCTCAGTCCTTGGGCCCCGTTGCTCACTCACTTTTGCTGAAGTTCACTTCTGCTCAGCCTGCAGTGTTCTCAGCCTGGGGCAGTCTCTCCTGAAGGCCCCTACAAGCTAACCCAGTGCTCCTCAAAGTGAAGTAAATCCTGCTCCTCTTCCCATGTGGACAGGCCTCCTACTTGGACAAGCCTTGGCTCAGCAAGTGTCCTGAGTAACTCAAGAGACTTTGTCCAAAGTAACAGAACTGAGAAGTTGTGTTGGGACATTTCAGGCATTGAATTTATCCCAAAATCACATTGTGTTTACCTCAATCCTCACTGTGATGGTCGGGAGCCTTTAGTAGAAACAGGTGAGCTCAGGATGTCAATACCTGACTCTGTGACTGGTGAGTCTTCCAAAACTTTGGGCTTTTAAACCATGGAGGAGACTTGAAGACACAAGGTGTGCTGAAGCTTGCTTGGATTCATCTGTCCTGATGGGGAAAACACATTTGGGGCATAAGATGGGGTCCTGATTAAGAGAGCTTGAAACTAGAATTCGTGAGAGATGGGAATTCCAACAGGATAGTAGCAGACAAACCAAGAGCTGGCATGGCATTACCTGAGGGAGGAAATGTCACTGGGCACATTTGCGCTGCTCACAGGAGCACAGCAGTCTCAGGGGTGTGTCTGAAATTCTGGTATACCAACACATACAGTGTGAGAAAAAAATGGGATGAACTGAAGGTGCAGGTCAGTTCCCAGAGCATGTATGGTATTATTTTCCCCAGAGCAGAGTTGGTGTTGATGAGACTGGGTGGAATGAGTCCCACAGTTGGAGCGCTGGGGGGAGGGCTAGGGGCTGTTCAGCAGGGACAGGCAGGGCAGGAAAGCTGGAGGTATCACTGTGTAAGGGAGAGGTTTGATT
Source organism: Anthoscopus minutus (assembly GCA_013399455.1). Classification (NCBI taxonomy): domain Eukaryota; kingdom Metazoa; phylum Chordata; class Aves; order Passeriformes; family Paridae; genus Anthoscopus; species Anthoscopus minutus. The sequence goes on from VWYI01005199.1 coordinate 46,692, forward strand.
GCACAGCCCTTAAAATGTAGTGGGTATCTGCCACCAATAGCCAGGACAGGTTACCTCACTGATGGGTTATTCCACAGGCAATTAGGAGAAATTCCTGGATCAGTAGCTTTCAGCTTGCCAGGCACCAACTGGGAATACCATGCTGCTGTGATGAACAGGTCTTGGAAATTCTTGAAGTTTGTAGAGGACAATTTCTTGTCACAAACACACAGTGAGCCAGCTAGGGAGAAGAGGACCTCTAGACTTGGTTCTTGTGAATAGAGAGGGATTAATGGGGGATGTGATGGTAGGTGGCTGGCTTGGCCATAATGATCAAAAAATGATAAAGCTGAAAATTCTCACTGTAATGAGAAAAAAACAAACAAACAAACAAAAAACCCTCAAACCATCAGAGTTGCTACCCTGGACTTCAGGAAATCAAACTTCAATGTATAAATAAAGATATAAACTGCAATACTTGCTCCTGGGTGACTTTTGTGGCTAAGAATACTTGGTCTAACCTCACATGAGACACAGGCTATCCTATGGACCAGATGAATGTCTGTGTGTCTGGCAAAACCTCCTGACTTCTAGCCAGAGTTGTTTACCTGTGACACACCTCACTGTTTATCCTCTTTGCCACCCTCCAGGCAGTGAGCAAGGAAAATGTCACACATCTCAGGTAACCAACAGCCAGGATTCAAGTTTCTGGCTAAACACCCACTCATAAATAATATATCCAGATCATTTAGCAAATAAATTAGTCCAACAAACAAACAAGGCAGATTCACTCCTGCAGAAGGAATCTGTCTGCCCTGGAAGGGACTAATTGGCCAGTAATATTATTTCTGAAGCCCACCACTCCAAAACCTTCAGAAAAATGCACAGTCTGCTTCTGGTTCAAGGCAGGTTGAACATTTTATTCCTACTGTTGTCTCAACATTGCATGTGCTTCCAAAGCTTTGTGAAAAAAAAGCTGAAGGATATGGCTGGGAGTTGTTGTGTCTCAGTTCATCTGGTTTTTGCAAGTGTTTTCTGTGCTAACACCATTAAGAGCAGCTACTGAGGCCACACGGAGGTCCTGAATTCACAGCATCCATTATAGAGCAGGAAATTCAACCTTGCACTATTTGGATGACACATCCACACTTCTTCCTAGCAGGAAACAATTCTTAAACCTATCACCACTCCAAAGCAAGCAAACAGAGCTTTGGGCAGCTGGCAACCTTGAATCACCAGGGCTTTGCAAGGACTACTTCAATTTTTATTTAAGAAATGCTGTGAGCAAGAGGCCAATTTGTGACCTATTCTTCCTTTCATTTCACAAGTAATTCCAGCAGCTATTCTGTGCATCAATCTTGTCTGCCTTTTCCACTCTGAAACCTCTTGCAGTGTTTGCCTTCAGTTCCTGGTGCTCTGCAGCTGGAAGTGCTCTCACAGACACACAATTTAGGCTGGGGATGGTCTCCATCACTAAAACAAATCTCCCTGTTTTCAGCACTTCTTCCTGACTATGCCAGGCTGTTGTTAGGAAGGGGAAAGTCAAAATTTGGATGCAAAACTTCAGAGCAAGGTGATGAAGTTGCTCTTCTACTGAGAGCTCACAGCTAGCTTGGCTCCACACTCCTGTGTTTCCAGTGGGCTTGGACATAACTAGCTTTGCATTCCAGGTGGAGGGAGCCAGCAGGATGAGGGAGCACAGCTCCTGTTGCAAGCTCCTGACTAGAGCAGGGGATTTGCTCTCATCAGCCACAGCCTGGGTTTCTGTCACTGCAAACTCCTTAAAACATCTACAGGTCAGAGCAGAGACACACTGGGTGCATGCATCACCTTCAGTGGCTTGGAAAATTTCTGTGGCCCTACTCATGGCATGAGGATTTGCAAGGAATTTGGAGATTGACGTGCTCCTGAAAATCTTGTCAGTTCCACTGAGGGATTGGTTACATAATTCAGATAAATGCCAAGCTCCCTTCTCTGCATTTTCAGGATTAAACATGTCTGTTCAGTCACAGCAATATTTTTCTGTATTTTTTCTTCAAGCTAATTGTTTCAAGTAAAGGAATCACTTGCTATCAAAGCAAAAAAATCTCATTTTAGTGATGAAGGTATAATTTCAATTTTCTATTTGCCAGTTTTCCTTCTTTTATGGCTTTAAAATCTTCCATTTTGTGGGAAAAACCATTTCACACAGCACTAGAAGGAGCACTAGTGAGTTCCTAACTGCACTTAACTATACTAGGATAAGATGAAAATTTTCATCAAAAAAATTGCACTGCTTGTGAGGTAGTCTGTAGTTACTCTGTTTTAAATTAAGTATCTGGGAAAACAATAAATAACTAGCTTTATTGCAGCCACTGTGCTGCTAACAGAAAGTGTCACAGCTCCTTCTGCAATACCAGAGTGCAAAGATGCCTGCAAATGGCACATTCTGGACTGCTTTCAGCATAAAAACTAACATTTCTGGTTTGCAGAGTCTCCCTGGAGAATCTATGATGGTAGGGCCCTTCCCAAATGGCATTCCCATGTGCCCTGGATGTGCTGTGCCTGGCTCCCAGCCCCAGGACAATGGAAGAGCTTGCTGCTCTGCAGCTGGGTGAAGTTACCTACCTAAAATAAGTTCTCAAGGCAACATGAGTTCTGTTTGGTGGTAGGTGAGGAATGGAGTTGTTCTCCTGTAAGAAAGCTGTGCAGTAGCTCAGATGGCTGAGCCAGTGGAACCTCTCCATGGATGGGGTCTGCATGACACGCTGTGCCCTCCTCAGAGACCAGCTCAGCGCCACACAGCTGGGGGTTCCCAGTGCCTGAAGGGACACAACAGCATCTCCACCATCCTCTGCAGTTACAAATTTAAATTGTGCCTCAGTTATACTTCCCAGCACCCAAGAGCCTTTCTGGCTGGGGTCATAACGAAGCAGCAGCTCCTGGAACATAGCAACATGCACTTTCCTTGTGGGCACATCAGGATGCTGCAGTCCTGGCTGGCTACAAGCTCAGCCCTGAGACCTCACCAAAAAAGCAGCTCTTCTCCTGGAGAGGTTGTCTTCTACCTCAGTGCCTTCCCTGCTATGGCAAAGCAAACTCCAAATTAACAGATAAAAATAAGGCTTAAGAAAAAAAAGTATGACTAATGTTTTCAGGATTTTTTTTTAAAGTATCTCTGGAAACCAAGAGAAAGTTGCCTTGGCAACATTGTTTTCTGTTCCTCCTTTGCTCGCTGTTTTCTTGTGTGCCTGTTTCTCTAGTTTACATTTCTGACAGTACACACAATAAATGCAGCTCTGGGAAGGAAATCAGCATTCATCCAAAAAAAGGCCTTTCTTCCTTCTCACACCACCAGGGTGGAGCAGTCCCATCTATGATTAACAGCAGTCAATTACAAAAGCTAATTTAGAAATTTTCAATGCTGAAAAGACTTTATATTCATAAAAAAAGAAATGTTCTGAATAGCTTCTGTAGGACAGACAACTCAGATTAAGTAGGAGGGGTAAGCACTGCTCTGAGCCTTTTTTTGACTGAGTATGAGCCCAAAAGGAGCTATTACATCTATGTAAATGCCAATTTTCATTAAGCAAACAGAAAGTAGTGTAGCAGCTATGAGGTAACTGGGATATAATTCAAGCTGACAGCTTTGAAATCTCTTCCCTTTGGTCAGATCTCATTGAATTTGGCAAATGGATTCAAAAGCTGTGAACATGCAGGTGAACAGGAAGAAAAGAAAGTCATTATGTCCTCTCACTTCCACCCACCAAAAACTGTGCTAAAAATATCAAATAGTGTTTAGAAAGACCAATCATCCCTGTCCAAGTTTCTTGAACTTCCTGTATGTCATGAAAAAATGGTTTAATAATATATGAAAGTAAAAACTATAACTTAAATGTGACTAGAGCATTTCTCGAAATCCATTCTCTGCACAGTGTTGTCTCCTCCATCACACCTCATGGAATGCACTGACTTCCAGCTAACTCAAAATTAATATTTATGACTGCAGTGCTATATTTTTACCACAATTACACAGATGTTTTAGTTAAAAGGTCCACTCTGTCTTCTTCTCAACAACTCTCTCATCTGTAAGCTTGCAATGCACTCACCCTGCCCGGCGAGGTGCAGAGGAGCTTCAAGAGGACAGATCTCAGTGCCACAAATGTTTTGTCCCTTCCAAGACTTCAGCCAAACCACCTGAGCTTCACAACATGGGCACAAGCTATTTGCACAAAGCTTAGAGCTGCTCCAAGGCTCTGTGCTGATGTGTGACCTGGCAGCTGAAATGTCTTCCAGGCTCATGTCTTTCCAAGCCAGGAGATGGATTGCCTTGAACAACTTCAGTGCTTCATTCTTCTCCCCTTGATGCAGCCCACGTTTCAGAGTTCAAAAACATTTATTGCTCTCTGTAATTACTTACCAAGAGGCAACTGACAGCGTGTTGACATAATTTTGCCAGAATTAAGACTCCTAGATTTTCTGAGAAAACACTTAAAACCTTAGACTGCCAAATATCCCAGGGTTTCATATATCTAAAACTCTATTTTACACAAAGTTTAAGGTGTTGAGTTTCTTTGCCTTGAAATTTTCCAATACCTTTGTGTGACCTTGCCTCAGGGAAAGAAAAAGAAACAGAAAGTTAATTCAAAACAGCCTCAGTCAGCACAGATATGTTCATTTCCCTGCTTCCTTTAGCACTGACAGGTCTGGCAAAGTTCTCCATCAGAGCCAACAGAGTCATCACAAGATTTCATTGGTGATGTATGGCTCCAGACTTACTCTAGTAGCTCTTAGGAGCAAATCATCTGGGTGTTTCTGACTGAAGAGAGAGAGCTGTTGCTTCTCCTGTGATGGACTTTGCTATCACAGCAGCAAGCTGCAGCCCGAGGTGGGGACAGGCTGAGGGATGCAGGTCTGGAGCCCAGCTCCCACCTCAGACCAGCAATTCTCTCCTGCATTACTTGGGTCCCATCCCTCGATGGGAAATTCCCCTCAGAGATGAGCACAGACCCTTAGGTTAAACTCAGACAAAACTCAGGCCAACAAAAGAGTAAATTTGTCTTCAAGAAAGGCAGGATATTGCATGTCATGTGGCATAGGTAGGACAGATCAAACTAGCAACACAAGACTTTAGTCAGACCAGCAGCAAGGAAGACCACAGGGATGCACATGTAGGCGGACAAGAGCAGATCCAAAACATGATGGAGGAAAAAAGAGGTGCTGTACTGGAAAAACACATGGAGCCTGATGCCTGGTTTTACATTCACTTTGCTGTGCCTCATCCCCTGACAGCCCCTGGTGGGGTTTGGCATCTTTAACAGAGGACAAGCACTCACAAATCACCCTCATTTTCCAGATAATGCGCACGATGATCATCCTGAGAAATGATCAAAAGACCCTTCACTCACTGCTCCTGCTGGGGTGTGGGTGTTCCATTCCCGAGTGACATTTGGGCTGGTGAGTTCCCAGATGATTTGCAAACACTCAAGATTTCTACCTCCCCCCAACTCCTCAGATTAATTGACACTTTTGGAGTTGTTCCCCACAAGAGTTTTGCCTTCCTTACCCTTTCAAATTACAGCTCAAAAATCTTGCACAATAGATGGCATAAACAGGTCTTAAGCAACGTTTCAGCTTTCAATTAACATTCCTCACTACCCCAAAGCTGGCAGGGAGTCTGCAGAAAGCCTTCGGAATGAGTCGTGTGTCTTATTTGCAAAGTATCCATGGATGCTTCTGGTTGGATTTGGGAAGCTCAAGGGGTAGATGTGGATGACTCAGAAAATATTCAGCCCTCTGGGGAGCCCTGTGGGTCACGAAACGGGCATAGTGGGACATCAGAGGTGTCTGCCTTGGCACAGTCAAGCATTTAAGTGATTTGCACTGAAAAATTGGGGTTTCGGTTAAGTGGTGTTTTGTAAAAAAAAAAAAAGTCTGATTTTCAGCTAAACACATCAAGTCTTCAACCAAAGCCAAAGTCTAATATCTGAAAGCTAAATCAGAGCCAAAGCTGGCAATAAAACATTGAGACTTGTTTTGCACAGATTGTACTATGACTTCATTTTAAACCAAGACTCCTGAATCCCAAGAGGAAGGCAATTTGAGTGGCTTATCCACTCAGATTATAACAAATTGGGATGTTTTATACCTCTCTCAGCAGCTTTTTCTGCTTGAACAGGGCTTCCAGAACTCAGGAACCTTATGTGAGAAAGCACTGATGGGGCTTTTCACCTATCCAAAGGCATCCACATGATCCACCATGCACTTCTTTCCACCTCCTTCCTCTGAAGGGACAGACACCAAGTCATCATGAAGACTCATCTTTTCCTCATGAGAAAAATCATCTTTATCACCAGCCTTGTGGAGATCCCTTCTCCTTGCACTTTGACCTCAGGACCTTTGGAAACTGCGATGCCAACGCTCCCAAAGTTCCAAAGAGTGCTCACTGACATCCTCTGCAGGACTGGCAAACCTGTGTGTTCACAAGCACAGCCAGAGTCTGAGGAGAGCTGAGGATCCCTCACACTACCATGGATGTTTCCAGAATTAATATCCTGGCTGTTGGAGCCTTTCCCATAGACGTTTCTGATCCTGTTCACCTTCAGGACTCATTAATTCTATTCCTTTAGGAATTCAATTACAACAGTACCCAAAAGCAGTGGAAAATGCATGTGTATAAAGAATTCCCCCCCCATTTCTCCACTGATCTCAGAAGCAAAATATTAAACAGAGGCTATGAAAATGAAATTGGGCTGCTCACTGAAGGAACCAAAAGCCATAGTCATCTGAAGGCTGCGCTGTACAAATTAGAAGTTGTCATTATGTGTCTCAGTCAGCTCAGATCTGCTTTCCCTGAAGTGTGAACACCCATTCCAATTAGTTTCCCAGCTTGTGCAGCAGATGAAAACCCTAAATCAAGGCAAATGACTCTTAGCTCTTTGTATTGGATGTCTTTGCAACTTGATGGACCATAGCAAGAACTGGAATGACTGCAAAATATATCTAGAACAAAAAATAAGCTTTCATGGGATGGGATTTATTATTTAATTCAGGTTGAAAAATTATTTGTTAGCTATGCAGTCATTTAGTCATAGCCCTTAGGAACTGAGATAATTTTGAGCCTCTTAAAAGTCACAATTACCTTTCATAAGTGCAATTTTACGTGCTCTGATATCAGTGCTGACCAGTGTGCTATGAGAGGACATTTTTGTTGTCCCGCTGCCCCTCCTGGCAAAAAACCCCAGGACATTACAGAGTAACAAAATCCCAGGATGGGTCAGGCTAGAAGGGACCACTGTGGGTCATCTCATCCAAATTCCCTGCTCAAGCAGGGCCATCCCAGAGCACGTGGCACAGGATGGTGTCCAGATGGTTCTTGAATATCCCCAGTGAGGGAGGCTCCACAGCCTCTCTGGGCAATCTGTCCCAGTGCTGGGCACTGCACAGGGAAGAGTTCTTCCTGGAACTATCACTAAGGCAAGAGTTCCCATGGGACAGCACCACAGCTGCTGTAGATTGCTGCTTCCAGGACCATATTTTCAACCTTTCTGGCAATGCAGTTCAAATTTTGTACTTTCAAATGCTTACAGCTCGTTCTGTGAGAACAAGGCAAAAAAGGAGAAAAGGCCTGAATCGACCAAAAGAGGTGTTACTTTGCAATGTTTGAAACATATGCATTTAAACAAAAATCCAGGCTCAAGCAAGTTGTCTGTGTGTTTTGCACCAATATTAATGAAACCACTAACATTTTTCATTTACTGTCACAGAATTGGCTCAAAATTTCACCAAGGAGCAACATCTTGTCTCGAACATTGGGCCTTAAAACTGCACATGCAGCGTGTTTGGTTACATAACTGGAGATTTTGAGCTAAACCTCATTGTCAGTTTTTGGGGCTGACCTTTCTCAAAACAAGTCTGAAATTGAACAGCTGCAGAAAAAGAATAAAACTTCCTGGAGAAGGCAGCACTCACAATCCCATCCATCGTGGTGGCCAAGCAGAACAGAAAAAAGTTGCAAGCGGCTTGCATTTTAGCAGTCAGGGAAGAGGCAAAGGAGGTTACTACACCCTGAATACCATGAGGAAATCAGAGATGGCAAACTCAAGATAAACCTACTTAATTCAAAATGACACTATAGGAAAAAAAAAATTAGTTCAAAGGCTAGAGAGGCCTGTTGGGAATTGGGAGTAAGTTTGAAAAATTATTTTAAACAATGACATTTTGTGCTTCTTAAAGGCTTCTCTAAAAGAAGTCAATGCTTTGTTTAATTGGAAATTGGAAACCTACAAAGCTCACCCTTAAATATATTTAAAAGCTTTGTAAATGGATTATGTGAGCACAGCAGGCATCATGCTTTTGGTAAGTGCAAGATGATATAAGCCTTAGGGAACTTTTGAAGATAGTTCATTCAATAATTCATTCACTTCCCTCTAATACTGTGTTGAAGAAACCTTAAACACTGGCTCTGCTCTAATAAGTGAATGATCACTCAAAATGTGGTTTCCTCACAGGATTAATTCAATTTTCCACCTTCTCCTAAGTAACTCTTTGCAAGGCAGTGTCAGGAGCAAGGCTCAGGAGCAAAGGACCGTGCAGGCACCACCACCAGATAACTTACTGCCACACCAGCTCCAGCTCTTTCTGAGCTACAGATTCTGAGTTTGAAGTACAGATATTGCAGATGGTGACACATTTTCATGACTTGGCACAGCATCTGAGGCTCTCTTCTAGACCTGATTAACTTGATACAGGCAGCTTCCTGCATAGGAGGGAAGGCTTTCAAAAATTTTTCAAGGTTTTTATTTTAGGAACCGCTTGAGTGATCCTAGGCAAAATTCAAGGGAATTGTATTGGCTGCAGAAAAACAGGAATTTGAGGATAGAACACCAATGTGTTAAGTTTGCAAGTCCCAGCAGAACCCCTTGAAGAAGACAACAGAGGAAGGGCAGGAGAGCATCCCATATTGCTGCTCAGGGAAAAGGTGTGATGTGTACACCAGAGCTGGAAAAGGGTATGTGCAAATGCTCTGCAAAATACCATTAAAAAGTTAAGACTGATACTTAGCAGGTAAAGCATTTCCAGAATACTTCTCAAGTGTGCCAAAAAAGAAAATGAATCTGCAACCCAAGCCTACTTTGAGCCCTTTGAAATGATAGGAGAAATTAAATAAACCAATTCAGATTATTTAGTAATTTGAAAGTATCTTTTTTCTTTATGGGGAATAAGCTCCCATTTTCAAGCAAATTAGGCAAGTGTTCAATTTTATACAGCAAGGCTTAAAATCTGACTTTATTTGTGATTAACTCTTTAGAGAAAGTTGTGCTTTTGCTCCTTTGCTCCTCTTCAGCTCCCTGAAATGAGCAGAGAAACTCCACAGGAAAATAGAGGTGACTGGTATTCAGTGAAAGAGACAAACTGTGAGGGATTTGAAGATGTGGCAGGAGGAGTTATTCACTAATGTTTGGAGGCTGCTGCTTTCTCACTCTCTGCACAACGTGGTGGCCTTGGTGTGGTTCTTCTTTCACTTCCACATCCCAAACAGAGCACTTCCAGCCTTGCACAGCTGACCAGGCCATGCCTCTTTTAGTCACCCAGACATCACATTTTGACTGGGCTAAAGGGTTTTGGAAAACTTGACTCACCCAAAGGCACCTGAGGCCTTTCCTGAACACATTCAGAAAATAACTGCTGGTGTTTCTGGGTATGCTCTGCCTTAAAATGAATTGACATATCTTGATTGTTAAACTGGTATAAATATATTCTTAGGCCTGGAAATCTATTCAGCCAGGGAGTGTCCTCATGCCTTTGCCCTCTACTTCCAAATGATCTTTTGAGGAACAAGTGACCACTTTCTGCATAGTCCTGTGGGAATTGCATACTCACTGCTTCAAATCCTTGGAGCACGCCCTCTGTCTTTTGGTGCCATGTGACCCTTCAAACACTGCATTGTATTTAAAGACCATAACCTTGTTTCATCCCTGTAAAAATAAGAAGAAAAATCCTAAGAAGTAAATTAGACAAGCAAAGGTGCTCCAGTGTGCTGATGAGCTATCACACCTGCTCAGGTAAGTCCATCAAAGCTCCTGAAGACATCAGTGACACCAAAAAACTACAATTTAGCTCAGCCTTTCCTCCTGTAGATAGTCTTCAAAACTGTGTGGGTTTTGGGATTATTTAGAAGGAAGAAGACTGAAAGAATTGTAAAGCCACATTTTGTGTAGCACATATTCCCAGACCTTTTACAGAATCCCTGTGCAACCTCCAACAGATGTTAAGAACTATTAACGTGTATTGTGGGCTGTTCACAAAGGAACACTTTTGATGTCAAACTTTATGTGGATGTTTATGTGTACATTTTTTTCCCCAATGTCAGAAATCCCAAAAACTACTTTTTTCTTAACGCCTATTTAGCTTAGCTTTGACAACTCCGTTACCAGTGTAGTTCTGATGATATCAGCTGAATAAGGTTTTCTGTCCAGGGTGGGGTGTTCTTTATTTGCAAGGTCTGTGGATCATTTGGAAGCAGAAGTACTGCTGCCTTCACACCAACCACAGATCCTGCACAACTCCGACCCCAGCTTGGGAAGTCATTTACGAAAATCATTGAGTAACTCAGCCTCAAGAGTACCAAGTTCAACTCTCTGCTCAGAGCAGAGAAACTTCAAACCAGACTGATTGATCATGCCCTTGTCCAGTCAAGCTTTGAAAACATCCAGTGGTTAGTGTTTTCTTCTTTTCTGCCTTTACCCATTGCTTTGTTTGAATGCAGGGATTTCTCAGGCGATTTCTCACTAATGCAGTGCAACTAAGCAGAACAGGCACTTAAATCCCAGCCTGTAAATCACTGACCCTGTAAAATGTGCTGATTCATTTGTAATTAGTCATATAATGCTCTCATTTCTCAATTTCTAGGATTATTTACGATTATCAAAATGGATATTAAGGGAAAAGTGTCCAATTCAGTTTTCAGTGGAGTAATGGCAATATTCCAAGGTAATTCTATATGTGTCAGGTGAGTTTCCAACACTAGAACAAAAACATGGGTTAAAGAAATTCCACAATAATTATTGCAATGCCACACAGTTTTTACTGTGCACTAAGAGAAGCTCAAGAAATTCTCAGTTGCAGGCTACAACTCAACACTTTGGTGAAAATTCACCACGTTCCTATTCGTTGTGTCTGTCCTTTCTAACACCTGAACTCAGAGGGGACAACAGATTCTAGCACAGTTTGCTTTGCTGAGTTGGGCAGAACATTAATGAGAAACATCAGCATTCAAATAAAATCAGTGATTAGAGCTGTTCATACAACAGCAAGAAATCTGATTATTAAGGCCACATTCACCTGACTCAGTTTCCAACGACAAATCCCAAATACACTGGTCCTACAGTGACTTTCCCTTTTTATCCCAGAGGGAAGAGGCAGAGCTCTGTGGCCTGAAGTGCACAAAAGAAAGTGCAGCTTTATAGAACCATAGAACCATACAAAGGTTAAAGATCATCAGGTTCCAACCCCTCTGCCATGGGCAGGGGCATCTTGGCTAGACCTGCTTGCTCAAAGCTTTCCAGGAACACCAGGGATGGGACATCCACAGCTGCTCTGGGCAACCTGTGCCAGTGCCTCACCACCCTCATAATGAAGAATTTTCTTCCCCCCATTTAATCTGAACCTGTCCACTTTCAGCTAAAGCCATTTCCCTTGTCCTTTGCCTTTAGCACAAGCAGGTACAACTCAAACCTTCCCCTTCAGCATTAGTCCCTGCTCAGGAATTTTGGCCATGCTCAGTCACTGATCAGCTGTAATCACAGAAAAGGAAACTGCGGACACAGTGAGTGCCAAATCAGCAATTGCAACAGATGGTTCTAGAGACCTGGATTCACCAGGGAAGACAGGCTGTGTAAGTGGTCCCCACCCTTCCTGCTCAGAGGTGTAACTCTCACCATAAGACAGTGGGCACTAATGTCGTCTTTCTTCCCCTGGGCTAAATGGAAACAGAAACTGATGCTGTCTTTTTGGGGTTTGGGGTTGTTTTGTTTTTGTCTCGCTCCACCCCAGCAGCTGGTAATGTCAGAGTAACAGGTAAATCTAGAGTGTCTGGCACCTTCAAAGCTACCTGGTATGCCTTGCTGGGGTCAGACAGGGCTGTTGTGAGCCCAGTATTTGGTAAAAGGGTACATTTTGGTGGCCAACGTTGCATTGCTTTTTTTCTGATGTACACATGAGTTTCTTGAGAATTTAGAATTTTAAAAGTGCTCCTATTTCCTGTGTACACCTCCATCTTTTCTATCAATGACCCACGCTAGTTCCAATCCTGAAGCACTGCAGCTCCAAACACGTGATGAGATGGAAATCATCTAAGATCTTTGTTCCATCATTTGGATAAAGTTGTTACAATCATCCATACTAGCAAGAGAAATATAGCAAGTTCACCAAAAGGCATAGATCTAGGAGATGCTCCAGCTAGCTCACAAAAGATGTAGACTTGTGCTCAGAGACAGAAACATGACAAAGCATCAGGTTAAAAATGTGGTCTTTGAGAGAGAAAAATCTTACAGTGGCCAGACAAAGGAAATGCAGCCATTGAGCCATCCCCCTGCATTGCCAGGGACAGGGCACAGCACCTTTCACCTCCCACTGAACCTTTCACCCGTCAGTGGAAGGAAAAACCTCCCTGGCTGAAGGAAGAGCATGGCTTCTGCCTTCCACGGGCAACCCAAGGAATCTCGCCCACCGAGCTTCCCTCCAGCAGAGGGGAGTGCAGCCTGTACAGCATGAGCTGTCAGAAACTCCAGGAAAAGGGAAGAGCTTGGCATTTTCTCCAAGGCTGTAATGATGATTTCATCTTGCGCAAATATCAGTAAAAAGCACCGCACCGGATTCCTTCTCATGTAACTCAGAGCTGCATGGAAAGCAGGCTGGAGTTAGCCAGCTTTCAGAGGTAGTCAATTTGGAAGTGAGAATATTGCTACAGAGCTGTTCCCTGTGCACAAGGATTTGCCAACAACTGGTCACATATTTTGTTCACAGCACCGAGTGAACACAGAAGTGCATTTGTAAACTTGTTTGCTAGGTCAGACCCACAGTCCAAGCTGACTCTGCCCATTTTACTTTTCTATAAAGTATCTGCTCTCTACTCTTTCACTTTGACAAATTTTTAGTGAGTTTTTATGTGTGAGCTGTAATGGATTCACATTTTCCTCTTTGATACTGCTAAGCATGTTCTAAAACATTTTCTCTTCCTCTAAAAAGATACTATGCAGCAAAATATACCTTAACTTCCAGTCTTTTGGTATAAGCAGGTAAGCTCATTTGTCACAGCACAGCCTTCTGAGGGAGCAATAATCCACATCAATATGGTTGAGGTCACTGCTAAAAGTTTTGCAGGACAAAAGCCAGACAAGACTGAGGGAGTCAAGCACACACTTGCATGATTTTTCTTGCAATTTTCATCTCAAAAATTGATTTTCAAAATGCATTTGCTTCAGTATTGAGCTATATTGTCTCGTTATTGCTGTTTCAAGATCACATTTTGTCCGTATCAATCACCATAATTGCTGTACTGTAAAGAAAGTCTATTAGAATTATGTCTGCAAAGATTTCACAATTTAGAGCTAGGAAGAGCCTGGACTTTTAACAAAGTGTAAGAGCAGTCTAAACTCCAAATGTGTCTTGGAGGGGTTGTCTTTGCCCTTGGGCACATTTCACCTGCTGTCTCCAAAGGGGAAGTGAGGAATCCTTTCCCTCGTGCCAGTGAGGTGGTGCTCTTATTTAAAGCCTTTTTTTTTCTACCTACCACACAGCGTGATGCTGCCCATTTCCTGACCTGGGCTCACCCCTCTGCTTCACTTGCCCAGCAGAGACTGAGTAAATCAGTTTGTTCTCAGGGGAATGCGGCGTCAGCAGATTTAAACACCAGCTGTGGTAACTTTAGTTTCATTTTGCTCTGGAGAACTGGCATCTGATCCAGTGCATAAATATGTTTGCCAGACTTCTTCACTGATGAGGGTAAGAGGAATTGATAGCTCTCATAAGAAATACATGTCAGAAAGGCAAGGATGTTATTAATATGAAAAAGTAGTAAAAGTAAGAAGCCATCTGGAAGTTACCAGGCAGAAATCAGCCCATCAAAAAAAAAAAAAAAAATCAGAAATAACACATTTTGCTCCTGTGTCTTCAGGCACAGAGCTTGATAGTAAATTACTGTACCATGAAGATAAGAGATATTTAGACATTCTGAAAGTCTTTAACCTTTCTTGTATCTAGAGCATATTTTAAAGAAAATTTCTCCCACATTTTATGGAAGCAGGTCTGATGGTCCTTGGCGTCTCTCACAGTTGAACATACAAATAAAAAAGGCCCCAGAAATGAATCTGCAAGTCTGTCCATCACTACGTCACCACCTTCTCTGTGTATTACTTTTTTTTTTAATAAAATATGTATTTTGTCATATGAATGCACCTGTTTTCACCACACTACCGAGGTGATACTAATTTCAAATTATCAAATGAAAGCTGTAATAGGCATTTGGCTCCAGAGAACAAAACAGGAATTTGGGATTTCCTTTCAGGCTAACAGAGAAAAAACTCATTTGAAGTGGCATGGGCTCATATGCCTTGTCTCCTCTTATTTGATCTCTGCCTGTGATACTTTGATAGATTATCTTTTCTCAAGCCATCATAACCTCCCTCCTGACTAGCTGGGGTAAGCCAGTCTCCTCCTCTACCCATATGCCCTTCTCTCAGCTCTCTCTCCTCACCTTCACCTCAAAGCCAGACCCTTTCTTTGCTTCCCACCAAAATCCTCTTCCCAGCCTTTCCCACCTGTTCCTCCACCTTGTACAGGACAGTCTCCCTTTCCCTGGGGATCTGCAGGGAATTTGTTATCCCTACCTCCCAAACCCATGCTCATGAGTAGTAAAAGGATGTGCTACCTGCCCCCCTGAACCCAGAAACACCACCTTTTAAAATTCTGGTAAACATGTAAAGGCAAAATTGTCCCTGTCAAGAAAAGGGATAAAATAAACAATGCAAGTTGGTTTTTTTTCCCCCTTTCCACCAAATGGGCAAACAGCAAACAAGTTTGCTTTGCAAGTGAAGCAGATCATAAAACAGATCAAAGCACTCCCCGAATCTCAGCAATAGTATGGATCATTTCTGAGTAACACATCCCATGGAGAGAGCTCTTTGCAGGGGCTGCACCAGCCAAAACAGGATTAGCAAGTGGTAGAAATAAAAAGAAATTTTCACACTTTCACTCTAGCAGTGAAAGCAGTCACTGCTAGAGTAACTCAAAATGTGCAAAGTGCTTTCACTATAAAAAAATACCCAGGCTGAGGAAAAAAATACATGGGATGGGATCCCATGCCACCAAAATGCTACCACTTCTGAGAACAAGCATTGAAACTGTTAAAAGACGTTTCACATTCTTGTTCCAAGTCATTCAGAAGCACATGGAAAATGCTGACTGCGAGGCACCTTGTACTTGGGCTCTGGAGATTATGTAGAACAGAATAGATTTATTGTCTCAAATATACAGAGGAATCTGTGTGTCACCTGTCCTTGTGTGCTACATTGTTGTTATCCTCTGGAGGGATCCAACCCAAACAGAGTTCCCCATACTTATTTCTGTAAATTTATACAGTGGCACAGCCTGAAAACTCAGTGTCAGAGAGCAAAATACACAGGGCAAAAAGCTATTCTTCTTGCAGATAGCCAGACCAGACACAGTCATTGTATCTCTCTCTGCCCTTTGTGTGATCACATGCTGGGGACAAATTCTAGGGGAGACACACAAACAACTCTTCCTTGCCATATTTGCCCGGCATATTGGTCAGAGTGCAGGCCTTAGGAGCTATTGTCCTGTTAGACAACCTTTGACAGATCATATCTGGCAGGGTTTTTGTAATTATTTTCTCCAGCTTTCTCTCATTTACATCTTTAGTTTGGGCAGTGCTTTCTGGCAGGGAGCACCACAGCTTCACTATGCAACAAAGGATCCATGGAAGGGGGTCTTCTCCTCAGCCTCTTTTAATATCTCTTTAAAAAAATCCTTGAAGGTTTTTCAGTGTTGAGAAGCAGCAGCTATTGTTTCTCTGCTCTCACCCTTATTCATGAAGGAACTGGTCAACAGCCCTTGCAGTTGTTTTCTTTAAACTCTTCTTAAAGAGCATTCACCCATACCTTGGTTCCCAGATCCCTTTTTCCTGCCCCTCCAACGCTTCCATGGAATTCTCTGAGACAGAGGGCATGAGGCTTCATGCCACGTGCAAGTCTGAGGCACATGTAGGGTTTGTCTGGTTTTCCCTGGATATCTTTCCTAATAGCTGCTCACATCCCATTTTCAATTTTGACCATGCTGAACTGCAAATCGACATTTTCACAAAGATTTACAGAGTCTCACAAATCATCAGATCCTCTTTGTAACTGGTGCATGATAATTCAGAGACAAACAGCATATATGCATATTGAAGGCTCCCCCGCATGCACAGATACAATTTTGCAGTTTAACAAAATGAATTTTATTGGCAAGTTCATTTTCTCTGAATCTCCTAAGTTAGTTTAGACCATCCAGAACAGGTCTGTGCCAGCAGCAAGCCTGGGCATATTCTCCTGGATCCTGTGTAGGAGATTCCATAGGCAAGTTCTCTCCATGGAGAAAACAAGCATTTATTCCTCCTCCTTTACCTTTTCAAATAATTGTTAATATGCTTTCCTACACGGCTCCATTTCTTATTTCCATCTCCCCTCTAGTTCTTTTAATTCTCATGATTTCTTATGAATGTGCTTGGCAGATCTAATCCACTGCATCATCAAGTTTGCAGAACATTTCTGAGGGCTCTGCAGCCTTTGGAGATTTATTCACCAGCCTAAGTAACTCCATCTAATTTTTCTCCCTCTCTACCATGCAGCATGGATGCCAATTTAACAACCTGACAATCATTAAGATCTTTCAGAACACTGCTCAAGTTACCAGTTATTCAAGTTTTCTACTTAGGTAGGACATGAAAGATCTCATCAGTTTAATCAATGAAAGCCTCTGTCACCCAGCATTCACCCTTCCCTGTCCCCCGCAGGGACAGAAAAATTTTTTAAATCCTAAAAAAAAGGCCAAAGTTCTTAATTTAGGCAGGGAGGGCTGGGGGAGGGGGCAGGGGAAATCATACCATAAAAGTTTATGAGGGAAGAGCAAGTGAAGGGGCTGCTCTGGAGAACATATGTTCATTCTACAGAGACACCCCAGCTGACGCCAACAGAGCACCGGCTGCTCCCAGGCTTATCTTAGCTCTGTTGACTCAGTTCCAGGCAGAGAGGGAACCTTAGCACGATCACACTGCAGTTTAACTCTGCAGTGGGGTTGGAATTATTAAGAATCTCTCACTGCTTCCAGACTCACTGGAAGCACAGGCTTAAAAATGCTTGGGTATTTTAAAAGCAGAATCCTTACACTTCTGGCAACCTCAAGAGCTCAGATCATTAAGAATAACTAACTGTATTGAATTACAATCATTGAGGGCTTGAGAAGAACAAGTTTAATCTAGAAGACCTAGCTGGAGTTTAAGTTAAGGCTAGAGCTAAGTAGAACCATAATCTCGTTGCAAAAATATCCTGTTGGGGTTTAAGAGAAGTTTTTAATTGTCTTACTGAATCCACATCACAAGATACCACATCTCCTACTCCGAACTGGCAAACCTGCTGCTGTAGAAGAAAACATGTTATGTGGTCATTCAGGTTTCCAGGAGGACTGTCCCATGGCTACAAACATGCAGGACTGTTGACCAGGTGGACAGGCAGGTAAGGTGAGCCATTTCTAAAACTAGGGCTGACTTTTACAAAGAGGTTTTGCTAACTTTCCTTCATTAGTGGAAATATAATCAGGGAAAGGGAGGCCAGGGCACTTAAACTCACTGATGCAAAAGCCTCAGTTAAAATGTTTTTCAAGTGCTGTGAACACGGCATGAATACCCATGGCTTACACTAAAACAGAAAACCTACTGGTATCAGAGAGGCCCAGGCATTTTGCTGAAAATTTTACACTCTCTTGGAGATGTCCCAGTTCCCTGCCCTCTCCCGTCATGGGGATGATGCCTGGGCAGTGGAGCACCCCAAAAATGAGAACAGGCACTGCTTGTGCAGGATTGGGATGCTCTGGGGCTATACCAAACTGTTTCCCGTGTGACTCCTTGGAGCTCATGCTTGATACAATATTTTTCATGTGCTTGTAGGTGTGCCTGAGCCAACCACTTCCAGCCACTTCCAGCTGTGGCTCATATCCATCTCTTTGGAGAGAAGAAGGACTTTCCTGCCACTTTGCAAATGTTATCCCACTGTCCTTGCCATAGGAGGGAGGGGAAAATAATGCCTCTTACTGCCCTTCCTCCCAAAATACAGCTGTCTAGAACCCTCCTCGGGCAGAGGCACAGCATGGGAAATTTCAGCCCCAGAGGTGAATGTCTCAGAAGGTTATGGGGAAATGAAAACAAATGGGATTGAATAGAATCTGACTTGTGACCTCAGTGCCAGTGGTTGCTACTTTGAGCCCAGAGCAGGGATTGCTTGTGACAGGCTGGAAGCAATCTTCCTCACACCACTCACACAGATTAATCAAAGACCTTGGAAATTTTGATTTATAGATCATATATTCCTAACAAGGATGTATTTATTATTATACATCAGAAAGCATCCATACAAATGAGGCATTGCTAAACTAGACCTGTCAGATATTTATTTTTGCAGTCAATAGAAGTAATGTTATTAAACCATCCAAAGGCAGCCTTCAAAAGCAAGAAAAATAAATTCCAAATTGGTTTAAATGAATGAATTCATAGTAATCACAGCTGAAATATCAAGTGATCAATCTCTGTCTCAACTGCCTTCCAGTCCTGAATATTTAATTAGCAGAAGATGAAACACAGTGCGAAGGTTGGGGTGTCTGATGTGAAGGTGAATATGGAGCCAGCCCACATCCATGAAAGAAGCACTTGGCTCTCTGCTCTGGGCCTCCTTCTGGGTAAACAACAGTCATCAGTGCCAGAAAAGTTCCCCTACTGAACCTTTGGATCTTGGAAATACAGAGAATCACAGGATAATCAAGGTGGAAAGGGACTGTGGTCAGGCCCAGATGAGATTGCTCAGGACCATGTTTGGCTGAGGTGTAAGGGTTCCAGACAGGGAAATCCTACAGCCTCTCTGGGCTTCCATACCCATGTTTGAAAGAAAGGAGATTACCTAGAAAATCTTCCTATCTTCCTCTGGCTTCTGACACTTCCCTTTTCTAGGCCTCAAGAAGAATGAGGATGTTTCTGACAGCACAAAAGGAAGCAGCAGGCAAAATCAGCTCCCTTCTTCTTCTTCTTCTTTCTGCCCCCTAACTACCCCCAAACAGGGACTAGATTTAGACCAGGTATAAGGAAGAAATTTTAGAGGGAAGTTGTGCATGCATCACCCCTGGAAGCACTCAAGGCCAGGCTGGATGGAGCTTTGAGCAACCTGGTCTAGTGCAAGGTGCCCATGCCCATGGCAGAGGGTTTGGAACTGGATGATCTTTAAGGACCCTTCTAACCTATAGAAACCATTCTGTGTTTCTATAATTTTGGGCAGATAATCTCGAGGAAGGGAAAAAAACGAGAATACTTCATCATTGATGGGACATGCCATGCAGGACTGCTGCTCTGCCAGCCTGGAGCTTGCTTTCAGACCCCTGAGAACACACAGGAAATTATTAATGATTACCTAGTAATTATTTTAATTGCGTATTAAATCTGCCCGTGTTGTATGAACTGCATTAACAGCAGTAAGTAGCAACGTGTGAAGTATAAGCAGTAATAGCCAGCAGTAAGAAATTCTGCTTTCTCCTCTGCTTTCCTCTCTCTTTCCAAAGAGGTGATAAAGAAGAAAGCCATTCATAGAGGCTGAAGGCAGGAAAAGAGAATCTTGGGTTGCCCCAGAACTGTGCACTTGCAGCTTTATGGCCCCTACATTGGCAGTGTGAGCTATTTCATGCTTTTTGGAGGGAAGTGATACTTTTAGTCTTTGTATTTCTGTTTTATAGGCCAAACTTTCTGAAATGTTTTCCCCTTGACAGGTTTATGAACACACTGATACCTTTCTTTCATATTTAGTCATGTTCATGCACAAATCACCTAGTTCCAGTCACACCCACACTGGCATTACACCCTTGCCTTGCTCTCTGGGTTTGAATATTTACCTGCTCCAGTCTGGAGCTGCAACAGGGAGGTGCAAAGAACTGCCTTTCCCCAGCCCCCATGGCAGAAGCTGCTGCCTTCAGCAAGGCTTGCATATATCCTGGAGAGTCTGGAGACAACTCCTTCCACTGGGAGACCAATGAAGGACATCAACATTGTCACCCCTGGAGCTGTCTCCCAACCCTGCAGGTCACTGAGAGAGCCCTGGAGCACCTATGGACCACACAAGGCTGTCAACACCAGGGTGAAAATCTGAATCTCTTCAGCAGGGCAACAGAATTTGGAATGAGAGGTCCTGCAGCAAGCAATGGGCAGATTGCAGTTTCTCCAGCACAGGCACGGGCCAGGTTTTCTACTTCTGCACTGCCTTCCAGGAGCCAGAGATGCAAGAGAGTCTGGCCAGATGACAGCGTGAGAGGGACACCCCTGGCACACTGAGGAAAGTGAGATTGGAAAATGTGAGGGATGAGAACCATCTCTGCTGGGGCTCCACAGAGGTGCCAGCCCCTGAGACTGTGAACATCCCTGGCTTTGTCAGGCTAGCATGGAGCTACTGGGTAATGGTGGCTTTGGATCAAAATGCATTTTCCCAGTGAAAGCAATTTTGCTGAATTTAGACTCTTTAATTTCAGCAATACTCATCAGAGGCTCTTCATCCTGATTACAATGTTCATCTCCAAAAGCACTATTTCCACAGAAGTGCTGATTAATGTTATCACACCAACAAGGTTTCAGAAATGAAAACACTCTGGAGAAAAGTTGTCAAAATCCCATCACCTCAACATGACTGCAGATGCAAGGGAGCCCCTGAGCTAAAGGATGGGAACTCCTTCCTAATCCCAGAGGGCTAAAAATTATCTCTGTGATTCCCCAGAGACAGATACTGATACCTCCAGGCAAAATTCTGTGACCAAGCTTTCTTCAGATAAAGCATCGATTTTATCCTGGCAGCTTCACTGGCCTGGGTGAATCTGGTCATGGTTTCACAGCAGGGGAAGAAATCAAAAAATGAGATCTCTTTTTTATTCAGGACAAAGGAGTATCAGGCCATAAGCAAACTGTGGAGATGAGCAATTTCTGAAATTCACCACCTTCAACCATTCAGGGCTCCAAAATCCCCTCTGGCCGCAGGACAATTGGCAGAGCTATGCTAGTGACATTCAGTCATGGCTGAACCAGACCTTCCTCTGGGTACTTGGCTGTGATTGGAAGTGTAAAATTCCATTCTTCCTGCCTTTCTCTCACTTTCATCCATCATAAAACTGTGAACATTTTGAAACCTTCAACTGTTGTGTTACTACACTTCTGTCATGTTTGCTTCTGTTTTCTGGGACAGGTGACATTTCATTTCTGCCATAGCAGTTTTGCCATGTGCATCACTAGTGAGAAAAATAACTGCTTTCCCTCCCTGCATTATGGCTGTGCCCAGAACCCAGCAGAATCAGACACTTCTGCTGTACATCATGCCTCCATACCTCCAGTGACAGGCACATGTTGCCCCATCAGTCCAAAGAGACAAAACAGCAGAAAATAAACTCATATCATCTCTGTTTTGCACAGGAATGAACAAGAACAGAAAAAGAGCAAACCCAGTTTCTGCTTGCAGACTAAGGCTCCAGATGTACCAGGCAGCTGTGAAGATATGGGTTGATTTCTATAGGAAATCCTTTCCCTCCACTATCCTTTTGTGCTGCTCTATAAACAACTGGGCTGCAGGATCGGCCAAGGTCTGAGGCTATGAGCCAGACAGGGTTTGTAGGCAGGAGCAGTGGATTGGACCAAGCCAGCAATCCATCAGGAAAACCATGCAGAGCAGAACCTTGATCTTTCCACTTTTTGCAGGCTGAGAATGATTTTTTTTAACTGCCCAGTCTGACACAAATTAGACATATTAGAGAGATGGGCAATCACCAACTGTACAGCATTTAGCAAGGGCAAGTGATGGATTCTGCGCCTGGGATGGTGCATCCCTGGATGTACAGACTGGGGAAAGAGGCTGGAGAGCAGTGCCATGGAAAGGGACCTGGGGATCCCAGTCAATGGCAAATTGAACATGAGCCAGCAGTGCCATGACAGCCAGGAGGGACATCCCTGTCCTGGGGACATCAGGCACAGCATGGCCAGCTGGGCAAGGGAGGGGATTGTCCCACCCTGCTCTGCACTGGGGCAGCCTCACCTCCAGTGCTGGGGGCAGTTTTGGTGCCATAGTATAAAAAATATATAAACCTGTTAGAGAGCATCTGAGTGAGGGCCACAAGGAAGGTGAAGGAAGCTGTGTGAGGAGTGGCTGAGGTCACTTGGTCTGTTCAGCCTGAAGAAGAGGAAACTGGAAACCTCAGTAGGGTCTTCAACATCCTCACTGGAACAAGTTGGGGGGGCAGGTATTGATTTTTATTCCCTGGTGACCAGCGACAGGATGTGAGGAAAAGGCATGCAGCTGAGTCAAGGGAGGTTTAAGCTGGATATCAGTAAAATGTTCTTCATTCAGAGGGTGGCTGGGCACTGGAACAGGCTCTCTAGGGATGTGGTCACAGCACCAAGCCTGACAGAGTTCAACAAGCATTTGGACAATGCTCTCAGGCACATGGTTTTTCCCCTGGGGCGTCCTGTGCAGGGCCAGGAGCTGGACTTGATGACCCTGATGGGTCTCTTCCAACCCAGCATCTTCTATGACTCTACAGTTCTATGAATTTCAGAGAACAGGATGGTGTTTGGGCAACATACAGGAGCATCAGAGAGGAAGAAGGTGAAGAAGTGGCTTAGACCATAGTAGTGGTTAGGGAAGAAAATAAAAGTGTGGTGATTCTCCCCAGGTCCCTCAGAGGCAGCTGGACAAAATTCCTGTGCACTGTACAACCAGCATCTCCTGTTTGCCAAGATCCACTGCAGGTATGAATTTTTGCTCCTAGACTCATCTTTTGATGTCATGTTTGCAAATGTCCCTTGATGATCACAATGAGAAAATGAGAAACAAAGGGACTGTTTAATGCAGAATGTTCCCTCGCTGGTAACCAAGTGTGCTGTCCTTTACAGACTGTTTGTCTCTGTTTGTGCTATTGTACCAGGGTTTCTTGGCTTGCCTCGCATAGTTTCCGTGGTGCGCTGGGTTCCTTTGAAGCAGATTGTGTTACATAAAGCAGCTCGTTTTGATGGTGCGTGAATTGTGCCACCGTCTCCCTGCCCTCTGCTCGGGGCGCACGGCAGCCGTGCGACGTAAGAGAGATGATGCTCCTGCCACAGTCAGCTCCCTGCAGCCTCAGAGGGCTTTTATCAGGCAAATGTCGGTGCTCTCAGCCTGATCCTGATCAGGTGTAAATGACTGCAGCCCCTCACACCAGGATGTTCTAGGCAAACAAATAAAAAAATTTTTTAAAAAGGGGGGAAAAAAAGGCAGGAGGATTTTTTTCACCTTTCTTGGCAACCAGCAGTTCATTTTTTTCCAGCTGTGGTTTTCGAGTTTCAGATGACAACCCAAATATTTTCACTGAAAGCAAAACTCTTAGGGAAACCCTCTGTCTCTTTTGCTTTTCTTTTTTTTTTTTCCAAAGACAAAATTTTCAACAAAATTGTCGAGCACATCCAGTGTTAAAACATTGTCTGGATCCTCTGCTTGCTTCTGCTGGCTGGAAATCTGGCCTGTTGAGACCCGAGGTTTCTAGCAGAGAATTTCAAAATTGCCATTTCTCTGATGTTTTAAATAAATATAGGCAGCTCTCAGAGCCATACATCTATCCTAGCCAAAATATTGTTCATTCCAAGTGGATTTGCTCCATTAGAAGTTGCCTACAAATAATTTGAAAGAGTGACAGTGTTTCTTAAATTATCTTAGCTCTTTAAATATTGAAATGCATCAAATATTAATGCTTGGCAATTCAGAGTATCCTTAGTCCTGGCTCCTGCAATATTCTGATCATCATTAGAGCCACGTTCTGCCAGCTGGGATCTGAAGAGGTGGTCCTTGTTACGGGAAAGGTCATGACCACCACCCCCACGAGCTGGTGCCTTGCCCCAGGGGTGTTCTTTGGAAGAGGGAAATGTGGGAGTCCAAAGAGCTGGGGAAACGTGGAAGTCCAAAGAGCTGGGCTGGTTTCAGCAGGAGTGAAGCCAAGGAGTGAGCAGGCACAAGCAGAGCCAGGAGCAAACATGGGCTGGCGCAGGCAGCATCCAAACATGCTGCTGGTGGCATGCCTGGTCCCTAGGGCCAGCAGTGCAGGTCTGGAGAGAGCTGATACCACCAGATCCATGCTCCTGGGCTTTTCAGTTCCAGTTTGGCCATAGAGCCCTCAAAGTTACATGCAAATTGAAGCCCATGTAGCTGCTTCTGAATTTGTGAATATCGCAGTGCTGTGATGCTCTTCACCTGCAGAGGCAGCTCTGTCAGAAGACAAGGAAGTGTGAGATGAAAAAAAAAGCACAGCATGCGGATTTGGCATGTCACGGATGGAAAAGCTCACCCGTAGAAGCCCTCGTTCAAACGAACACAGATAATATCAGAGCAGCTCATCCTTTTCTCCCAGCAGAAATCCTAGAACAAAATTCAAGTCTTCTCTTTTGTAAGCTGAGGAGAAGGTCTGACTCAGCTGCCTGAAATATCCCATGTGGCAATGTTAATATGCCACTCTGCATGTACCTTCCCAGGCTGGTGTCCAGTGGAAGGGAGCTGGGGAGATGAGACAGGCTCCCTGACTTCTGTATTTACAACTCCCACTCAGGAAACAGGAATTTTCATGACTTATCCATCAGCACATTTTCTGCATGGCAGATTGCCCCAAACTCCCATCCTTAGCAGTGCCACAAGGCCAGAAGCCAAGCAGATAAATTGTCAGGGAATCAGCAAGAGGGTTTTGATGGATTCCCTCTTTCCTTACTCCCACCCCACCTCAGCTCACCCTGTGGCATTTGAGGCTCAGCAAAATCAACATGTTCTTCTGGAACATTTCAACTTTGACTAATCAGAAGAGTTTCTGACAGAAAAATGTTCCACTGGAAAATTTTTGACCAGCACTAATTAGCATTTTTTCTATTAGCTTTGTCCTGAAGGCACAGTAATTTATGCCTTGGTGAAATAAACAATTACTAAGAATTGGACACTCCCCAGGTTCAAGGAATATTTGCTTACCCTAAACAGAAAAAGTCTTATTCGCTTGCAAAACTTTACATACTTAACACAAGGAAAGAATGACTGCCTGACTTTCTTGTGCTTTACCTGGGCACGGGCCCAACTGCATTTTAATCACTTTGCTTTAAAAAAAAGGGGGAAGTAGTGGATTTTCACTTGCAGAGCAGTAAGGTTTAAGCAACACTGGAGACAAGGCATGGATGTGGAATGAGAGCTGAACCACACTCAAGGAGCCTGAAGGTAGTCACAAGAAACAAGAAGAAGACAGAAAATGTCACAGGTGCCCTAGGAGTTCACATTTCCTTGCTATTCCTCTACCATATGGTTATATCCTAAACTGAATTTCTCATTGAACCACAGGATAATTAAGGTTTTTAGGGAGTTCTGGAGGTCCAGCGCCTGCTCAGAGCTGGGCTGACTTCCACATTAGATCAGGTTGCTCAGAGCCGTGTCCAGCTTCCCCAGCGCACAGTGCTACATAAGTGCACCTGAGCTACACATCTGAATGCTGAAGCCTGCCCATCCATCCTTTTTCCCCAGGAAGCCTTCATTTTGGAACCCTGTGCAAGCCAAATGCAGAATGACAAGTCCCTGGCGGTCTTTGGGAAGCGGCTGCGAATGCTGGGCAGATGGTGCAGCTTTTGCTGCAGTGAGAATACAGCTACAGGGTCTCCCAGGAAAGCAGACAGCTATATTTAAATCACTCTTACGAAATCCACATTGATATTCATAAAAGACACTTCAACACCTCTTTGGTGGCTCGAAACTGCAGCACACAGCATGGGGAAGAGCACACGTGTTTC
Source organism: Anthoscopus minutus (assembly GCA_013399455.1). Lineage (NCBI taxonomy): Eukaryota > Metazoa > Chordata > Aves > Passeriformes > Paridae > Anthoscopus > Anthoscopus minutus. The sequence goes on from VWYI01005199.1 coordinate 72,772, forward strand.
TGAAGACCAAGGCCCAGTTTCATTTTGTGGCTTTGGCATTGATTGCAGCAGGCAGAGAGGACAAAAGCACAAAAAAGCATGACCTCCTGGAGCACAATCCTGGAGAATCAGCATCTAAATGCTGTGGGAGAGCCTGGGGATTTTTTTCCCCAGGAAAGTGTATGGCTCTGGGATGGGACTCAGGTGTTGGGGAGGGTGGACCAGGCTTCAGCAGGTGAAGCCCCACCACCCTCACCTGGCACAGACATGAGTCCTGACCCCAGCCCTGCATTCACTCCTGCAAGTCCAGTTGCTGCCAAGCCTGGCAGAGCTGCTGATGTCCCCTACATGTGTCACCACCAAAGGTGGACTTTATCCTCCTGTTCTGCTTGTTTTGGGGAGGAGGAGAGAAGTCAGTGGGCACAAAGGTCAGAGGTGCTTTATTTCCATCTCCCTGAGGCCCTCTTGGTGCTTGGCAACGCTGCTGTCTGCTCTTTCTTTTGCCTTAGGAAAATGCCTTTCACCTTATCATCACCCTGATACAAACTTCACCTCTCCTAGCAGGGAAGAATGGAAAAACCTCTCGTCGGAAAATCTGAGAAGCTCTTTGGCTTCTCTCTGTGGGGAGCAGGGTTTAAAGAGGGTGGTGTCACCCATCTAGAGGGTGACACATGACCACTGTGACAAAAGGCAGATCAAAGCCAGAAAACAACCTACTCCCTTGTCCTTGTAGCTACTGAAATTCTGAGTGCAGCTTTGTCATGTTATTCTCAAAGCCACCTAGGTTTTTCTTTGGCACTGAAAATCACAGGTGCCTGTGGTTTTCAATATTTCCATCATGGAATGGAGGATACATGCAATGAATTGAGGTTTTTCTAATCTTAGCCCATTTTTGTTGGCCCTTAGACCTCCTAGGAGTAATACCCAAAGTCAAGACATCAGTGAGATGCAAATGCACCCACACGTGAGTGCCAAACCTTGTTTATTTTCCATGCCGCTTCATGGCAGCTTCATGTCCATATCTGGGTAACCTAGTAAAGCATAGAATGAAAATCACATGAGTAATCCCAGGGGAGTCAAAAGCATTATTCAATATTTAAAATTAAGCAGGAATTTAAACACTTTGCTGAATCATATTCTCATTTGCATTAGAGCATAGACCTCCTGAGTCTCCAGGCGTGTCTAACATGCAATGGTGATATTCCTGTTCAAGTGCCTTCCTAGGATGAACTTGGCTCTTACTCTTGCTCCTGAAAGGCTGGAGAAACTCCAGGGCAAATTTCCAGACAGAATTTTTCTCATCCCATTCCTCTCCACAGCCCCAAACAAAGGGGGTTGTACATGGTACAGCCATTTGGCCAGTGAACTGAAAACTTGAGGGTCCCCCTCATAACTACTTATCTTTTCCAAAAGACTCCTTTTGGTGCCTGTTGCGTGCTTCCATAGGCCTTCAGCTTGCTCTGGGATGTGCTCCCAGGAAGGCTGTCTGTTCTGGATGCTGGGGAGATGCTGGAAATCTCCCCAGATCCCCATTTATTCACATTCTCCCACGCATATTCCCTCCAGTTTCTGAGACAGCAAACAGCAGGAGTCAAACATGCCACTTGAAGCAGCATTTGTAATTGGGCAATTTGTTAACCTAGAAAATGTAGTTTATCATTAATTGTAAAGGTGGAGCTGCTGAGCTCTTTTAAAAACTTTTCTTCCGCCTGGTGTTCAACAGATGTTTAGGAAAAAATTCAAACAGTCAAGGTCATTGGTGTGTGGGAATATACAAGGAATTTTCATCTCCTGCAATGAATCAAAGCCACCATGTTTGAGGATGCCATTTTCCATGCAAGTGCCTGAACAGGGACACCTACATTCAGCCTTAGATATCTCAAGTTTTTCAGAATATGCCTTTCACCAGTTTTCTTTCATCCAGAGAGCCCAGTATGAAGCAATTGATTAGCTCATTAATATATCTTCTACTCCCAGCTGCCACTATAACATGCAATAATAAAGACGTCTATTTAGTGTTCTCCTTCCACTGGAGCCCTGAACATTTCCATTTGTTCAGCCAAGATTACAAAGGGCAGAGTTACGGGTAATTATGTGACTTCTTTCCTGACCTGCCACAGGATGCCACAGGGCTCCATCCCATCTTTGTTCTTTATCAGCCCTTTCTGAAACCAAAACCTAGGAAGCAGGAAAGTACCTAGAAAGACAGGGAAAAGAGCAAGGAGTGATTTATTCATAAATAGATCTTCAGGAGGCTTCCAAACTGCAGCTTCCCTCTTCAGTGTTTCAGGCATGTCCCACGGTGGCTACTGTAATATCAGAGGAATGCTTACTCCTGCTACTGCTGCTAATCTGGGAGCAGTCACGTGGCTCAGCTGTATTCTCTCTCTCCAAAAATTTGACTTTTAACCTTCCTTTGCTTCAGACATGATGTATATTGCTTTGACATGATTCCAAGTAGAAAACATGCAAAACTCTGACCTATAAGCAAAGCAAATGGAAAAAAAAAAAAAAAAGATATTTATGAGAATAAAATTATGTGAGCCTGCGGGAAGGGGAGAAGGAAAAAAAACCTCTGCCTGGGTCATTTCTGCTTTCCCCTAGGAATTACTTTGGGAAAAACAGCAAAATGTTAATCTGGGGAGAAGAAAAAAGAGAAAAGGTGTCCTGAGGTGCAAATAAAAAAGAAAAGAGAGACAGGGTAGAAAATGTAATTATTTATTCGCGCTCATTTACGTGTCAGATGAAGCTGAAAGCTGCCAGATAGCTTCTTTTCGACAGCTTGGAGTTACTGTTGGGAACAGATCCATGTATGGAAGCAAAAGCAGAAAAGCATAGATAAGCTGAGATCCAGCTATGCAAACCATCTTCAGAGACACTTAAAGGACAAGCACCCCAGCTCCTTTCTTTCTGGTAAATATAGAGACACTATCATATGAGGGCTTTTTTCCATCCTGCATTACCCACAACTGCTGAGCCTCGGCTGGGGTAAGTGAAAAGCAACTCAGGCATTTCTTGGGAACACCTGGGGATTCAGTTGGATTGACATCCTGGGAAAAGCCATAAATCTGGGGCAATGGGATGGCTCCAATAGCTGGATAATGGTTAAGCTCTCCGAGAAGGAAACATGACATAAAACAGCTTTGCCGCTGGAGGGACAGAAGCTTTCCAAGTGTCTGAAGGAGACAAGAGAAAAATGTTGGAAAACAAGAGTTTTATCACTCAAGAAATGGATTTACAGCCTGGGTGATGACAGAGCTTCAGTGGGCAGGAAGGGCCAGTGGTGGTTGCCAGTGTCAGAATCTCTCTGTGTTTCTATTTAGAAAAATTAATTTAAAAAGTCAAGGGTTTTTCCTTCCCCGCTCTGTACTACTTTCATTTTGAGAAACATGTTTCACTTGGGTTGAGCTGACTGGACATTAGGAAGAGCTGGTTGTAAACGACTGCTGTTTTTCTTGGCACTTGAAGGCAGTTTCCCAATGTTTCTCTGTAGATTTGAGGTTGATTACATCCTGTGCAAGGATTTTTGGTACAGTTTTAACTGCCATTACAGTGTTGTGAAAGTCAGCTCCAGCGAAAACAGCTGCGTGCTGTTGTGAATATTTCCAAAGTACTGAAGTAATAGGTCCCCTTCAAACTAGCACAGAAATGTGTCAGCTCTGGGAATTGGGCACTGTCACAAAAACAGAGTATAGCCTTGGCAGAGAGGCTTTCTTCACCAAGTGTTTTGTTAAAAAGAACACAAAAAAAAGCTTTTTATAGCCTTGGCTTAAAACCTGGTTGGTATATGGTGGTACAGTTAAACATGAGATTTTTCTTTAAATGCTAGCGAATGGCTCTGGGTTAACAGTTCATGTGTTTTCAGGTGTTATAATATTGTATTCATGGTCCCACTGCAAAGTTCTAGATAAAGCTTTGTCATTTTTCAACTGGTTAATAGACTGGAAAAAAAAATCAGAGCTGGTGAGGTGAAATTATACAGAAAGAACTGAAAATAATATCAGGAGTATGATTGAAATTGTAGGAGATTTCCAGAGATATGAAGGATGATCATAAAGGGAAATCACTCGGCCACAAATGTCATAAACATTTCCATTCATGAATGAAAATGCTTTCTCTTGTCCTTATAGAAGAAGACCATAATGGAAGTGTTTGCTAACCCCATAGTAGTCTGCAGCTGAAAGGGCCAATGTCTTCATCTTCCCTTATTTAGCCAGCATCTCCACAGATATTCCCATTTTCCTCAGTTTTCACCCTCACTGAAATACAGGTCTTCTCTTTGTCTGGTTCCCTTTGTCTGTGCTGGGCAAACTTTGATTTTTTCGAGAGGTACCTTTTAAACACATGCCACCTGCCTACAGGAATGCTAGCACAGAAATCAATCTTTAAATAATTGGGGTCAATATATAGCTTTTAAATTGGTAGTGAGTCACCAACAAATAAACCCTTTAGCTGCTAATGCTATGAAATAAGTTTTCTGCATTTCACTCTTACTCAGATTGCTTCCATTTTCTATGGGATATGGTCCTGGTTCATAGGTTGCTATGAACCTACTGATATATAAAATTTCTTCCTCAGTTCTTCCTCTCTCTTCCCCCACCCCCCAGACTGTGAGCTTTCCTTTCCCCAAGAGACACAAAGACACGCTGACACGTGTGGTGCCTGAGCAAGGCCTTTCCCAACAGCTGTGCCGGGCAGGCCAGGAAGAGGATGGCAGGATGGAGCTGGAAAAGCTGGGACTTATTTAATTTGCTATTTCCATTTGGTCCAGGGCCTGGGGCAATGAGGTCTGGGTAGACAAAGCCCTGGTGGCATGAGTCATCTTGGTTGCCAGCCCCAAGGCAGGCTGCCCTTTGTGCCCCCTTCCCTCTACCAGGAGGACTGTCAGGCAGGCCGTGTTATCACCAATATTTATTGCTATTATCAGTGTGCTCGCTGTTATTAATATTTACCATTGATCAGCCACGGGTACCACTGGGATTTGCTCGGCCCCTTGCGTGGAGAGGATGAGATCTCACCCAGAGACCCCAGCCACGAACATAAAGAGCCACATAAAGCCTCAGTGATAGTATCACTAACATCTTTTATAAGTGACTAGTCATTATGAGCTCTGCAGTCTCCGAGCATCCGCCGCGAGGTCCTCCCACGCTCCACTCTCTGCCAGAGTGCAGGCAGGAGAGGGGGAAGGGGGAGCTCTGCTCTTTCTCACAATCAGCCTCAGCCAGGCTGCTGAGCTGAGTCGGGGCAGCACATACACCAGGAAGGAAGGACCAAGGGCAAAGCTGAGCTCCGTGCCTATTCCTGCTGGCCTTTGGCAAAGGTAGAGCTGTCCTCGCCCTGGTGGCACTTGAAGGGAGCAGGAATATGTTCTGTGTCTCATGAAAGGAGCCAAGGCACACAGGACTTGTAGGTGCACCAGTGGCTTGTGCTCCCAAACCTTGTTGGCTTTAAAAAAACAAAGCCAAGCACGCTTGAGTTTCAGATGATGCATCTGAAGAAAGTCTTTGTGCCAGGCACCCACAGCTAGTCTCTGAATTCAGATTTTTGTGTGAGAAGGCAAAGCCACCTTTGTGGTTTACAGTGTGCTCAAGAAGAGAGCATCCCCAAATGAAATCAGAGAGGAGAGCTACGCCCTGAATTCGCTCAGTAAGGATTTTGCAAAGCAGCTCTGACTTGAAGTAAGCCCACTGCATATTCTCCTCCTCCAGACACCTCCATGTTTTTATAGTTATTCCTGAAGGATGGTGTTTGGACACCATCTCTGTCTTTTCTCTAGGAAGTCAGAAGATTGGAGCAGATTCTGAGGACATGCTGACAGATTGATCCAATTCTCCGGCCAGATAAACATTATTGCCTATGTCCTAGTAAAACGGGCTTTGTGCAATGGCTCAGCCTGCTCCCAGCCTAGAAACCTGCAGAGCCATTTGCTAATTGATTTGGCCCAGGAATTGAGGCCTCTTCAAAAGGAAATCTGAAAATGTCCAGCTCTCTTCTTTGGTTTTTTTGCAAAAACATCGACTTCCTATTCTTACAGAAAGAGGCAACAACATGACAGCTTTACGTAGTGGTGGTGTTTTCTGACAATTTACAAGTAAAGCAGGGAATTTATGAGTGGGCATTTTTTTCTGGAATTGATCCTTTGGGGAACTCACTATTATTCTGGCAATGCATACGGAAAAAAACATAGCAACAATACAGTAGACCTGGAGATCTTCAAAACTCAGTTTATTCCTATTTAGGGCTCCAATTGTCACTGTTATCTAATCATAATTGTATTCTTATTGCATGGGGTCACTGCAGGCCAAAGCTGAAGTTATTTTGATTTCCATTCTCCAACATATTTGGATTTCTCTTATAGTTAATGCTGAACTTCCTCCTGAGTTTGGGATGTTTGTTTTTAGGATCTTTCCCAAATCCTTGGAATGCTGAACTCGGATGTTGCTATCAAAAAATGTAGGTTTCAGTTTGTGATGTCTCTAGCTGAGTCTTTTCCAGAGACATGAGGGGAGAGGGAGAGGGAGAGGGAGAGGGAGAGGGAGAGAAGAGAAGAGAAGAGAAGAGAAGAGAAGAGAAGAGAAGAGAAGAGAAGAGAAGAGAAGAGAAGAGAAGAGAAGAGAAGAGAAGAGAAGAGAAGAGAAGAGAAGAGAAGAGAAGAGAAAAGAAAAGAGAAGAGAAGAACATTTCACTCTGGAGGATTCCACATCAGCTTATTTACAGAGAAAGGTGGGCATAGGAGGAAGAAAATGTTGTCAGAATTGGTATTCTGCAAAATGTGAGTTTTGGGTACAGCGGGAAGACTAGTTTGGATTCCACTCAACTTAACAATGATTAATGACTTGTCTCTAAACAACCAAAAAGGACAAATGCTCAGAAACTTCTGCCACAGAGAGCTGTTCAGGTATAGATTTTCCTCTGCTAGGCAGGAGATTCAGCACTTGAGCTGATTTGTTCCCTATGGGAATAAAGTGCACTGAATAGTATACAAAATCCTTTTCCTGACATAAGTCCCCCAGGGCTTTTAAGCTCTGCTCAGGATGAGTTTCACCAGAAGTTTTGTCCCTGTGGTATTTCCCAGGTTAGCCCACAGATCACAGCGTTCACTGGAGGTTGCAGACTAATCCTGCATGGCACCACCACACATCATTTCCTGCTCTTCCAGAGAGATGTTCCTTCTTTCACTGCAACATCAATTTGTAGTTTTTTACCCTCTTATATAAGCAAAAGAAGGAAAACAGAGGAAAATGTAAAAATGACAAAACATGGGAAGTGCAAGAATGGGGCCTGCAAAACAATTGCTGCCTTTCTGTGTCCCCCAAGGCAAAGGTTTCCTTAAGTCCCCCTTGGAAAGGCACGGGAAATGCTCCCTTGTTGTGGTTTAGGAATGGTATTCCCCAGTTCAATACAGCCACTAAAATCACTGAGTGCTGCTCCCTCTCCCCTCCAACTGGAGGCACAAAAGGCAAAGACCAGGGCTCGAGACAAGAACAATTTACTGGAAACAGCAATGGGATAAGAGAATGAACAGTAACAGCAATAATATTGAATGTCAGAGGAGACAAAGAAAAGAAACAGTTCACACAAAACCACTCCCCTGATAACAGTAGTATCTGATGGCTCCCTCAGCCACATTTTCTCCATCAGGAGGAACCCCTTGCCCCTGCTCCAGGCAATGATGTGAGGGGGTGCTGAACAACCTTCTGGTCCCAACCATGTCCCCTTCTGGCTACTGCACCCCTGCAGATGCTGAGGTCTCCCAGGCTACAGGGAGATCTCACATCCCAACCAGCCTCAGGAGGCAAGGGACAGCACATGAGCTCCGTGGAGATGATGAAGGGGCCTGACTCACAGTGACTGGGGTACAGTTTCAGCCTCAAGCAAAGAAGCCTGAGGAGTTAAGAAGCAGCTGATGGGTTGTGCTGGTCCACCTAAAGCATCCCTCGCCACCCTTAGGATTTCTGCAGGGGCCTAGGCTTTGATGGACAAATCTCTTGCCCTACAACCTCTTCACCCTGCCAAACCTGCTTGATTTGACACCTGTTTCTAAAAGAGGCAACCATGCATGCAGGCTTTAGTGTGGGAACAGGGATCCCATCTAGTTGAAAGAGCCCCCTCCCAGCATCAGCATTTGCCATTTCTGCACACTGAAGAAAAGAAGCAAATCCAAGGTGACAACTACTTTCCCAGCCTCTGATTCCCGGCTCGTTGCTTTTGCTGCAGCCTGGCAAGCATGATAGGAGAATTATCCCATGTTATTTTTTTGGCTTACGGAAAGGCTCCAAGCGGAGATCTTATGCTTCTGCCCTAGACACAGCAATAAACTTCTGGATTTGCTGCTGGTGTGCTGAGACTGCCAACATGTACACAATAAAGTAAACCCTTCCTGTGGCCACAGACCACAACATGCTAGTGATCCATGGTATTATCCTGTTATTTAGTGAGTCATCCCTGCTGCTGAAAAATACACACAGCCCAGTAAGTTGTTAACAATAACACTGGATGTGAGAGACTGGTGTTTGTTTTACTGCAGTGTAACTTATTCCATATGGTCCTTTAAAGCATGCTAAATGTTACATCTCTTTGGGCTGCCAACTATTATTTCAAGATGAACTCACAGATCTAGAACATAGCTACTTGAAGCAAGGCTCTCAAAGCATTCTCTGTCCAGGAAAAACGTCCAGTTTGGGAGCAAGACAGATGTTGTGGATTGCCTTATCTCTGTCTGGATAAGCAGGTCCCTAGTTTTATTGAGTGTCCATAATAGTGATGTTTACCGCTGCTCTGCTGCCTGCTATGACATCTCTCAGATGTAAGCCACATGCACAGGGCAGAAGCCGTATCCTGACCGAGGAGATAAGTTTAACTTCTAGCATTTACTTCTTAGGCATGTTTTTCCAAGTCACTGATGAACTAATTCTTTGTGGAATCCTAGTGTGTTTCCCAAATCTCCTAGGTAGCCTTAATTCATGAGAAAAATACTGCAACAAGAGAGACATGCAGCCATGAGAGGTGTCCTCACTTTGCTCTCTGGCTACATCACTCAAAGGTTTAACACAAGGCCTAGCACCACAGTGTGTCCTTGTGTTCCTGCCATGTTCTATCCTGGACTTAGCCCATAGCACTGCTTGGAAAACAAACACATTTAAAAGTTCCTCTCCTCACTTAGGGATGCTCCTCAAGCCTCAGTATCAGCCCTGTTCATTTATTTAGGAAATGGTGAAATCATCATTCCTGAAGTTCTTGAAAAGACGTGTGGATGTGTCGGTTGGGGACATGGTTTAGTGGTGGACTTTGGTGTGTTAGGGTAACAACTGGACCCGTGATCCTAGGGCCCTTTTTCAGCCTAAAATATTCTGTGACTAGTCTACGGTGTCTACTGTGTCTATTGTGTCTTCTGTGTCTACTTTCTCAGCTGCTGTTTGTGGAAAAGAGATGCTCTACAAAGCATCTTCCTTGATAAGTGAGAGATTTGCCTTTTGGCTTGAGTTGATTTGATAGGGAGTGAGGTTTTGAGAGCAAGAGTAACCAACACTTAGAGCTTTTTAGAGCTTTGCTGATAACCTCACCCTTCCCCTGAAGTGTGACATGTGTCCAAAATTATCTTGACAAAAGAGTTAATCTTGAAGGTTCTCTGCTGTGAGTGTGCCATGAGGACCATGGAGATGTGTGTGTGGATCATGTGGAGGAGAATGGAGTGTGCAGGATATGAACCTTTTGTTGTCAGAGAAATCTTTGTACTGCTTGCCACTGAAAATCTGTTTCATGGGCAATGATTTGTCTGTTAAGCTATCAATCATCAGTTAAGATTCAGGACAAATCATGACTATTTTAGAAAAATTAGTCAGACCCTTTCTGGATTCTTAAAACCTCCAAATTAAATCACCAAAGACCCACCTGGGGATCCATAATTTGGTGAGAGTCCTTGCATTTTAAAGGCCAGGACAAGTCTGCCTATATGTGCACCTTCTTCATGTGTACCTGGAAAGGGCCTTAAGGTACCTAAATTGCTATTATTGCCTCCACAATAATGCACTAAAAACAGTATCCAGCCTTTTACTCTTAATTTCAATGTTCTTACCTTAAAACTAACCAGGCCGACTACTTTGAGCATGCTTTGGAGCACAGAAGAATGCTACAAAATGAGACAAATTTGTAGGTATTACAAGCTGTGCCACTACTGATGTTTTCTAGACATTTTCTGTCCCTGTTGATAAGAACATGCCAAATTCTAACACTCTTCTCTTTGAAACAGTCTGATTATCTCAAAACGTGCCTTGATGTATGCAGCTTATGGAAAACCACACAGCAAGACAAGTTTGAAGGCTCTAACCTCAATAAAGTTGATGTTTTGGCAGCATAGATGCCCTGTCTTCATCCTGAGTTGTAACTTCATTTCTTGTCCTTGGCACCGATGCCGTTTGACACGTGTCCCTTCTTTCATGGCACTGTCTCATGCAGACACTTCACTCCAGCAGGGCCTTTGCCACACAAAGCCATCCGCAGGAGAGCCCTGTGCTGAGTCAGGCTCTTCGAGGAGCTGGGGGTGTGCTGGATGTGGCAGATGTTCATGACCTGGCTGGCTCCTGTACAGCCTCACACCTGTGTTGCTCATTTGTCACCTTGCCATGATTAAGCATGCAGCTGACCAAAGGTCCCAGATCAGTCCTGACTGTGTCACTTGCTTTACCTTATATTTTGGTTTTGCCTCTTTTTTTCTTCCCAGGTTCTGCTTCTTTATCCAGTTCCTCTCCCCGAGACAAGCCAGTGATTAAGCTGGTACCCTGCCTTTGTTACCAGCAATGTTTCTCTTTGCTGCCCTTTTTCCTGCTGCTGTCTAGTCAGTGTAGCTGCTGATCAGCTTCATGTACATCACCCCTCTTCTTGCAATCTGAAGGTTCTGGTAGCTTTCCATAACTTTATTGCATGTTGTTAGACAGCTATAAGTCAGGGTTAACCAAAGATACTATTTTCACAGAATCACAGAATTACAGCATGGTTTGGGTTAGAAGGGAACTTAAAGATCATCCAATTCCAACCCCCCCACTATGGGCAGGGACACCTTCCTCCAGACCAGTTGGCTCAAAGCCCCATCCAACCTGGCCAGGAGCACTTCCAAGGATGGGGCATCCACAGCTTCTCCAGGCAACCTGTTCCTGTGCCTCACTATCCCAACAGTAAAGAATTTCTTATTAACATCTAATCTAAATCTCTTCTCTTTTAGTTTAAAACAATTAGCATTGTTCTATCTCTATCTGCCTGTACAAAAAATGGGAATCTTGCGAGCATATTGGCATGTGAATGAATCACTCTCTCATTTGTACACTTTTAAAATTAATATTGTTGCTGTTACCATTGGTTTTCTTATCTCTCTGCTGTTTCCAGTGAATTGTTCTCCTCTCAGCCCATGATCTTTGCCTTTTGTGCCTCCGGTTGGAGGGAGGAGTGGGAGCAGTGCGTGGTTTTAGTGGGAGTATTAAATTGGGGAGTACCATTACTAAACCACAACAGCCTGGAACAAACCTTGACAGGACAAAACACAAGTGGGATATACAATGGGCTTCAGAGCAGCAATCAGCTCTCTTCCCTGATGTCCTATAAGCTAAATGGCTCATCCACCCAGGAAACTGGCTGCCAGCCTAGAATGAAGGTTGGTCTGCTCCCAGGTTGTGTGCAATTGGATAGTATTGCCACCTAGACTTCACTACGCTCTTCCAGCATGGCCTAATTTCCAATGTTCTGACTCTTCTGCAACACCAAATTTTTGTCCAAAGCCTAAAGGCCGTCCTCTTTCCTTTCAGCCTAATCACAACCTCAGTTTTCTCCTTGTGATGTGCTGGATGTCTCCTGATTGTCTCCCAGATATACTTTTCTGGTGAAATGATGATGTGAAGCTAGGTCACCTACACCTGACCTGAGGTTTGGTCATCCTGATCTTAAAAAAATTTCAGTGATAAAATACACGCTTCTCCCTCTTTGCAGACGACCCAGCTGCCCACACCATTACTCTCATGGCTGTAGGAAGTTTTCCCTTGTGCCAAACTTTAGTGTCCCTGCCTATAGTTTAACCCCTTGACTTCTTATCATGACAACAGGAGGAATGGAAAGCATCTACTCTTTCAGATGTGCAAGGATTTATGTCTCCTCTTGACTTGTCAGTTTGCATTCCTGCAATGTTTTCTCTTGAATCACGTCTTCGAGACCTCTCACTTCGGTACAGCTCTGCAGCTGCTGCCTGCTTTCCCTATGCCACTGGTCATATAAATACAGTTGTTAACTCTGGAATCTCCCAGGTTAAAATCCAGGTACTGTTAGCAGCCCTGGCACAATTACCAAAATACCACAGTGGTATCTTGAGGTGCCAGGGGCAGAAACTTTCTGAGTGACTGAGGTGCCCATGGAAGGGAGCTGAATGAAAAGGGAAAGCCTGTATTCCCATCAGGCCTGTAAGACACTGCCCTACCAAACACACACCTGCCTACACACCAGAGAACTGGTTCTACAGCCTCAGAACCAAAACAGATTTCAGAGAAGCTGGGTACAGCTTCCCAGAAGAGCAGAAGATTTCCGTTTTGGGCTTAGAGATTTCTAACCATGAGGCAGGTGGCAAAGAAGCATCCTCAATCATTTCAAAGCATCATCACAATCCAGAAAAACATGATAAAAACATTCATCCCAGATCAGCTTTTAAACAGGCCATGTTTGAAATTTCATGGAGGAAACAAACTAGCACGTGACAGCATGGAAATTTGAAAGGAGAATCCAGTCTTACAAAAATGGTGCAGTTTCATATCTCCAAAGTGTCCAGCAAAACCCCAAACCCCCAACGATTAAGTAATCAGGAAGTTACGTCTGGTTTTTGTGTTTCTTTTTTGGGTTTTTTTGGGGTTTTTTTTGGTAAATTCTCTTTACATGCAGGGCACTAGCTCCTATGTTTAGGGCATGCAGCATTGGTTTCTGCCTCAGTACTGCAGGCAGCACACAGAGGGTAAGCATTTTTGGTTCATACGTCTTCATATGAAATCAGAGGAAATAGAGCAAACTGTGCCAAAACAGCAAGATCTGTGTGTGCACCAGTGTGAGTCCCTGGCCAGCAGACTAAGCTGCGGACAAGGAAACTGGGAAAAGAACCCTACTGCAGTCTCAGCTGTCCCAGGGGGGAAGTCAGCTAGGAGTAAGGACACAGGATTTCTGCAAGGTACCTTGGGAAGACCAAGGAGCACAGAAATTCCAGCCACATGGGTCCTTGTGGCCTCAAATTGATAGCAGCAGACAACATGTTCCTCTGTGCCCAGGACTCATCTCTGGCAGAGCTCTTCCATGCAGGAGGGACACCTCGCCAGGCAAGGCCACTTGGAGGTGAAACAAACCAGAGCTGAGGCAGAATTTGGTAAAATCAAAGCAGCAAGGAGTCAGGGAACACTTCTGACCACCCTCAAGCACAGCAGATTAGAGCCCACTACAGTGAAGAAAATTTCCCTTTAGGAGAAATCATTGCACAACCTCTCAACTAATGGGCTTGCAAGGTGCTCCACCAGCTTTCTTGATCTAGAGTACATAAATAAATCACAAATACGGTGCTTTGTGCAGCTGAGGCCAGTCCTATTTCACTTTTAATGAAAAAAAGGCTATTTTCCCTGGAATACCCAGCCTTGCTGAAGGCTGGCAAACAGATGATACAGAGGAGGCCAAATTACTTTCACAACCGGGGGCCACAGCCAGAGCCATGCACTACATCTGATTTGCCTTGCGCTTCCCACTGGTAACTATGGGAACCTTGCTCATGGATCAAAGGAGAAATAGGGCCAGAGCTGCTGAGGAAGCCTCACAGTCCCCAGTTTGCAGGACATGGCTCCCAGACAATGCCACATTGCACTTCTGTTTCTTGGGAAGTTCCAGATCCTGGAGTCATGTGATTACTATTTCAGCACTCTTATGATTTTTTAACTTGCTTCTGGTTGCCAAGTAAATTGGAAAGCACCAAACTCTAGGACTCAAAAGCAGAAGACAAATCCAGAGAACATGTTATTTATTACTTTTTAATTCTGTACTTGATTCTTCTTTTTTTCCAACTGAAATTTTTCCAGGATTTGGAATGTTGGTGAAGAGGCCTGGAGGGTCAGCTGGGGAGTGCTAGTGCCTATTTGATGGCAGTGCTGCCCTAGAGCTGGCACATTGTACTTCCATGGCCCTTTTCAGGGAAGCAACAGACTCACTGGGCTATGGCTTTCACTGGGAAACACATTTCAGTCAACCCTGCGTCTGCACTTTGAGTCCCAGTGTTCTGAAGTCTTGTAACAGCAAAACAAAGCTTCATTGGTGTCATGGCTTTGCTAGGAAAAGATGCTAAGGGACAGCCAGTTCAGCAGGGGACATCTGGTCCTTCATTTTCCAGTGATCCAGTGACTCCAGCTAGGAGCTGGTTTTGGCCTGAGAAGTGGAAGTGGGATGCTGGTATTAGCATGCACTGCTGGTGAGACAACTGACAGCTGCCAGAAGGCTTTTTTGTTTCCACCCTTTTGAGAAGGAGACAGTTTGCACCTTGCATATCTCTCACAATAAGCCCAGCTGCTGAAGTCATTCTGTGCACATATTGAATTTTTCCTGTACATGCCTGGTGACCAGAAAGCAGGTTTGTTTTTTTTTTTTTTCTCAAAAGAAAAGTACAGCTGTGAAGCACAATTTGAAGAGAAGAATGTGTGGCTTGTTTTTCAGCCTAGATATTTGCAAAATATGTGCAACTCTCCCCATTTCCAAGGTTCCTAAATTCAAGTTTGGCCCCTCTAACTGCTCTTTCTTTCAGTCCCCATGCAGCAGGTGGTTTCCAGTGCAAATATACTTTTGTGTCCGTTACACACAAGCAGTGCCCTGCAAAATTTGGCCAGTCGATGCTTCTGCCAGGAAAGCTCTCTCCCAAGCTGTTAAACGCTACACTCATGAATTAGTGTTCTTGATTTATTGTTTAAACATGCATGAAACACAGCACAGAGCAAATATCCAGGGGGAAGCTCTAAAGTGGCACAAGCTTGGTTTCTCCAATTACCTCTGCAGCCTCTCAGAGCAGGGCAGTGGCAGCGAAGCACATGCTACCCATTTTTCACAGGTGTGCCAAAACATTCCATCGAACACTGCCTCCTCCCTGGGGTGCAGGGAGGTGCAGGCCTGTTCTCTCAGTTTTCCAAGGGAGAAGATACCCTTCACACCCAAGACCCCTGGCTGGCTGATGGACAGCTGTGATGCAATCAGACCTCCACAGGATCATCAGGACTCAAGCTGTACCAGGTACTTGGAAACAGTTAAGGAGGCACTGTCTAGAGAGCTCAAAAAGGAATATATTGATGTCCAGCACACAGAATTGCCCTTCCTACTCACTGGCTGTGTCCCACTCCATCTGCTGCATTTCTAAATGCCTGCTTTATCCTCCTAACAGCAAAGGCTGGTTTGAAGGTGTCAGTGAAAGGAAGTGCTCAAATGGCTGGAAATTATGTTTCTAAGCATCTTTTTTAGAAACACCACTCTCCAGGGATCTCCAGGTCTCTGCCAAGAACATGCATAGGAGAGCCAGAGAATGTTCAGGGAGCACATGCTCAAGCCTGCTGCAGCGAGGAGCAAAGACAGATGGATGGCAAGCAGAGGTGACAACCCATCTGCTTCTGCAGGACCTCTCTGGCATCTCCTGAGGGACTCGAGGAAAACCATGACCGGAGATAACCAGCCAAAGCAGACTCACTGGTTATCCTCCAGCATCATCTGAGACCAAAGCATTCAATTGAGGAGATGCTCCAAAGAGGGACAAGAAAGGCTGCTAGGACAGCTCCTCAGAGATGAATGTGCTTTGGCTGAGCTGAGCGTTGCCCCGATCTCTTGTCTCCTACACGGAATATAAGGCAGAATTTTTTCAAGCAAAAAGTGCCTGAGGCTTTGTGTCCCCCTCCTCTAAAATGTGCAGCAGCTCAGATCTCTTTTTTTCCCAAGGCACTACTCAGAGAACTGGCCTGCACCATTCTGTCCTGTGCTCAAGGCTCCATAGCCCACCAACCCCATTCTTTGCCAGGAGGAATTGCCTTTTGTGCTCTGCACATGCAGACAATACCCAGAAACCTCCTCCAGCAACTGCAGGGAGATGCAGGCTGCTGTCGGAGAGAGCTGTGGGTGGGCATGAATGAATGAGGAAATGAATGAGCCATTTGCTACTACTGGCATAAGAATCTCCATGGTTTTTTAGAGGAGTAATTAGTGGTTGTAAGCATGGCTGCAGTGGTAGGTGCCACAAAGAGTGACAGGTAGGTAGAGGTAGCTGGAGCAAACCCCTGCCTCTCCCAGCACAGTCCAGGCTGCAATCTGGGATGCTGAGGCACGGATGTGCCCACGCCATGTGGCAAATCTTGCTGTGTCAGGACATGAGCAGTCTTGTTGCATTTTAGCCTGGAGCATCAGGCAGAGCGCAGGAGCGTTTGCTCAGCTCACCCAGCAGATCTCACAGCCCATGCAGAGCTCCATTCTGTCACAGCCACCATTTCAGCTGGCGTAGCTGAGAAAAAGCAGTGTGAACCATGGCCACTACAGTGGGGAGCAGTCCTGGAACACAGCATCTCTTCTCAGCAACCAGACTCACTGTCTCTCCCACTCCCCGACTTCCACCCCTTCCTTCAGAGCCCAGCTCCACCTTTCTCTTGGAGACTGTAAGAAATGAAGGTCTAAATGTGCCTGGAAAGGGGTGTGTGAGGGGCCAGGGAGTGGAGCACATCTTCTCCAAGCCTCTCAGCCTCATAATCATCCTGGCCAGTCACATTTGAAGCAGACAGATGAAAGCTGCTCTCATGTTCTGCTTCACCTTTTCTGTCCCAGGGCCATTAAGGCTGGGTGGATACAAAGCGTTCACGGACTAATGAGCACCCCCACAAACACTGACAAACTCTTTGTTTTCTTCAGCTCCCCTGGAATGTCACAAAAATCCCGCAGCTGAAGCAGCCTTTCTGAGGGTCTCAGCAGGAGGCACTCAGAGACAGGAACACGAACTGCAAGCCGCGGAAGGAGGTGAGTTTGGAGGAGCTGTGGGCTTGCCTGGCTCTTCAGAGGGCAGCTCACCAGTGGATGCCCATTAGCACAATCTTGGTGATCCAGTGAGTTGGGTACTGTGTTCACTGAAAGAGCTGGGAAGTAGGTCACAACGTTACTGAGGGAATTAGGGAGTTTTAGGGGAGAACTCCATGACTAAAATTTGAGTTCCACTGCTTACTGGTGTAGCGATTGGATTTCAGCATGCAGGGTAAAAAGCACCAGCAGGGATTGTGTTTGGTCTGCAGCCACGCCAATTTTCCCTGCTCACACTATCCTTTTGCCATGCCAGCTTGTGCAGTGCTTGCATCCTGCAGCCACTGCCAAACCAAATGCCACTGACACACATCCACAGCTCTGCTCAGCTCCTGAGCCCAGGACAGCCCTGTGCCTGCTGTACACACTTAGCTGTGCTCATTTCATATCAATGGCCCTGCTGGGAGAATTGAGTGCCATCAAAGTCCCATACATGGCCAGATGCAAATTTATCCCTCCTCTAAAGAGTTTTAAATCAAAAGAGGTGAGGCAGAAAATCGGAGTTAGCTATTGGACACAAAATCATGGTATTTTCTAAACCAAATTCTTATATGGAAATGCTTTTCATTCCATATATAGGCAATAAACTCTTGAAGTGAGACCAAATATAACCATATATAAATTTATATTTATCCGTATATAAATTATATATCCATATATAATTTATGTATTATACAAATTATATCCATACTGCTGCAACACTAATTATAAGTAGCTGGTTTGTTGGTTGGTCAGCTCATCACAAAGTGCTTTACAAAGGAGTTTTGTGACATTGTTCATGTCTTACCCCTCATGTTGAACAGAGAAATTTAGTTTTCCTTCTCTGCTGAAGGACACAGCAGTGCAAAAATCATCAAAAAAGATTTTTTTTATTGAAAGTAAGAAAGAAAAGCACGAATTAAATTCAAAGGTAAAATTCCGGGTTGCTGTCTTGCCAGTGGTGATCAAAATTACAGGCAGAGGTGACAAGATAAGAGGGAGAGAGTGTAAGAGGGTGTAGGAGCTAAAACAACGTCTCTGCTTCCCCACAGTTCTTGTTGCACCTGAGGATCTGGGCACAGAGGGTTCGTCAAGGTCGCTGCGTACTTGCACACCAGTGTGTGAGTTATTAGCTCTGGTCCTATTTTAAGTTCCTAAAGTCACAGAGTTGTGCCTGAAGGGTGGGACAATGGGTTCATCTGCTCCTTGCTGGAGCCAGCGAAGGGTGGAGGAGTCATTCAGGCATGGTAAAGGGGAATTGCCCACAGGAAGGACACTTTGGTCAGCCTGAGGTGCAGCAAGTCCTTCTGTGCCAGGCTGCTGCCTTCCTGCAGGACCTCTCTGAGCATGATGATCCTCCTGTGGGGCGGGAGGCTCTGGGGGTTCTGGGGCTGACCCAGCTGCCAGATGTGAGGCCAGCTCCGGGGAGGGTCCCAGCTGACCCGTATGCTCCTTGCCTGTCACCCCGTGTCGCCTGCTGACCCCTGCCACAACCGTGAGGGTGTGAGACCCAGGACGTGAGGACGTCAACCCAGGGCCCCTTGGGATGCTCCTGACCTCCTGCCTCCCCTCAGCTGCCATGGGCAACACTGTGGGGCACGGTGACAGTCACAGCCAGGCACTCCTTGTACACACACACAGACACCGACACACACACACACGTTCCCCTTCTCTCCATCTTTCCCAGGGCTCTCTCCCTCCTGAAGGGTGCAAATGGGCTCAGGATCGCCCTGGCGGGCTGCAGGTCGGCCGGGGGGATTTGGGCAGGAGCTGACCGGCCAGGGTGGGGTGGGCTGTGCTGAGCTGGGATGGAGGCAGGCAGGGCATGGATGGAGACTGTCCCGGGCAGGGCAGAGCAGGACTGTGAGCAGGCGAGGTATAGATGGGAACTGTCCCGGGCACGACGGGCAGGGCTAGGGGCATGCAGGGCAGGGCTGGGGACTGCCCCAAGCAGGGAGGGCAGGGCTGCTGGGGGTGGGTCCGCAACCAGCCCAGCCTTTCAAAGTCCCTGGATCCGAGGAGGAATTCGGGAAATACTTCCAGCAGCGCGAGGACGAGGAGGAGGAGGGCTGGAGCTGCTCCCCAGGAGGAGGGACGGCGGGTCTCTCGCTGCCCGCGCGTCGCGGCGGAGGGATGCGGAGGGAGGGGAGGCTGCCTGCGGGGCGGGCCGGCTGAGCGCATCCCCGGGGCGCGTTTGTGTGTGTGTGTGTGTGCGCGCGCGCTCCCTCCATCCATCCCTCCATCCCTCCCTTCCTTCCTCCCTCCCTCCCTTCTCCCTCCCTCCCTCCCNATGCCCCGTCGCTGCTGAGCCGGCCCCGGCGACGCCCGCTCCTGCACCCCGCCAGGTAGGACCGCGAGCGAGCGGCCCCCGCCCCGACCCGACCCTGCCCAGCTTCGCGCTGCTTCCTACAGCGCGATCCGAGTGCCGGGGGAGGCTGCGGAGGGGGCGGCATGGGAGACCCGGAGCCGTGCGGGAGCCGATGGGGACGCGGGGGTAGGATGCTCACACTCACAGCACACACCCGGGAATGCTTTCTACGACCCAGCCGCGGCACCTCTAGGCAGGCGAAGGGGCTCGCCGCCTTCCCTCGGCGGCCAATCGCGACATGTCGCGACGGGAGGCGCGGCTGCGGCGGGGGTCGCTTCCCCCCCCTAGCCCGAGAGACGGTCATTGCCGGGCAGGTGGGGTCGGGCAGGGAGCTGAGGCAGATCTGCTTCCCCAGGGGGCTTTCGGGCACATCCCCCCGTGCGCGGCGGGGTGCGGTGCCTCCGCCTGGCGGGGCTGTGCGTGCCTCCGGGCAGGGCTGCTTTTCCTGCCTGGAAACGCTTCCCGAGGTGAGTGGTCGGAGGCACCTGCAGCCACGCCGAAATTCCCATTTTTGTCTCGAGCAGCGTGCGTTATTAAGGGCTGGCGTTAAGCAGCGCTCATCACGTAGGCTTTGTCTAGGTGGAAGCATGGCTAGGGCTCTTCCGTCATCTTGAGTTTAATTCTTTATTCACAGCCTTGTTGCTTCCCCCCCTCACCCCTCCCCGCCGAGCCATGCGAAACAACTCCACACTCTGCTCTGTCTCCAAAGCGAGAGCCGACTGCCAAAATGTTGCAGAAATGCAGCAAGCACTAGGGAGGACCGGAGTCTGAAAATGAAAGCTGTAGTAAAATCACAAGGTCACAGGCGTGTGGGTGCGAGTGTGTGCTTTCAGGGCTCCTTTTCCCTTGCGCTTTGCAGGAACCTGTTCATTCCTCCAGTCCCAGATGTTGGAAATTCGCAAGTCAGGCAATGGAAATGAAGGCTGAGAGAGGCTGGGGCTCTCTGTGTGCTCCCCTGGCACCTGCCTAGGAATTCACGTGCTTTTTGTCACCATCGCAGAGAGAAGGGGTGAGCTTTTGTTTAGAAAAGGGAAGCTGGGACACTTGCATATTGATGTGATGGTGGCAGCCAGGAAAAAAAAGAGCTGTGCTATATGGCTTTGGCTGGGGACGTGGCTGTCATCAAAGAAAGGCATTTGTGAACCTTTGGGAGCGTCTATTAGCTGTTCCTTTCTCCCATTTTCCTTCGGACTGGTTCTTCGGTAGCAGCTTTGCCCCTTGTCCAGCACAGACAGTTTAGTCCAAATAGGGAAATAATGCAACATTTCTAGGACCATCACGTGCCAGCCAAGCCATGAACCCCCACCACCAGATCCCAGGAAAGCTGTCTGACTCCCCTTAAGCCCCCACCAGCTCTGTTGACACAAACAACTCCTAAGTCAGTGCTGAGGAGCCACGCTGGTCAAAGCTTCTTCTCTACCTCTATCTTTGCATTCCAGATATCTGAGGAGGTTGGACATTGCTCTCTGTGTCCAGCATCCCTGAGTGCCAGCACGGAGTAGCACAATTCTTACCTGATGAAACTTTGCTTGCTTTGCTCCCCTCACTTTCACTAAGGTTTTTGTAATCTGTTGGTTATGAATGGCTCCTGAAACTTAAATGTTCACTGTCCTGTTCCTGTCCAGGCTGCACCTCGTCTTCTCTCCTGGCACTGCTGCATGTGACATGGCACAAACTGGTTTGTGTCCTTGCTCTTGGGAGTTTCCACAGCACCTTAAATGATTCTGTACAGGCACAGCCACTTTTCTGCCTTCTGTAGTATCCTGATACACTCAGGGCATTCAGGGTTGTGGTTTTCTGGCATTGCATCTGGGACAGAATTTGGGTTTCTGCTGTGGCTTTGCGAGGATACAGTCCTGATTACTCACTGGGAAAAAGGCCCCTGTTGTCCAGCATCCTAGTGAAACAGATCCTGTAATAGATCCAGTGCCCCACAAGATCACTGGACAACCAACCAACAGGTTGGTGATAGACAGCACAAGTGACAGTGGCTCTCCTCATGACTGGCATGGGGAACAGCCTGGAGCACTGTCCAAGCTCGGAGTGCTGGGATCTGCATGTGCTCCCAGCTCCTGGACACCAGTGCACAGAGCTGTGCAAATCCTGGCTGCACCTGGGGCTGCTGCAGGCTGCAGTGCTCTTGATGCTCTGGCATCCACTCTGGGCTGGGCTCCCTGATGTGGCTTTCTCTAGCCAAGGGTGTGAGTGGTATCTCTCCAGCTGTTTTCAGTAACCCTGGAGGAACTTGGCTTTTGCTGTTATCTCTATCCCTCTGGTGATTTCAACTGAAATTGGAAAGAGGGGGGGAGCGATGTGAACAGACAGACAGACATGGAAACTGTGATTTCATGTGCCTGGCTTCCTGAGGAAACCTGGCTACAAATAGAAGTGAGATTTGGTGCTGCAAAGAGCTCCTGAGGAGGCAGAGAAGGCAGGGGAGTCTGAGGAGAAGGAAGGGGTGGCTAACCTTTTGTTTGAGATAGGGAAGAAGGCCTGGCACACACCTGGGCTTAGGGTCCCTTGCCTGAGGTCTGGGGGTCTAAAAGCTGCCCATCTGCTCAGCACTAGCATCCAGCTCCCTCTAGAGTCAGCCGTGCCAGAGATGTGCCTCTGGACGTGGCTCTGCTGGGAGGTGCTACCACACTTCCCCAGCCAGGAGCAGTCACACAGATGGATGGAGCACGCCACGCTGAGCCCCCAGCCCATCCTAACCTGCTCAGCTCCTGTCTAGTATCGTGCCTGAATTGCTCAGCTCGACAACCTGCATTTGTATCAGTCTTTCCCCACATCCATCCCCATGGATGTGTTTGCACAGCTAAAAACTCTTTACAAAAATAGTCCTAGAGGGAAGAGCAGACACAGGCATAGGGGAAAGCAACAGGCCTGTTAATTCCTCCCTTCTGGTCCCTTTGGGGCACCTCTGGGCAGATACTTCCTCCCCAGGCTGCCCAAGAGCCTCAGGCTCATTAGCAGTTTTATTCTCCCAGCACTCACGGGAGATGCTCTTCCCATTTTACATGGAGCACAGGGAGATGCAGGGCTGCCCTGAGATGGCACAGGGAGTCTGCCAGCCAGGCAGCCTCTGGGCTGGCTCGTGGAGAATGGGCAGACTGTGCTTCAGTCACAAGGGAGATGCACAGGCAGAGAGGAAGGCATCAGCAATCCAAGAGGAATCACAGGAAAAGAGCCTGATGCTGCTTGATAAAGAAGAGACCAGAGGCAGGTGGTAAGGATAAAGAAGTCAGCAGCAAGTAGGAAGACAGTTGTTTAAAAAGCAGACAAACAAATTAAAAATCCCCCAGTCCCAGAGAAATGTAGCATTTCCCCTTTCCTTCTTATTTCCTGGCACATTCCTTGCTGAGATCTTGAGTCGCGGGAGAAAGGGACGACTTGACACTTGCACTGTAATCTCCCTGACAAACAGTTCCAAGCTCATTTTCTGCAAGCTGCCCCCAAATTCATCCAATGTGGTTGAAATTTTATATCAGGGATGTTTTATTTTCTCTGTTTGTCTGTTTATTTTGGAAAGTTGCTGGGGAAATTGTGGGAGGAGATTGGATGTTTCATTGAAGAGATAGGATACTTGGAAAAATCACTTGCAGACTGATAATTATTCTTACTTTTTAATGTCCTTTACAGAAACCATGGTGGCCTGATGTGTGTTTTACTTGATCAGCTTCATGGAGGGCTTGCGCCTCTGACTATATTTGGAAAGGTTTTGATGTTTTTTTTATACTGATGCAATCAGGATGCTGATGGCCTGGAAATCATTTTCCTGATGTGGAGATCTACAGGGTCATGGGTAGGGGATGCCAACATGCTGTGCCTGTTTTGGAGTGGCAGAGCTGGGTGAAAGGGAGCAGGAGCCAGGCAGAGCCGGAGCAGGGAAGCGAGCCAAGGGTTTTCCAAGCAGTGTTTAAAGTGCCGTCACGCTATGCAGCCCTGAGTGGCAACACAGTCTTTGGACTTAGCAGCTTTCCTCCACGGTTTGGATATACAGCCAGTGTGGCAGAAGGGTCCTTTTCCTGCTCTCATAGGTAAATCTCACAGCTGTCAGAAGCTCAGTTTTACCAAAGCTGTGCCACAGGGTCAGCACCAAGATCAGAAGCGAACCCAGCAGAGCCTGGCTGCCCAGAGAGATCTCCAAACACCCTGTACCTCCTTGCAGGGCTCTTGGCATCCGTTTTGTGTCCCTTGGCTGCAAGGAGCTGGACCTGTGATGGTCAGAGACCAGATGGTTGGTTTGTTTGTTTGTTTTGTTTTTTCCTACAGCCATATATTTTCCCAGTAAAGGCTTTGCCCAAGCTGTCTGCTGCAGAGCAGGCTGCTGATTTCAGTGAGGCACAGGTGCACAGGCTTGAGCACAGCCAGGCAAGGTCCGCAGCAGAGGAGAAGTTTACTATTCCTCCAGAGATGGGGCCGTGGCTGTAAGTCCCATGCATGGAGGCCAAGGTATGCAGTGCTTTTTCCCAGGAAAATTGCAGTAGATTCTTCTTCTCTTGTGAGAGAAACTGGGGAAGGGGTGCTGTGACTTGGGGATTTCAGGTTTGACCATGGGATAGGAGAGAGTCTGCCTTTTTGGGGCTTGCTGTCTTTTCTACAGGCACAGGATGGTGAGCAGCTGAGTTGCTTTCAGCCTCTGTCTGTTGTGCAGGTCCTTGCAGTGACCACTAGTTGATTCTTTGTCAGTTTTTGGCCCCTCTGGCTGAAGGGAGACCACCTTTCTCCAGCCTGTGACACCAGAAAAGGGTGGCTTGAGCTGCCTTCCCTGTCTCTCCCTAGTGCACTCTCACTAGGAAAAGGTCCTCTCTTGTCTAGCTCTGACTGTAGGATGGGAAAAGACCCTTTGGGAATCCCCATGGTGTTGCAACATGCTTCTGATTGTGTTCCCATATGGAGTTGAAGAGCAGCCACTCTCACGTGAAGAGCAAACTTCCTAATGGTCCCCAGCAAGCACCCAGGCACCCTGTGGGGAGAGGGTGCTGTTCCAGCCTCCTGCATGGCAGGGACAGCTGTGGGGACACCTTTTCTCATCCAAGGTGGCAGCAAATTGGCAGTAATGATGTTCAGGATGAAGCTGGTGTCACAGTGGGGTGGGCACCGTTGGGTAGCACCGGCAGTGGCTGTCGTGGTGTGAGCACTGCTGTGTGACAGCTGCTCTGCACAGGTTTTCTGTGGGATGCTGGGAAAAAAATTCCACGTGGAAAGCCTCTCAGTCTTTCTTTGTGTGGCCACTCATTCCTCCTGAGCCCAGGCCATTTCCTTCCTTGCCCAGTCCTTCTGTATTTAAAGTGTCTGGACCAGCAGTGGTTTTTTTTAGTGCTCTTTACAATAACAGTGCTTCCAGTGTGTTGCAAATGATCATACACCCGATGATACAAAGCTTTAGGAAAATAACAGGGAGAGTCTTACAGTGGATATTTCAAGGCTGAAGTGACTCAATGGAGATGGGACTTTAGGGAAGCTGCTGCAAAGAAAAAGCTGTGCTCTGTTTAAATGCAGAGCAGCTTTCAGGCTCGCTTTGCATGCAGCAACCAGTCAGCCTGAAGGATCGATGCTGCCAGGGAAAGATCAGAGCACAGTCTAAAAGGCTGTTTCCTCCCCATCTGGCAGCTCCTCAGCTGGGGAGCAGGAGCATGAGCTGGCAGCAAGAGCTCTCTCCTACCAATTTGTAAAACCTAGAGCTCCCATATCCAGCAGGGAGGCAAATATCTTTGCAACCCTCCCAGTCCTGCTGTGGGCAACAACTGCCCTCCTGGTGTTTCACAGCACCGAGGGGTGGAAGAAAGGCTGGACTGACAACCCTTGGCCAGGAGCTCCATCTAAACTGAGCTTGTTATGGAGCCTCTCACAGGCTTTCCTCCCTGACTGTGCAAAAACACCTCCAGGCACCCCTGTGGTGCTTGTCTGGAAAGGGGAAGGGGCTCAGTGCCACTCCAGGAGAACCCAGGTTGGGCTGTGTCTCTCCCAGTTAGTTTTAGCTCTCCCTGAGAGCTCTCCAGCAGCACCAGGACAGTTCCCCTCCTGCAGAGGTAAAAAGGGCTCAGGGTGCTGTCCCTGGGCATCAGGTGGTCCTGATGGGCAGGGCAGTGCTGGCCAGGGACAGCATTTTGGGATTTTCCACCACATCTGTATGGCCAGCACTGAGCCTGAGAGCAGCCTGTGCCCCTGCCCTGTGCTGCCCTGATCCCTCTGGCCCCAGAGGCATTGGGGCAGTGCCGCCAAGGCCATGAGCACCATGACAGGCGGAGTTTGCCAGAGCTGCCAGCCTGCCACTATACATCAGCTACTGCATACACTTTTATTGCTGATGGTCAGGATGGGAAAAGCAATTGAGACACCATAATGAAAAGCTATCAGTTTGGTTTGGAGGGAGGGCTGCTCTCCAGGTAGCCTTGCTTCTCCTTACAGCATGTTGGAAATGATTTTTCTGGGAATATTCCTACACTATGCCACAGTGTGCTGACCATGAGCTGACGCTGTAGGCAAATGCAGAGCAAGAGGTTCTCTGGGGACCAAGCTGTTTATTTTGGATGGTACTAATAAAAAAACACTAATGATTTAATAGCAGGTGCTTCTCAGAGATATTTAGAGTGTTTCTGGCTGCATGAGTGTAACTAGCATATTGTGGCCAAGCATTTTTTAGCCTTTCATAATTCCTGAGCCTCACTGTGAATTGGTTTAAGTAGGAGAGCTGGTGGTGGTGTGTGGACCTTGCTTGATGACTACACCACAAAATGCTGGAGGAAGTACAACAGAGCTGGAGGATGCTGCTGCTGCCCAAAGGAGGCAGACTGGCATGGCTGGCAAGTGTCTCTTCCAAAGCTCCAGCCATTTCTTATTCTTCTCCAGAAAAGCTCCACATTTCTTACGTCATCTGAGGGAAAAATATTGTTTGTACATGGAGTGCTGGTTGGGAATGCCAGAAATATGGATTGCTCAGATGCAAGCCTCTAGGCCTTTTTTCCTCTTGTTTAAAGTAGTATGGGACTTGATCTCAAACAAACAAACAAATAAACCAAAACAAAATCTGACTTATATTAGAATGTTTGAAAGGAGAAGCACGTGGTAAATAAAGATCAAATTACTTATTAATTTGATTTTGTGGGTGTCTTTTTTTCTGAATGAGACTTCCAGTACCCAAGTCCTTTTAAAGCTGGAGAGTTGGTCCAAAGTGTGATGGGACTCTCCTATTCTTCATGACCTAAATCAGTGACCCAAAGCATAATATTTTTTCTAGAACCATCTGTTTTCTCTTCTTGCCAAGGGGATTTCACAATGCCTGATTGCTCTGAATAATTGTACATGTGCAGGGATATGACTTGCCACAGGGAGAAAAATTAACTGAACAAGGACAGGTGGATGTTCTTGAGTTTTCTGAAGAAACTACTACCCTTTAGAAGGAGAGGGTGAAGAACCATGCAACTGAATAATATTTTATGCCTACAATGAATTTTTTTAAGCCTACATATTTTAAAAGGGAACAAAACTACATTTAGGCGCTATTTGGGATAAACAGAGTAGGTACCAAGTCAGCCTGTGTTTTGACAGCCCCTTTATCAAATGTCTCTGTGACTTGTTTTGGAGCAGTGTGAAACACAGGAGTACAGATGTTGGGTGACTAATTCATGCTTCAGATAAATTTCAATGACCATGAATGCACATCTGTTTCAGCTTAGCCATCCACTGAACAGCCTGCAACAAGGTGCTCCTCTTTACAAACACCATGCTTGCATTTTTTTCACTTTGGCCTTGTAAGCGGTGGCTACAGCTCACGTTTGGGGAAGGAGAAGGTACCCAGGCACTATGATCAAGGAGGCTCTGGTAGTAAGAGATTTTTTGCAGCATTAGCAGGATTCACAGTGCAAACTTTCTTTTAAATCTGTCTTCCTAAAAGAGACTTGCTTTTTCTTGTTCAGTTTATCTGTTCTTATCACCCAGCTCTCTGATTTGCTCACTTCTTCCACTATGTATCTTTTTCCTTTCTTAATTACAATACCAGGGAGTGGGGGAATGGAGGCAGACCAACAGTAACTGGTGAGAAGATGCCAATTTTATGAAACTGTCTTGATAAACTCTCAGTATTACTCTTCCAGACCAGTAATCCTACTACAGCATCCGTAAATGAAAGCAAACAGAGGAGAGGGCTTTGATGCACTATTACAGCATCTCTTTGTAGAGCAGATCTCGTAACATGGGTGTGGGATGGTACCCATTGTTTCCTCCAGCCCTTGCACACAGCCCTATCCCTTCATGATGTGTCCCTGCCCTAAACAAGAGTTAAAACCTTTCATGGCTGAGCTTTGTTGGTTTTTCCTTTCAGGGGTGTGGGGTTTTTCTAACGAAAATCAGCTCAGCTTTTTGTATTTCCCAGTGAAGTCAGAACCCAGAGGTATTGACGTGCTCATTTTCCTCTCTTCATAGAAACAGTTTTAAGTACCATCTGATTAAATTAACTTGGATTGGAGAAGCGTGGTATAGGAAAGGCTCTGCTTGAGGAGAAAATACAGCTTTAATAACTAGGGATCTGGCTTTTATTGGCTAGTAAATTTGAGAATGTAACACTGAGCATGCTCAGGGGCTTTTTTCACTAAGCATCTCTTTGTACTAAAAGGCATCTGTTCTGTCGGTTTATGCACTGTTAACTAACTGCAAACCTCTTTAACAGCTCTTCTACATTGCTGGAAAATCCTGAGGCAGGACAAGGGCAAGTAGGGCTGTCATGCCTGATGACTGATGTTGTAAATGGAGTGAGAAAGGCCCTTGAAGGGGGTCAAAGCTGACCTAGTGGGAAAAGAGCATAGGGACGTGTTTCCTCCAGAAGCATGCCAAGAGAGCCAGGCTCCCATGCATATGGGGCTCTTTCCAGTTTTGGGAAGGTGCAAAGTGATGCACTGTGGAAGGAATGGCTCCAAAGGCATTAATTACAGGCTGCCCTTCTGGTGCACCTTATGACCAAGTTACTGTTAAGAATAAGGTTTTGCCAGGGCTCGAGCTCACTTTGTACAGATTTCCAATGTGGAGTAGATGCTTGGGAGGACTGTGAGCAAGAAACTACTGTGAAATACATAGCTTACAGTGATTTAAAAAGTATAAAAGTATTTTTTAAATGTGATGAGAGTAGATTTCCCTGTCCTCTCCTGCTCTTACCCTGAATTCCAGCAAGTGAGTGAGTACACTGTAATTTTGAAATGGGAAACACTTCTGCCAGCTGTGAAGCAGAACACTAGGCTTTAATTAGATTAGAGGAACAAGAAAATGCAATTGAACAAATAGGTTTTCAACAAAGAAAAAGAAACATCATGGTATCTAAAGGGGGTAGCTACTAGCTCACTGGTGCCATCTGAATCCATCCTGATTCAGATGACTGAACCCAAGGATTTCTACAAGGAAAACATCACTAATCACAGAATGGGCTCATCAGCTGCATCTTCTTGAGTAACAGGATAACTTGATCATATCTTTGGAGAGCCTTTGTTATCTCTGGTTGGCCTCACTTGATGCAACTTTCCTTTTTGCCTCTTCAGGTTGAGGATGTCTGGGACCTGTCTGATGGAAGCGGCCATGTCGCGAGTAATTCACGCACACACCTGCCCAGTGAGCTTCCCTCTCCTGAGCCTTGTCCTGGTGCTGCTCTTCCATGCAGAGGGCACACACGCAGAGGGCCCCAGTGAACTGCCCGCCAACGACACCGAGGAGTGCGCTGGCTCCTACATCTGCAAAAAGGGTGTGATTTTACCAATATGGGAACCCCAGGACCCCTCGTTTGGGGACAAAATCGCTCGGGCAACGGTGTATTTTGTGGCAATGGTGTACATGTTCCTGGGAGTGTCCATCATAGCCGACCGCTTCATGTCCTCCATCGAAGTCATCACATCCCAAGAGCGGGAAATAACCATCAAGAAGCCCAATGGTGAAACCAGCAAAACCACTGTGAGGATCTGGAACGAGACCGTTTCCAACCTCACGCTGATGGCCTTGGGCTCCTCTGCTCCAGAGATCCTCCTGTCTGTTATCGAGGTGTGTGGCCATGGCTTCACAGCGGGGGACTTGGGGCCGAGCACGATCGTGGGGAGTGCTGCCTTCAACATGTTTGTCATCATTGCAATCTGTGTGTACGTGGTGCCAGATGGAGAGATCAGGAAGATCAAGCACTTGCGAGTGTTTTTTGTTACAGCGGCCTGGAGCATCTTTGCCTACACTTGGCTTTACATTATTTTATCTGTGTCTTCTCCTGGGATTGTGGAGGTTTGGGAAGGCTTGCTCACCTTCTTCTTCTTCCCCATCTGTGTGGTGTTTGCCTGGATAGCTGACAGGAGGCTTTTATTTTACAAGTACGTCTACAAGAAATACCGAGCTGGCAAGCAGAGAGGGATGATCATCGAACATGAGGGTGACCGGCCCTCCTCCAAGGCTGACATCGAGATGGACGGAAAGGTTGCTAATTCTCACGTGGAGAACTTTTTGGATGGGACACTGGTGTTGGAGGTGGACGAGAAAGACCAGGATGACGAGGAAGCCAGGAGGGAAATGGCTCGGATCCTGAAGGAGCTGAAACAAAAGCACCCGGACAAAGAAATTGAGCAGCTCATAGAGCTGGCCAACTACCAGGTCCTGAGCCAGCAGCAGAAGAGCAGGGCCTTCTACCGCATCCAGGCCACTCGGCTCATGACCGGCGCTGGCAACATCCTGAAGAGACACGCTGCAGACCAGGCCCGCAAAGCCGTCAGCATGCACGAGGTCAACAGCGAGGTGACCGAAAATGATCCTGTCAGCAAGCTCTACTTCGAGCAGGGCACCTACCAGTGCTTGGAGAACTGTGGCACCGTGGCCCTGACCATCATCCGCCGGGGAGGAGACCTGACCAACACGGTGTACGTCGACTTCCGGACAGAGGACGGGACGGCCAACGCTGGCTCTGACTATGAGTTCACTGAAGGGACAGTGGTCTTCAAGCCTGGAGAGACCCAGAAGGAAATCCGTGTCGGCATAATCGATGATGACATATTTGAGGAGGATGAGAACTTCCTGGTCCATCTCAGCAACGTCCGTGTGAGCACCGAGGCCTCAGATGAGGGCGTGCTCGCGGCCAGCCGTGTCTCAACACTTGCCTGCTTGGGATCGCCATCTACTGCCACCGTCACCATTTTTGACGACGACCACGCCGGCATCTTCACCTTCGAGGAGCCAGTAACACACATCAGTGAAAGTGTAGGAACCATGGAAGTGAAAGTGTTGCGAACCTCTGGAGCACGAGGAAATGTTATTGTGCCCTACAAAACCATCGAAGGCACGGCCAAAGGTGGAGGAGAGGACTTTGAAGACACCTGCGGGGAGCTGGAGTTCCAGAATGATGAGATAGTGTAAGTCAAGGTTTTATTTGTTTCTTACAGTCTCTGTTTCTCCTGAAACAAAATGCTCCTAGCTCCCAGAGCTGCACTGAAGGTGTTTGGGTGCTAGTGCACTGCAATAAGCCATGGATGGCCTTAGGTACTTTGGGGAGCCTGAAACACCATGTCCCTGCCTTGCCAGCAGACAGGAGAGTGATGCCTGGCCAGGGGCACTCCAGCCTTCCAGGAGCAGGGAGATGGAGCTGATCTGGGAGCAGATCTCTACAGCCTCAGCTCTGCAGTGTAGCAGAGAACAAAACCGAGGTGACTGTGACCATATGGGCGCAAAGGTGTGTCCTGCAAAGGGCTTAAGCTGAAGGTGTGAATTGCGGTATCTGCTTCCTCTTTTCTGCTGAGGCTCAGATCATCTGGTACTGGGTACAGCCTGTCCTGCTGATGCTCAGGGCTTTGGTGAAGGTTGCTTCACCTCCTCCTGTTCTAAAGGGTGCAAGCCTTGGTCACTGTCCAATATATGCCTTGAAAAAGTGTTGTCATGCAGGGAAGCCTTATGGTTAGGATGTAACTGCAGCCACATTCAGCTGCTTGCAAGTGAGAAAAAGGAGGGTGAAAGTTGTTGGAGGCTACTCCTGAGTGTTGTTGTTTGGATGGAGGGGAAATTATTAGTGCTGTAGCCTTACTACACTATGTGGAAAACATAAATTTGCTCAGTAAATCATTGTAGAAAACATCTATCCTTGGGTATGCCATGAAGACATTTCCTTGACCATCTGGTGCTCTGGGAGGAGTAAGGGTTAGGAGCTGTGTTGTTCCTACAACAGGAAGGTTCTTCCTACTGTGAATTCCATGCTTGCAGCCAACAGGGA
Organism: Anthoscopus minutus; assembly: GCA_013399455.1. NCBI lineage: Eukaryota > Metazoa > Chordata > Aves > Passeriformes > Paridae > Anthoscopus > Anthoscopus minutus. The sequence continues at coordinate 104,400 of VWYI01005199.1, forward strand.
CAAAGTTCTGTAGCACAAAACCACTGCACAGAACTGAAGGAAGTAACTGATAAAGGGCACTGCTGTGTCAAGGGAGAACTAAATTATGGCTTGGGTGTTATTTATTGTGCTACCGGTCTCCTGGGAGCTGAGATAAACCATGGCGAGTGCCCACAGTGGTCCTTGTCTGTCACCTGTATCTCCTGCATCTGCACAGGGAGAACAAAACTTCTTCATAAAACTTCTTGAAGTAGAAGGGGGGGAAAAAGCTGATTTGTAGTTCTCAGGCAGGATTTATACCAGTTGGGATTTTGACTTCCCAGGAAAAACTGAGCAAAAACTTCACAGCTCTACAATCTGGAGGCCACAACAGGCATGTTGATCACACAAAGGTCAAGAGCACATGGCTCCTGACTCCTGAATGATGTAGTAGAGAGGAATGCAGTTATTTGAATATTTTTTTTATCATTTTGGGTGAAGTAGGGAGTTGTCTGCAGAGATGCAATGAACTAGGCTATGAGGATATCCCCCAAAGGCTCTTTGCTTTTTATCCAGGTCACTCAGCACTGGCAAAACTGGGCTAATGGCACTTAGATGTTGACGTTGGTTCCCAGCTCCCATGGCAGGCCAAACACACAGCCACAGGCTCTGCAGTAGTGCTCGAGGGGCTTGGACCATGCCTTGCCTTGGATCCATCACTGTGGCCAGGATCTCTGTGCTGTGCTTCATCCAAGACCTGTGTCTGTGCTGCCTCTTGGTGCTTGGGCTGTGATGAGGTGAGGTGTTCTCCCTGGCACTGCTTGCCTCTGGTGGAGCCCTTCCCTCCTCTGAGCTGTTCACTGCTGGCTTTTGCCAACAGCCCAGTAACCAAGGGGTGTGCTGAAAGAGAGATGACCACATCCCATGAGATCTGAGCTGGTGTGCCCTCACCAGGGGCGCAAGCCTCCTCCTTCGTCCTCTTACTGTCTGCCAGAATGTGCACAGCAAGCAGGAAACAGGGGAAAGCAGCTTTCTGAGAAACCCGAGTGAGCTTTTTCTGTGCAGATACTGTTGCATCTCTATTGTCTTCAGACTATCTCTCTCAGGAATCTCAGTGAGTCATGGTACCTCAGAAGTGTCCATAGCCTGGGGCCAGGGTGTAAGGAGGTGGTGGCTGCAGGGACAGACTGTACTGAGGGTTTTTCTCCATTCAGGTGGGAGAGAACATGCACAGAATGAAACCAATGGTACATATTCCAATGTGTGCCTGAAAGGCAGTAGGTATTAATCCAAAACTCAGCTGCTACAGTCCACGTTCAGGTGCTGGGTGGTGCAGTCTCGCTGCCTCTATGCTGCAGGGTTGTCCTAAACTTGTGTCCACCTGCAGGAAGTCTTCTGCCAGAGTGTTCCTGATGATGAGCTGCTGCTTAGAGGCATTCTCCTCTGGAAGAATTTGCTCCAATAAAGAAGATGCACTAGCACAATATGTGGATTATGGAGCAAAAGACTTTTTGCTCCGTCATTGCTTGATGGTGCTGTTCTTCAGTTAAGCCACAGCTATGTAGAATGGTGCAATTCCCTGGCACATTGGATTCAATAAAGTTCTAAAATTCCAGGTTTTCCCATGCTCTGATGGCCAAGAGATGTCTTTGCTGCCCTTTCTAAAGGTCTTTAGTGCCTCTTCAGACCTGCCATTCAAGTCTGAATGAATCAGCTTGGTAAAAGTGAGTAAGATGTGTTTTTCTGGGGCAGTAATAACAAAGGTAGGGCAGCACAGGGAGACATGAAGATGAAAGAAAAGTATACACAAGCCTCTATTATTAGAGAGCTGGCTTGCTGGTAAGTCCCAGTAAAATTAGAAAGTGCTAGGAGGGCCCTGATCTTCTGGAGACCTTCCTCTGTTTCCCAAAAGGCCTAATTATGTAACATGTTGTTTGTTTGCAGTGTCCAGAGACTTTCCCATTTTGCAATCTGTTGATGTGCCCCCTTCCCAGAGTACACAAAATAGCAGTTTAACTGCTGAAGCCACGCTGCTCCTGTGCACTTAAACAAATATCTCATTCTGATGCTACCAAAAAAAGATGTGTAATGGAGATGTTGGTCCTCCTGTGGAACATTTAACCCAGCACTGCCTCTTGGACTGGTGCTTTTCTGCTCCCTGCTCCTGGAGCACAGCTTGCGTGCTCAATGGATGCATGTTAGGGAGTGAAAGAAACAGCTTTTAAATGGGGCTTGCATGACACATTGTTCCAAGCTTTGTGGGAAAAGGTGTCTGACTGGGATCCCAGCGAGGTCAGTCTCAGTAATGCTGCACAGGTGCCTTGGGCTCTGAGACATCGGGGTAGGTGCTGTGATTCAGAGTGTAAGAGAGCCTTCCCTCTGGGCCCACCCTCAACAAGGTGGCTCCAGCCTTGTCTTGCATCCCCATTAATGATTAAAGCTTTCTGCATGAGAACATGGAGAAGTTGTGCAGTTGTAGGCCCTTCCTGCCCCCCCGTCTACTACAGCTATTGTGATCATAGAAGAGGTCACTGGTTCATCCAGCCAGTGTATTTTTGTCTCCTGACTGAATGCTAAATAATTCAAAAGAAGTCCAGCTTCCTATATTAGAGGAGGAAGCAATTGTTCCCTCAGCTGATATTCCATCAGCTCTTCTCCTTTCTGTCTCAAAGCATCAGGAGGAGCACCTCTTCCAGATGTGACTGCAAAGCTCTTTGAAAACAGTGTGTTCTTTCATGTTCAAAACCCATCATTTTTCTAGGGATAACATTGCCACTAGAGATCTGTTACAATCTGCACTCCAGATGTCTGCACACATACCTCCAAAAAAAAATATTTTACTGCATTAATGTCAGTGAGAAAGATGGAACATATGGACAACCAATTAAACTCATATTTCACCTATGCAGTCACACCTGTAAATGCTTGGAAAATCTTATGTCAAATGACCTTGCTGTTCATAATACACAGTTTAGTTGTTTTTATAAAACATGTCTGCTGCAGATTTAGGAAATGACACTCTTTGCCCACTGAACTTGACTTGTCCAAGTCAGTTTTGGAATTTCTCTGAAAGCATAAATTTAGGAGCTGAATACTCACAGAGACACAAGCATCCTCTGATTTTTTTCTGGGGAAAGTGTCCCCAGAAACCACATAGGCTCCCTCCTAAGAGCCCTTTAAAAATGAAAGTGTCAATAAATATAGATGGTGGCAGGAGGGGAACCAAGTGGTACTGCTTTTTAAGTGCCTTTTTTCTTCTCCAAAAAGAAGCTGGGTCAGGTACTTCTAAAGAAACAGCAAAAATAATATCCTGACTCAGCCCTGGAACCCCTCTATATCAGTTTTTCATCTGTGGCCTGCAGCTTCAGAGAAAAAAAAAAGTAAAGCCTCCAACATGAGCAGCCTTGCAGTAGGATACAGTTGAAGAACAGGATGTCTTCTAACGTGGCAGAGAGAATGCTGTAAACCAGGCTGGAAGGGAAGCAAACAAACATTCCCTTTTTCAGGTTTTGCTGATAAGTACATTCTCTTCCTCCTTGTGGTCCCACTTTGTTCAGCCAGGCCAGTGTGCATCCCTGGCTCAACAGCCCCCACTGAACTGGGTTAATGCCTGGCAGCACAGTGTGAGATATCAAAGGAGACCAAACAAAGATTAAACTCTTGGTTGGCCTGGTTCCACAGCCCAGCATGGGGTTTGCAGGATGTTCTTCACCTCTGGAAGTCTTGCCTGGCCCAGTTGGATTTGTGGGTGGTGGCCAGCTGGATCTAGGGCTTGGATCCTTGGCAGAAGCACCCAGTGTTCCTTGTCCATCCAGTATTGATCCCTCTGGATGGGGCTGTGGCTGAGGCCCACAGCAGGGTCTGAGCAGGTGTGTTGCCCCACGCTGGGGCATGAGTGGGACCTGTTCCCCTTTTGAGGAGAAGTTCTCTGGGCCTGAAATGTATAATTCCTTTGGTTCCTGAAGGCCAAAAGCTGGTTGTTGCCTCTTCAGAGAGGAAGGTACATCTCTGACAGGGTTAGCTGTCTTTTCTTTTTCTCCTCTTCGTTCAAACAATGTTTTGTCTTTCCTGAACTCTCTTAAAATATTGGCCTTAATATCCCCCAGGCATGGGTATCTCTCTTAAACTGCTGTGCTCTTGCCTCAGCTGCATGGTCAACCACATCTGTGTTAGGAGAGAACAAGGGAATAAGGCCATGTGATGTCCACAGCCCTTCCCCTTTGTGCTGTGCCCAGGACGTGGCAGGTACTGAAAAACTCATTCCCAAGTGCCACATCACGTCTCAAGCCCCTGAAGGGCAAACTCACAGCAAACTCACAGTGTCCCCATTACTTCATTTGCTCCCCAGGGTGAAGCCACTGAGGGTCTCCTGTGGCACATCATGGTGGTGGTGTGGGACAAGTCCTGCCCGTGAGTCCCTCAGGAAGGGTGAGCATGGGGTGCAGACTGTGCCATTTGCCCAAATAAGTCAGGAAATCCAGGAACTTGATTGCATGATGTCCCCTGTGGAGGGGATTAGGCAGTGAAGTCATGCTATTGGACAAAGCCAGTTGTGCCAGCACATCACTGGGGGTGAGTGGCGGGGGGAGAAGGGTGAGGACAAGAGTTAGCTGAAGAACTGACACAGCTTTTGTCCTTGAAAAACCAATGTTTCCTTATTTGTAATGAACTGTTGTTGGCAATTTACTGCTGCCAGCTGCATCTCTGTGGTTGATTAAGAGAGCTTGGATCTTAAATATGTAATAACTCCCTGAAAACCACTGAGAGGTAGTTATTAGCTTCATCAGGGCCTGTGTACACATCCGCTGCGGTCCTTTATGAAAAGGCTACCTATTAAATGCATTGTAGTGATTCACAGAATGCAGGATCTAAGCTTGTTTTAAGAAATTAGAACAACAGCCCTAGCAAAGCTTGTTGGCACAGGAAAGTTATCTCAGAGTGGAGCACTGCTCCACAGCTCCCTGACAGGAAACAGGAAAAGGGGGTAGGAGAAGTCTCGTCCCTTTCTGCATGCCCTTCTTTTCCTGGCACTGCTGGGAACAGCATTGGCACCAGCAGGTTTTTACAACAGAACAGAGGGCGTCATCCCTCTCCCAGCTGTGCACACAGGATCCGTGGTTGTGGCAAATCCTTGAGCAGGGAGAGGTAATTCATTCATACACAGGATCCCAATGCAATTGGAGTTCAAGCTGAGCATTTGTCTTGGGAGGACAGTTCTTTGCTCTGACACTTTGCCCTTGGGTTTGAACTCAGTGGATGGCACTCGGTATTCTTCCAGCAGCAGGGCTGAATTTGTGGGCTCAAAATGAGAGTGACAGAACAAAAAGCAGACAGCTGACCAGGGCCAGCATGCAAGCATCTGTACAGATGGGCATAGAAACATCTGCTGCCATCCAAAGCCAGAGAGAAGCTGGACCTGGCAGACTGAGTCAGAAGCAGCCCCTCCTCAGAAGGAGAGGCTGAGCCTGGAGGCATCATCCTGCATGCTGCAGGCAAATGAGTGTGATCAGCCAGCTCTTTGTTCTCTGGGGGATGTGATGTTGCCCTGCCCTTGTCAGGTGCAGAGTCCTCCATGTCTGGATCTGGCTTCTGTGTGTCTCTGCTCACACCAGGGACAAAATCATGTGTCCACTAGCAAGGACGTGCACATCATTGCCATGCAAAGGGAAAGTCACTTATCCTGTCCCTCGTCTCTGCTCCTTCCCCTGTTCTCCAGCACCACAGGGGAACTGTTTTACCCTTCACAGTCTGGTCTTGCTGAACCACCTGTGTTTTCCCAGTTCTCTTAGATGAGGAGCTTTGGTTAACAGCCTCTCACAGCCACAGCGTTTTCCACGGTGTGTGCATGGCCCTGCTGCACTGGTGCTATGGGGTATGTCCTCCTCTTTGCAGTCCTGAGTGTGGCTGGTGGTAGGGTCAGCCCTCTCCAAGCCATAAATTCCAGTTAGCCTGAGGAAATCTTGGGAGATACCAAAAATTCTACTAATAAAATTTCTGACAATGACATTAAAGGCACTGTGCTGGTTTCCAAGAATGGCAGTGCTGGATCCTCGCTGACAACAAACAGTAACAGCGTTCTCTGTTTTAAAAATATCTTAGTGTAAGAGAGAAAATATTCCCACTGCTGTGTAAGTAAGAGGGTGACCAGCATGAGCCTCCTCTGCCCAGTCCCTATATGGTTCCATTTCCATAATGTCTGGACTGCTTCCTACACAATCAAATGTGTCTGGCAGTGAGAAACAAAGCAATAATAAAGAATGGGGGGCATGGCTGGATCCCTGTGAGCTGGGTGCTGGAAGAGAGAGATGGAACTGATGGCATATCCCTGCCCCCTCAGAGAAAAGTCTTTTCCAGGGAAAGGTCCCATGAGTGCAGATGGCTGGGGACAGGGATAGGGCCTGGCTGAGTGGAGTCCAGTGCAGAGATACTACTTCTGGAGTTTTTCAAGGAATGGTTTAAATTTTATGGCATTGTTATTAGGAAGCTTCTTTGGAGGGCTTGAGTGATTCCTCTGGTAATTTGCTCCCATTAAGACACTGATGTGTGGTAGTCACACACTGTGCTATTTTGGGGTCAGGCAATATGGCTCTAATTCAACCACAGGCCCAGTACACCCAGCAGGAGACCCCTGTCCCAAGGGCCAGATGCACTGTCACCAGGTGGCAAAGCTGTTGTCTCGCTGGCTGGGACATAAGAAGGACATGAAGACAAAAAAGGATTGATCTGCTCAGAGTTCTTTTCCACACTTGGTTGCTTGCTTCCTAGTAAGAAACTAATTTTGAGACTTGCTTGCATGCTCCTGGTTTAATTTGTCAGTATACGTGAGTCTAATGAAAAAATAGTTATTTGTGTATTTTTGCAAACAATTTCGAGTAGGAATCTATGGATCCATGGGCACTCAGCAGCCCCCAGAACTGTCAAGCAGGCTCTCAGCATCCTCCCTGTCTGGCCTTCTCCCTGGCACTTGCCTTCCCATCTCTGTACTGCTCATGTGGCTGTGGCTCTGCCATCCTCGGCCCCAAAACCTCCCCGGTGCATCCAGAGCACCAATGTTGTGACAGATGACTTATTCTGGCATGCCTTTGGATAAGGGCAGGCACCACTCCTGTCTGGAGACTGTGGACATTGTGCTCGAGGAGCTGTGTGTCCTCAGCCACAGCCCTCCCTCTGCCCAGGCTCTGCTGTCCTCGCACTGCACAGCTCTCACAGAAATTCACAGCCCTGTCACAGCCTATAAGGCAGGAAAAAGAGCCAGTTCTGCAGGGAGTCAGGAATGAATTGAGCTGCAGCAAGCAGGGGAGAGACGCCCTGGTTTCATTGAGAAGAGGAGGCTGGATCTGAAACAAAACCTGTTACTTTGGCTCAGGCAGGTAGGGAGCAGGTTTTACCTGGCACCGGAGTCTGCAAAGGAGCCAAGTATTTGCTTGGTTCAGTAGATTTCCATTCACACTTTAGGTTTGGTTATTGAAATTTATCTTCCTCCTTAGTGACTGGGTATGTGACAGGACCTAGTGAAATAAGATACCACCCTTACACAGGGGAAAAATAATATAAACATAGTCAGTATCAATGCCCCAGGCACATATCATCCTGGGAATAAGGAGGGAAGTGTGGCAGGAGATTTACCTGACTCACGAGCTCTCTGGTGACCTGGAACTCAGGAAGACTCATACAAAAATCTGAAAATGGGTCAGTTTAGTAGGGAGGATTGTAACAGAGAAGTGTGGGAGGATTGGGTCAGAATCAGGCTGAGCATGAACTGGACAAGAATTAGATGGGAAGGAGATATTCTGGACATCCATGCTTTAGCAATGCAGAGGAAAAAGGGGAAGGGAGCTGAACAAGAGGTTCTGCCAAGAAGCAGGTCCCTCAGTGGTGTCTGTGATCATGAGGCCTGCAGGTGTAGGACAGAGGTGAGGCAGGGTGCCTGTCCTCAGACCAGAAGGCACATGGAACTCTAGCCTCGTGCTGTAAGGGGAGTGCATGGGGGGCTCTTGGCAGTCCCCCTGGAAGCTTTCCTGGGCAATAGGTGACATGTGCAAGCAAGCTCAGAACCTGCCTCCAAAAGCAGCTCAGCCAGATTAGGTCTGCTTTTGTACCTAAAAGAGCCTAGAATAAATCAACACGTTATTTGTGAGTACCTCAAAGATAACAAGGAGATGAATAACAGCCAGCATATATTTGTCAAGAACAAATCTTATCAAGCCAACCTAATTTCCTTTTATGCCAGCCTTTTGGGTAAGGGAGAAGCAATGTTGTCATATCACCGAGCTTCAGAAGGGCTTTTAATGTTGTCTTGTTTAGCACTGTCATAAGCAAGCCCTGGCTAAATGGGCCACTGGAGTGATGGGGTCTAATCTGTCTGGAAAAAGAAATATGTCACTGAGTGGGGGTGAAAAAGTGTTCAGTAGGTGCTTGTCCTGAAATGGAGCTTGTTGGGCATGGGAAAGAGAAAATTGGTGTTTTAACTTGCAGAAAGAAAGAGAGTCTGAATGCATTATCAGAGGTAGGATGGGGATTTACAGAGACGTGAATTTGCCTGAACAGAAGCAAGACACTGTAAAGTGCTTGTGTAAGAATAAGTCATAAACACAAATTCAGGTGGGAGGAGAACAACCAAGTCAGGGGGTGCCATTATGACCTGACAGCTGAATTTGAGCTCACAACACTGAGATCTTGCAGTGAATGAGACAGATGCCATCCTGAAGACAATCCAAGAGGAAGGTAACCATCCTCGTGCTCTCTCTTGGGGGAGTGAGTGGCCTCTGTCAACAGCAGAAGACAGCTAAGAAGGCACTGCCCAAAAACTTACTGAAGGTATCAGGTGTATTATCTCCTTTAATACAGATTGGATCAGATGAGGCCTTGGGAACTCTTTCTGTCCTCTTGCTACATGCTAGCCAGGCAAAAGTGCTCATCGTGTGAGTTGCACTTCAGCCAGGTGGCCCCTTGTCCTGCAGGGTCTTCTGCCACAAAGCTGTGATGGGATATCATGCAAAGCAACCCACAGATAGAGCAGAAAGACCAAATGCACACATGCAACCTGCACAGCTTCCCTGTGGCCACCCACTCTGGGCTCTTTGCTCTCAGGGGATTTCTGGGGCAGGGGCAGTGCCACCGTCTGTCTCCTTTGCTAATAATTAGACACAATCCAAGCTTCCCTGTAAGAGAGCCCTGTCCCCGTGGGGGAAGAAGCAAGGCTGCACAGATTAAGGGAGCTAATTAGAGGGGAAGAGAGCATTGGTACTGAAGCCCCAACAGTAAACTTCAAAATCTAGATAAGGGAGCAGTATTTAATTATATACAATTAAAACACCGTATCTCGGCCCCCTGAGAACTGGCAGTCCTGGAAAGCCCTCAGAAAGGTGCTAATGAACAGATCTGAAGGCAGCAGTAGGCTAGGGGCTATGCTTATCAAACTTTACCTGGGAAACACACCTGAAGAGAAGAGCTAGGAAAATTCCCTTGGACCACCACCTCCTTAATCCTGTACAATGTCCTCCCTCTCCTAGAGCAGGTCATGGGAACCCAGTTCTTGGGAGCAGAAAGGGAGATTGCTCTGCTCTTACATGCAGCCAGGCAAGGCACCTACATAAGGAAAGGCAAACCTGAGAATGTAGGAGAACTCAGAGAGGGTTATAACCAGTCTGGGAAACAACCTTTGTGACCTTTTCTCCCAATGTGCAGGAGAAAAATCTCCTATCCCTGTGCCTGCCAGCCAGGGGTATCCTAGAATCTCCAGGCAGCACCATGCCAATGTTCCCCTTTGCTCCACAAATCCTGCAAAGTTATCTTATTTTCCTACAAGTTCCCTCTAGCCACTAAAGCAGCTCCTTCCCCTTCCCTGCTCCTTTGCTGCATCACGTTTATAGTCCTTGACTTCTGATCCTTTCACCTGTCCTCTACAAGCCAGGAGGGCAGGTTGGTTTCCCTGTAGTGTCTGCCTTGTGCTCAAACATTCCCTGTTGCAATGTGCCAGCTGAGCCAGCAAGCTTTGTGGCCTGCAGCAGCAGCAGCTCTCCTCCCATGGCTGCTGCTGGGTGCTAATGCAGAATCACAACAAGGGAAAGCTTGGATGGATTCATGTCATCTGACGGATTAGAACTGCAGAACCAGCCTCAAGTTTCCCAAAATTCCTCTTCCTCAGCATCTTCAAACCCTTAAGGAAGGCTTTTAGTTCAGCCTTGGCTGCCAAAGGAAGTGGTTCCTGTTTTAATTTGTAAATGTGTAGCGCCAGAGGGCTTCTATCTTCTGAAAAGCACAGGTGAAAGCCTAGGGCTCCTTTTCCTGCATCCTTGTCGCCTGTTCTTGTTGAGGAACACACCCAGTGCAGGTCTCTCATGCAGCTGCAGTGGGAGCTGCAGGTTGTGCCCGGGGTGGGGGAAATGATGGGAACTTCAGGGGCTGTGACCTGGCACCAACCCTTTGTCTGACAAAGGGGACAGGGACCTGGGGGTGGCCAGTCCCCTGGAGACTCTATTGAACCCAAATACCCCAAACAGATATCAAGTATAAGGGACATAAAGAGCGCGAGGGGAATGGGTGCAGACTGTAAGGGCACAGAAGCCCCGGGATTCCTTCACTGACCCTAGGGGCGTCAACTCAGGCTGCTACAGTGTGACTGCAGCTCGATTAAATTACTTTAAAGAGCCAGACATCTGCAGGAAACCTGGGACTGAGAGGGTGAAAGAATCTTGTCTGTCTGTGTGAGCGTGGTATGTGGGGGTTCACTGCAGCCTCTGAAAAGGGGCTTTGGTCCCAGCACTGAAAGCCATGGGTGATGCAGCTGTGACTCCCAGAGCAGCTCCTGAATGGTCAGACTGCAAAGATTCCTTAACAATCTTTTGCCTGGCCTTTGCCCCCACATTCTGCTCGCAATCCTTTCAGTGTGCAAAGCCCATGAGTCACATCTGTGATGTTGCCACAAACAGCTTCCTTCCCTGGTGATACAGCTGCAAAAAATGACCCAAAAGCGATGCCCATGCCATTGAGGTTTATTTTATTTGTCTGAGCCTTTCCGGTGATGTTTTCCTCTTCTGTGCCAAGTGCTAAAACCTTAGGGCATCCTTCACTCATTGTCTTTTAGGTGAAAATTAAATTTCTTATTGAGTCCTAGGACTCCAAGAGCTGTGGTCTTAAGAAAAATGCTGACTAATATCTAGTGTGCCCTGTCTAGTCCTTGGTGTGCCAGGGAAGAAGTGCTTTGGGAGAAGAATTGCTCTCAATTGCCAGTCCTCTAGAGCTGGAAGGAAAGGTGGAAGGCTTAAACTGCTTCTCATTCAGGCATTCCTACATTAGTATGAATGAGCATGTTGGTGTCTTGCAAACACACAAACAGATTTCCACAAAACACTTGCTAATGAACCAAGCCAGCAGTCTGTCCTTTCAGTGATTTGTGGGGAGTCGGTAAAAGACTCAACCTGGGGAGCTCATTACCCTGCTGAAGGAGTGCATTTTTAGGGGAGATGCTGGGAAGCTGTTAGCTGCCAGCTGTGAGGCAGGGCCAGAGGCTTGGCAGTGCTGGGAGGAAGCCTGGGAGAGGAGACGTCCATCGCCATTGTGGGCACGGGCACAGGGCTCGCTCACAATGAGAATAATTTCTCTTTCTGTGGTTGTGGGGCACAAGAGGGGCTGATTTCCACCCCTGATCACTGCAATCTCAGGGCCTGACATGCTGATATTGTGCTGGGATCTCAGGTTTCCGGTGTGAAATGCAGAAGAGCAGAGTCAGCACCAGTGACAAGGGAGAGCCACAGCAATCTTCTTAACCATACACCATATAAACCAGAGGCCTTATGGAAAATACAGGCACACTCCCAGGGCTTAAAAAACAGGCACTTAATCCTATACATCAGAGGGAGTATGGCACTGCTCAGCCACTGCTCTGCCTCATGGAAAGAGTTCATTTGTCACCTGCAGCTATTGCACAGCTCAGCCAGCTAGCCCACACCACTGCCCTTCCCTCTGGGTTTGTGTCTTGGTTTGAAAAGACAGGTGTCTGCTAAGGAAGGCAGAAATCAACCTTGAAATGGAAAAAATGTAAACCACACCCTCCCCCCCCCCTGGTGCACATGTTTCANGGCTGCAGTCCTTCTGGGTGACAGACGTGGTTCTGTTGAAGCAGTGATCCTGTAGAAGGGTGTAGTTTTCCTTTTGAAAGTCCAGCAGTGGTGTAGATGGGTCCAGTCTCTCCTGTGGGAATCCAGTGGAGAAAGGCTGCTTGTAGTGTTCTGAGTCTCCAAAGATATACAGACATGAACTTGGCTCTTCCCCCTGGGTGGAGCATCTCACAATGGGAGGATGTAATTTTATCAGTCCTGCAATGAGACTCAATGGCCCATTAACAGAAGATATCCCCCAGGAGGGAGGATGGGTCCTGGAAGAGATGAAGAGCACTGCCAGGCCTGGTTTTGGCAGGTGGTAACAGAATACATACTTTTGGTTACATCTTGCATTGCAGCCCAAGACAGCTTGAGTAGATGGGCTCGCTCAGGGAGCACCTGCAGCCACCTCCAGAAGGGATGGAAATACCTCAAGGTGCACATATACCTGAGGGTTGCACCTGCCTGTGCCTCAGCAATTAAGAGTAGGGGAAAGGATAACCAGAGAAAAGCATCTGTGGGGATGAGGTAGGCTAAGGTAAAATAAGAATGTTGGAAAAGGAGTGGAAGGAGAAAAGGGGTCAAAATCACAATGGTTTGTGTGAATGCCTCCTCTTAGCTGCTGCTGAGTTGCAAAGTGCTTGAGTTCTCCTCAGAGTGCCTCTGTCCCATCAAACCTTAGAGCAAAGTTATGCTGCTCAGGTTTGCAACAGGTACTTTGAAAAAGCTATCAAGTTTCATGTTCAGTGTGTTTGCAGGGAGAATCCTGGCTTGGCACTAGGCATCAAAGGTAAAAGCAACGAGGAAAAGAGAATACTTCTAGCCTTGCCAAGAAAAATTACTTCTCTGGGAAAGGAAAAACTAAATTGGTCTGAATTTTCCTGCTATTCATCAGTGTTTTGATGCCAAGGCAGTGCATGTGAGAGAGGAAAGAAAAAGGATAACATGAAGAGCTCCATATTTAATATTGTGTTAATCTCTTGCCTCCCAGCTAGAGCAGAGGTTTAAAATTCTTTTCCTGTACATGAGGGAAAATGTACTGATCTGTGTGACTGTTATTATTTAGGGAAGAAAGATTTACCTTTCAGGAAATCTGCAACCTGAATAAACCAATTTGGATGTCTAAAGAAATTAATTGAAGTTTGGGGTTGTCAGATTTATTTCCTTTTTAGTTATCTCTTGCTTCACAGAAGATTCATTTTTCATTTTGAACCAAACTTTACTTCATTGACTCTGAAACTTAGGCAAGAGGGATGCATTTCAGGCCAAGTGTTTTGAGAAACCCTAACAGCAACTGTGACAGAAGGTGAAGCAACAACACTTCAGCACCTCAACTTCCCCGTGAAAGCCCATACATTAGGAAGGTATATATTGTCAGGCAGCTTGTGCAACAGCTCTTTGCAAGTAAGGATTTGCTTCTAGCACCCCAGTTATGTGGTGGAAAATCCTGCAAAGGAGCAGGTGGAAGTGGCAAAGCCACGTGCCAGATTTGGACCTAGAGCTCAACTTAGCGGTGACCTCCCTGAGCCCCCACGGGGAGTGGGGAGCAGTGCCTGCCCTCCAGTCCTGGCTGGGTGCAGCACCCTTTGCTTTGGGGCATAAATTTTACTCATTTATTTCTTTCTGAGCTTAGACTCATGGACTAATTAGAGGAGAACTGGTGAGCTCAGCTAACGCATTTGAACATGGGTAGCTTTAGGCTTGCATTTGGGTCATTAAAAATGAAGGAAAATTATGTTCTCTTTGCACCAGCTATTGTGAGCAGGGGCCTTGATTTGGCAGGAGTTATCTCCCCAACACCACTGCACTAATGACTTCCAGGAAGAGCAGTGTGTCATTAACGCAACAGAGTGGCGGGAATCTGCTACGGGCAAAGGAGGATCTGGGACAGAGCCATTTATGTCACACCTGTAACAAAGCTGGGATTAACTGGCTGAGTTTAAACCCTTAGGAGGCTGGAAGGCACCATAAGGGGAAGCCCTTCCCTCAGAGACACACTCCCAAGGGTGTGGACATGCTGCACTGGGAGTGAAGTGGGTCTCCTGAGGACCTATTCTGCCTGCTGGTGTGTCCAAGCAGCCGGGGTGACCTTGATATTTGAGCAGTTTTCTTCATTGTTCTGTGGGATGTCTCTGCTGGCTGCAGGCAGGTTTTGGTTGAGCTGGAGGCCATCAGGTTATAACATAAAAGGCTGTAGAGAAAGGTTTCATCTCAAATTGGTCTAAACTACAAATGCAGCACAGCTCCGTATGCCAAAGCTGCTGGGGATGGCCCATGAAGATCATTTGGCTTACCTCCCTGTGGGACAGAGGTTGTGTATGTTTGTTAGCTGTCAACAATTTCCTACAACAGGAAACTGAGGAAATGTTAGATTGAGGGTTTCCCCCATAAGTCTCTTGCTGCATTTTCTCCTCTCAGTGAAAGTAAGGAAAATTGGAAACTCCACAGAAGCATACCTGCTTTTCATTAAAAAAAAAAGCAGGAGGAGGAGAAACCATACAGATTTATAAGTGTTGTTGGCTTGTATTTTAGAGTAAACACCTGGCACAAAAGAAAATGTCACTTTTGCCTACTTCAGTCCCTGATGTCAGAAACCTGCATTGCAACACTAAGGGTGAGTGACCTGCAGAGATTTACAATGCTGGGAGGGCCCTGGGCCATTGTCCTGCTGTGGGGGTGCAGTCACATTGCTTCAGGTTCCACTGAGAGGGAGGAGGAGGTTTGCTTCCATGCTGTGACGGTGGAAATGGCTCACATTTCTTGAGCTGCAGAACAAAATTACCTTCAATTTCTTCCTCAGTCACTCTGTGCCTTGTAGCAGTGCTCTCCAGAGATGGTTGCAATGCAGGCATAAATAAAAATTGGCATGCACTGGGACTACACATACCTGGAGCCATAACTTAATGAATTAAATCAGAGCTTTTATTATCCAATTTCTCATTGTCATCCCGTTTCTTGCATCTCTGTAGATAATTGATGTGGAGAATAGTTCTTGCCTTCTGGAAACTGGCTGCCTTTTGAAATGCTCCCATCAGAGATGCTTTATTCAGGCTTGTACTTCTTTTTTCTTCCTCATTATCCTGTTAATAGGCCTGACTCC
The DNA here is from genome assembly GCA_013399455.1 of Anthoscopus minutus. Classification (NCBI taxonomy): domain Eukaryota; kingdom Metazoa; phylum Chordata; class Aves; order Passeriformes; family Paridae; genus Anthoscopus; species Anthoscopus minutus. The sequence continues at coordinate 119,559 of VWYI01005199.1, forward strand.
GCCAAGTGGAGGAAAGGGAATGTATTGGCAGGGTACACGAGGCCGGTGTGCCTTTGCCTTGGAGATGTGGGCACTGAGGCCTGGGGAGCAGCTCCTGCCGGGTGAAGGGAGGATAATTCCTCTTTCTGCCAGAAGAGCTGTAAGGGTGGCTGCAGCCTGGTAGAGGGAATCCAGCTGAACCACAGCTGGGGCTGAAAATGCCTTGGAGCAGGAGGGCTAATCCCCTGGCCACTGCTCCTGTTGGGAGGCTCTGCAGTTGCTCTTTCGGCAAAGGAGCTCTTCTCAAATCTCAAAAATCCCAACTGCAAAGGCAGTGCATCTTTGAAGTCTAGAGGAGTAAAAATGACTGCAGATAAACCTGAAGAGTTTTCCCCAGTAGCTAAACCCCTGGGTTATATCTGTTGAGATTGTCGAGAGAAGATCCAACAAATATTTGTCACAGATTTCTACCGAGGACGCCGCATATTCACATGAAAGAGTGGAGACGGCTGCTCCTGCAGCTGGGGAGGGTGGTCCTGCATGCAAATATCACTGTGCTCTTTCGGAGACAGCTCCTTTTTCCTTTCCAACCTTGTGCTTGGGCATATCTGGCAGATGTGCCTTTCTTTTCAGAGTCCTTCCATGTTCTCTGTGCTGTGTTGGGTGCACCACGTGTTGGGCTGTGGGACACAAGGCAGGGAGCAGTGTCCACTGGAGGACAGAGGTAGCCAGGCTTCTGAGGCACGTGGAAAGAAGGTTGGCAGCAAAGGGGTTCTCACATAAGGCAGCAGGCATCAAGGTCTCTCCTCGCTGCACTTAATCCTCCTCTGAGGCTGGAAAGACCCCTCTTCCCACAGAGACCTCTTATCTTTCATCATAGTGCCCCTGTTTCAAGCTCAGCCTTCCCTCTGTCCTTCCAGTTTCCTCTGTTCATCTTCTGTGTGATGACCTCAGGGTTAGGAGACTTGTGCCCTGCCTCAGACCATGGGTCATCCTGCCTTAAAATGTGCTGTAGGTACCTACACAGGTGAAATGCTGCTCCTGGCTTGGCCTGGCAGGCTCTCTGCAGAGAGGCCTGGTGTCTGTCAGGCCTCAGATGTCACAAATGAATAACTGAGCTGTGTTTTACAGGGATGTAAATCAAGATACCCTGGTGCCCTCTGGGCACGTGCCTTGGGCTGCAGCAGGACGTACGGTGGTGCATGTGCGTCCAGCCTGGTGCTGCCTGCAGGACTGAGCTCCTGCTGGGAATGCACCAGCACTGGTTAGATAAGCTCAGTAGTGTCCTCTGATGCAGCCCACACAATAACAACTAGCACAAATAATAACTACCAGCAAAACCCCCCTGTTGGGGGTGGCATTCGGTTTTCAGCTATAGTTCTCAAGCCTGTATATCCTTATTTGTCATCATTGCAAAGAGGTTGGCTGTGTCCAGTGGTTGCTTCCACTCTGGGAATTGGCTGGGTCACACTTGGCTGGTGTTACTGCTGCTTTGGCACGGAGAGAGACCAGCATTTCCTTGGTCAGTGGTTTCATGATCACACCCTGTGAGATACAGCATGAGTTACAGAAGGAGAAACAAAGAAGGGTTGGTGTTGAAATAGTGGTTCTTATGGTTTTGACACCCCATATGGCAGGGACATATGCAGAAATGCAGAAATGAATTTGCTGTTGTTTGCTTAATAACAATAAGCAGGTTGAGACAGTATGTGAGGTCTCACAAAAGGAAATGTGACTTTTTGGTTATAATCTCTGTTTCTTAATTGAGATGTTCACTGCTGTTTTCTTGAAATTCAGCTGCAAGTAGTGGGAAGGCATTCAACTGCAATGAAAAGGAAAGGCTGCCCCAGAGGTACTGGCCTGTCAGAATGCTCTACGAGATGTCCAGTGCAGAGGCTGATGTCTTGATGAGGACCAAGCATCGTGAGTTCCAGCTCAAGGCTTATACATGTTGGCAAACTCACTTGACTGGTTTGAGATTAACATTATGGGTGAGCTGTTAGAAGCCTACATGCAGCAGGCTGAGAGCAGGAATGCCAGCTCCTTGCTTTTGAGCACGCTGCCATCTCTGTGGTGAACAGCAGTGTCTCAGCGAGAAGAAGCTTTTAATTTCACAGGGTCAAAGCTGTTGATTCTTCAGGGGCCGTGAACCTGTTCTTCCCCGCTGTAGGAAAAGCCTGCAATGCTGTTTTTCAGGCCTGTCTAGTTTTAAACATACATAATAGAACTGTAGAATCATAGAATGATTTACTTTGCTTTGGAAGGGACCTTAAAGATCACCTCAGTGCTACCCTCTTGCTGTGTGCAGGGACATATTCCGCAAGAGCAGGCAGCTCAGAGCCCCATTCAGCCTAGCCTCGGACACTTCCAGGGATGGGCAGCCACAGCTTCTCTGGGCAACCTGTTCCCGTCAGCAAATGCTTAGGTAAAAGCAGAGGGGGGCAATAAGGAAATGCCTCGATCCCGCCCACACCCCAGGGTGCAAGGAAGGACCTTGTGCTCTGCACTAGGGGGGACACAGTGTGAAACCACCTCTCTGAGTAAAGCTCTGCAGTTCATTTCCTGCTGCTGCAGAAGGACGTGCAGTGGGAGTTCTTAAAAAAAATTAGTGTAAAATGTACACTTTTGCTATCAGAAGAACTCCTTCAAAAAGGAGAAGTCATAGACTTATCACAGACTAGTAGAGTCTGAAGCAATGCATTTCAATGCCTTGTGATTTTCTAGGTCCCTTTTCATGCAGGAGTTGGTTTTGCTCTCATTTTTTTTGCCAGCATGAATAGCAGAAAACACCATTCCTCTGTTCTTGTAACTGCTTCTGCTTCTCACTGCCTCTACCTAGTAGTGCTTTCCTGCAGGAGTGCAGGGGGTCACCCCATAACTTTGTGGGACTTAACAGCGCTTTGTAATTCCCAACTGCTGTCACAGGCACACGAGGCTGGGGGACGTCTCTGAGCATTTAGAGAGTGCTGCTCCCTGCCGTACACGTGGCTGTGAGTGTGACATGCTGAGACATCCCTGGGAGAGCAGAGCTCTTAATGCAACAGCGTGACAATCATACTTCAAAGCTAATTGACGATGCGGGCTTGCTAATTTTACAGAGGTTAATGGATCTTCTTGGAGCCGTGTGTATGAGGAGTGCTGGGGACTTAGCATCTTTTTCTCCCCCATGGAGTTCTTTGACCATATATAGCCAAGGTATCAACTTACAGGCCTGGGATTTCAGCTTTCTGTTTAGATTTCAGATGAAAGGCTGCTGTTGGAAGTGATTGTTATAAATATTTCCTGCTATCTGGTAGCAGGCTGACTTCAGCCCCTTCTAAGGAATTTGCCATAATTATCCTTTACAAAGCTGACATGAAAGTGCCACTCCTGGCTGTGAATGGAGCGTGTCCTCCGGCTGCCCCGGGAGGATGGAGGGGCACCATGTACCACAGATCTCACTGGGGGCTGGAGTCCTGGGTGAGGGACTCCCCAGGGCTGCTTTTGCAGTCCTGACCCTGCCTGGCTGCTCTCCCCGTGCTGGCAGGGTGCTGCTGGAGGGACCAGGGCTGGGCCAGTTTACAGGAGCTAGGGGTTCAAATGCATCCTGAGCCTTGCAAAGGAAATGGAAGTGGTCAGTGACGAAGGCAACCTGCTGCTGTCATAGGGCACAGGAGGTGGGATTGGCACTCTTCACTTTGTGGAAGCCAAAGGATTCACCTGGGCTCTGCTCTCTGTTGGCCACCAGCAATGAGTTCCTAGTGGAAGGAAGTGTAAAATGTGGACTTTTGTCATCCAAATGCTCAGAGTAATAGGGATGAAAAGTGCTGTCACCCTGCCCAGGACTCTTTCATTTTCCCCTTTATCTCTCTCTCTCACCTATCTCTTTGAATCACTTCATGTATCAAAAACCCACATCAAACCAGCCAGAGCTGCCACTACACGAAGCAGAGCTAAAAGAAATAAAAATGCAGCCAGATCAGTAAGAAATCCTGGCTCCTGGGGCCCCTGAAAATTTGTGCCACAGAAATGCTGCACAGTTGTGCAATTTAGTGCCTCTGAAGAAGAATAAATTTGCTTTTAAAAAAAAATCCATCAGCATATTGCATATATTTATAGTTAGCTGCAAGCCTTTCCAGTGAGAACTTTTAGAATTTATTTTAAATTAAAGTGACTAGCATGACATACCAGTACTTAGCCTTTTAACAAAAACATTTTAGTCATATAAATACAGTTGCTATTATTAAACTCTAGGGAAAGCCAGCAATCTGCTCCAAATAACATCCCTCTGGCCTGCCTGTCCAATACCCAGAACCAAGACATTTGAGCACCTTGTTGGAGATCAGGGGTTTATTTTATTTTCTGTTCCCTTGATGGCTTTTTAAGCTCATTTTAAACTTTGTTTCCACTTTCTCGTCTTTATTCCCATCTCCATTCCATTATGTTGCTCCTTACACTTTTTCCTTTTCCTTTAGACTTTTTTACCTTTTTCCTCCCCCCCGCTCATTACCAGGGAAGCCCAGTTCCCCGTGGTACTTCCTGGCTTTTCTGAAAGCATCCTGAAACCTGTTTGCTAAATCAGTTGCTGGTACTGACTGTAAGGACATCACAAGTTGCCCTCCGGGTTAGCAGGGAGTAATGGTACTTCTGTGCTTTGAAAAAGTGCCTGTAAATGAGATTTTAGAAAATCTCTGTCCACTTACCCTGTCTGTATTTACGTCTTTCAGAAGTGCCAAGTGAGAGCAAGTTTTGATGCTCCCGAGTAAACACCAGACACCTTGCCAACAGACTGGTGGGCAGATTTTCACCTGTGACCAGCACAGTGCAGGGAGGACCTCCTTTTTTGGAGACCCCTCCTCATCAAAGAGCTGTCTGTAGTTAGAAACCAGGCAGCCAGTACTGTGGTTATTCCCATCTCCTCCACTTTAGTCTTCACCCAGCTCATTTCCAAACAAAAGCTGAGCAGCTATTCCTCATGCAGCTTTTAAGCCTGTGTGCCTGCTAAGAGAGGGAGGATGCAATAAATCATCCAGTCAATTAACAAGGGACTTTCTCCTTATTTGTAACCTCCTTTCAAAGCAAATGTGTATGACTGGTAATGAAAGGAAACATATGCAATGGTTTAAAAATAGGTGTCTGAGGCCAGTGGGGGAAATCTTTGCCCTGCTGTGTGTGGCATCCAGCATCTCCAATTTGCCTTGTATCACCTCTCCACTTGCTCTCTCCCAGCACCTACAGTAGCTCATTTCTTCAGGTGATGGAGCAGCATTTCCACATCCAGTGCCATCATCCCACTCACAGGACTTTGTAGACTTTCTACAAACCTAAACCCTCTCGTAAATCTTGCCCTTGCAGGTGGGGAGCGGAGGCAGTGGGGTCTGGGAGCAGCCTGAAGCATTGCAACAGCTCCCCTGCCCCAGCCCAGGGGCTTTGGGGTGAGCTCTCAGAAAATAAGAAGCCCACAGGTGGGATTTGAGTCTGCTGGGAGGAGAAAAACAGCTGCTGTGTCCTATTCACAGCCTCCTCTTGCTGGCTTCAGTCAAGTGTCTCCTGAGGGAAACCAACAGACCTTCCCAGGGTTTCTAATGTGCTTTAGCAGTTGCTAGGCTGAAAGGCTGCAGCTCTACACACTGCATTTCAAACCAAGAATAGAACCTCATGAGCTTGGGACATCGGGGTTTTTTGGGTTTTTTTAATAATTCCTTGAGGTCTTTCATATTCCTTGGCACCTGCCTCCTAGTTAGTTTGTGTCCCTTAATGTGCATTATAAGGGGAAACCAGGACAGCTGCTCATGGCTTGGAGCATGATCCATGTACCTGGGAGACACAGAGCTTTCCAAAAATGTAAGAGCAAAAAATGGTTACAAAACCATAAGAGCATTGATCTGATGTCCCAAACAAGGACACATCTGGTCAGGCTGGAGAGCCACAATACTGGACATCAGGAATGTGGTATCATTGTCCAAAACATTGTGGTTCCATGGTGTTCCCCTGCAAAGACAGGATTTTCTGTCTGTGGCAGGTAGTGGAAGTAAGAAAGCTTAAGATTTGAGCATTTATCTTCCTTTCCAGCATGAGAAATGGAGAGGTATCAGGAGTGTTCTCTGAATGTTAATTTCTGTTTGCCTTGTCCCTATTCCAGGTTTTCTTTTTTAAAATTTTTTTACTTCTCTTAATTCTAACAGTTTAAAGGAGTCTAAGAGTTATGCTTCAGAAGTAAAAGCAGACAGTCTTAGTTGTGCTTTGAAAATAGCTGAAACTTTGCAATTATGGGGCAGTGATTCCCTCTGAGCTGGTCACTTGCACTGAATTGTTTTTTCCCAGACCAGCAGCACCCACTTTGCTCCCCTTCTCACCACAAAGTGCTGCTGCCAGAATGGTTAGGGCAGTAATCCATAATAACAGTAACCAGGGAAAAGGCAAACACTCAAGTACAGGGGGAAAAAATAATTTAATCCCTGTAACAATCACTTTATTGTTGGGTTTGGATTCTGGTTTGTTTTTTCTTTTAGCCTGCAGGTTTTCTGATGGTTCAAGAGATTAAAAAAAAAAGTCTTTCTGCTGTATCTGTAGCTTTAATAATCACCCAAGTAATTGCATTGTTTGTAAACTGTGTGGTAATGAGCATGTGTAGAGCTGTGATGCAGAAAGCAGAGCTAAATCTGGCCGAGGGTGCCAGGCAATATGCAGTGCAGAAGTAATGATTATTAATAGTATGTGTTGACTTAGGCTGATAATGCCCCGGAGTTTTCATGCCCTGTATCTCACCAGTGGGAAGCGGACGCTCCGTGCAGAAGACAAATACCCTGTAACCAGGAAACTGCCTGTGCCTGGGCTTCCCGGGGCTGGACTGGCTTTGGAGGCAGCATTTCCCCAGGACAGAGCCTTTGGGGTGTGCCCTGACCAGCCAGCAGGGCAGGGGATGTGACCTTGCAGCTCTCCTTTCACAAAGGATGGCAGAGCTGTGTTGGGATGTGATGCACGACACATCAGGTTTGCCTGCGGGGAGTTAATTATTCCCATAACCAGAGATAATCAGTGCTGAGCCCTATTTTTGGAGGCAAATGCCAGGTGAGCTGGTGAAATATTAAATAGGAAAAGTTGTTAGATGGTCTGAATTGCATGGTCCCTCGTTGAAGAGGGAGAAAAGAAATTTTACTTGAAAAATACAAAACCTCAGGGTATTGAAATAAGAAAATACTAGATTAATCCAGAAAGATCCCTAAACCAACCCAAAACCTAGAATCATTGCCTTTTCTTTGTGTTCTGGCTCTTATTCAATCTTTTCAAACAGGACCATATGTGACTGTCAAGGCCCTGAGAGGGGTGGGGAAGAAATTCTTTATTTCCTTCCTTCTTTAAACATATCTTTTTCTACTCTTCATCTTTCCCAGAATTCCCTGAGTTTATGGGAAGAAATCTCTGATATGGCAAATAAAAAGTAAAACCATGGCTATGGTAACTTGTAGCATTTCAGAATGTAGAAAACTTTCTTTGCTAAATTAAATAAAACTTAAATTTAGCAAAGAAAGTTAAGACAACAGTCATTCTTCCCCTCCATTTTTTCAGTTTTGAAAAACTAATGAAATGCTGAAAGTCAAAGAAATTGGTAGAAATCAGCAACAGTGAGGATGTAAACAATGGCAGAGAAATAGGTATAATAAAAATAATAGCAATAATAACAATAATAGGAATTTAAAAGAACATTGAAAATAATACTGTAGAAATTAGGGGAAATGTAGTATGCAAACATTTTGTTTGAAGAATAGAGCGGGCTTGACATTTGCAGAGAATAGTTCCAAGTTTTGGGTGGGGAAAAAACTTCTATTAAGACATTTTTGGGTAGATCTGATAGTAAATATTATTCTTCTAAGGAGAATTGTGGACATTTAGAGGAAATAAAGAGATTTTCCTTAAGCCAGAGAGCTGCAAGTGGCCTCCACTCAAACGTAGTGATTCATGCTGCCTTGCTTAAGGATCTAAGATCCCTTATATTCATAAGGAAAACTGGGAAAGGCTCCAACCATAAGGGCAATTAGTACTTCAGACATGAATTTTAGAGCCAAAATTTTCACAAACAAAGGTATTTCTCATTGTAGGGCACTGCTTCTCATACCACGTGAGCTGGGATTCCAGTTGGTAAAACAGGCAGCTAAAATGTCTCCCATGATATTTAGAAAGATTATCTTATTGCACAAAGTGCTGATTTAAGAGGGTTATGCTAAACACCAATGTGCAACTCAACATGGTCAGATCTCAGGAAATATCGCCCTCAACCCGAGGCCATTGGCATTGTTTAGTGAAAGCTTTCATAAGGATTTCTCCAGCTATCCATCTAGGCCTGGATAAGGGCTCTGAGGGGCACGTTTTGGCAGCAGAAAGCTGTTTCTTCTGTTTTCATTGCAGGACTAAGGGGGAACAGAAACCTTGGAGTTGAGATCTCCCAGACCTGGTCTGTAAAAGATGGAGGGCACAACCACAGATGCAGCACAAATGCCTCTTTCCTTCTGGATATTCAACAAGAAGTGACTAAAAACCTGTGCTTGCGAGTGGGGCACTAAATAGCTAAGAATTGTAGTAGTAATAGTGGGAGGAATTGATTTCTTTGTTGTTGTTTCTTAGACTTGTAAGCAAGTTTCTTTAGTGCCCATGGAACTAAAGGATCATTTGGGGCCTTGGGGTTTCTTATAAGAAACACCATATTGAGGATAGGTGATTGGTCAGGCACCCAATGGGCTTCTGTCATGACAGGCCTTAGGAAGTGGTATCATTGGTTTTCTCAAGTCAAAACCAACCAAAATCGCTTTTTGTTGCAGAGTAAGTGGTTTGCATCCTATTTTCCCACTGCATATTGTACTTTGCAGACTAAAAAAGACATGAGAAATAGAAGTGACTGATTTTTCCATTCCTTAAGCTGCCTCCATGTGGGTTGATTGCTCAGGGGATTTCAAGGCAGACTGAAACACAGACAAACGCTGGCTTCGTGTACACTCTTAAATATTGCTGTGTTTTGAATTTTATTAGAAACTTGGCAGGCTTCTCCTTGAGCTCTAACTGCCTTTTCTGCCTTCAGTTTATCAGCTACCATAATTTTAGATGCACAAGCACAGTGTGCAGCCGTGTAGCCCAGCTCGCATGAGCAAGGGAAGCACTCTAAAAACATGTCTGGTTAAAGTACTTGTCAAATTAGTAGCTGTCAGCCAGGATGAATTAGACCCAAAGTGGTACATGCACAAGTGAGGAAACACGTTCTCCAGCACGCCTTGTACCATCAGTCCTGCTGTGCTTGGACAGGGAGCTTAATCCAGGAAAAAGCCAGGATCTTCTCTCACTCATATTGTCGGAGTTCTGCCCAAAGACACCTTGGGTCCAAGCACTCGAGGGGTATGTATTCAAAGGAGAGGATGTGATAAAGCCATACATCTGTCAGAAAGTAAACACAGCCTCGTGATCTTCCTGAGCTGACTGCAGCTCTAAATCCTGCCGATGAGGCAGCCATAATTCCTTCTGCAAGACACTAAAGGCAGATGTACAAATCCTGGTTTAACAGGGGAGGTAGGTGTTTTTCCATTGCTCCAAAGAAGCATTTGACTTGTGAAATCAGTGCCCTCTATTTAGTTTTGCTGCAGTTTGGCCTGTCCAGGGTCCAAAATGCAGGATGGCAGGTGCTCCTGGGTCTGGCTGGTTAGGTCTCACAAACCCATAGGGATGGGGAAGACACCAGCAATTTGGAAAGAAGAGATGGGTGCAAAACTCTTGCAGAAGAAACCAAATTCTTTGAAGCAGCACCAGCCCTCAACACTTTGATGACCCAAAAGACAGGAGAGAAAAAAGCTGATTGATAATTGATGCTATTAATGTGACAAGATACTTTCTTGAGCATGGTCCAGGCCACAGCACGTTTAGGAGTCATTGACAGCTTGCCACCTGCAAGGGAGATGTTTGTGTTCTCCATCAGTGCAAGAGGAAACTCCCTGCTTGATTTTGCTTCCCACATGAAGAGATCCTGTGCTGGCTGGTGCGCAGACTCTCCACTTGTAAGGAACTGAGATACCCACCTCAGAGGTGGTATTCTACACCTATAGAACAACACAGTTGTTCTATAGGGCACTGCAACACAGACCTGCCTTAGGGAGAGTGAGGGCTTTGCCTGGCGTGGCTGGCACAGCTCTCTGAAGCAGAGGTTCCATCGCACCATGGGGAAACACCAGGGAAATAAACCAGGCTTCCAGGTAGTCTATCAAACGCCCACATCACCCAGTCTCAAGGTGGAGTGATAATGAAGATGACGTGGGGAAATGCAATCTGTAGCCAGGGAGGTTTTCATAAGTGAAATTGAAAATAAATCACTGCAGACGTGATGGCTCATGCCAGCTCTCATCCATGCTCAGCCCCTCGCTCTGCTTTCCTTTCCATTTGCTAATTCCTCTGCTGCAATGCACTGTTATCCTGGTTTACTACCCAGCTGGGATAGTCTCTGAATCTGCCTTGTAGAGGAGCTACACAGGCACAAATCAACCATCTCAGCCTGGGAGAATAAATTAGGAAATGAGAACTGGAGAGCCTGACACATTTGATGTTGCAGAATTAGGTGTACTGAACTGATGAACAGCACATCCCACAGCGCTCTGGCATATTTGTGTGCCCCCTTGAAACTGAAAGCCTACTGTCATGGTGCCAAAAATCAGCCCCCCAGAAAGGAGGGCTCCGTGGCCTGCCCTCCCCTCCCATCATTCTGGAGAAGTTAAAGGAAGGCCTGGCAGCCATGTGCTGGAGACCTTGTGAGATGTGGCTCAAAATAGAAATGCTCTGCCTCACCATAGCCCTCTTGGAAGCTGTCTTTCAGCCAGAAGGGGTTTGTTCCCATCTCCTTACTGACAATCCCCCAGCTGTAGAGCAGGAGAAACTAGGGTTTGCACAATCCCCTGGGTAGATTTTTTGTTCTTGGGTGAAGGACAGCTGTTCTTGCCTTGTTTTTTGCCATCAGAGATGTGGATCTTTGTTTTGGAGCAGATAGAGAAAGGCAGCAAAGCGCAGATGTTTAATGGCCGTGAATTTGGAGGGAAGGCTGGACTGTGCTTATCTTACCATGCTTTGGGAAGCCAGACTGCTCCCTAGGCCCAGCTTGGTGTGTTCCTGGTCTCACACCCAGCCAGCCTAGCTTGCACAGCTGTGGCATGGTGAAAACCAACCCTTTCAGGGTTTAAAATCAGCTCTGGGCAATGCTGAACCATACCAAGCAAGAGGTGCTGGAACAGCAGGGCTGCCTGGAAATGCCATAGAATGGAGAGTTGCACTTTGAGGCGGCTGGTGAAGTCTGCAGCCAAAAAAGCCTGCCTTCTGCTGCTGAGCAGGAGGCAGATGAGCTTGTGGGTGCTGGAGGATGTTGTCTGTGCTGCATTGAGCAGCAGAGAGCTGTGTGAGAGATGGATGAGCTTCAGGAAACGGCTGTCTTTGGAGTAAGCTTGGACCCACTGCTCCCACACCTGAGGCATGTCAGCCATGCCAAAGTCCAGCCAGGGTTTTCATCAGGCAGTGGCAGTGGTGCCATTGCACACAGGGATGCAAAGGGGATGGTGGCTGGGGTGGCTCTCCCTCAGCACAGTGGGCTGAAGTGCAAGGCACTGATCCGAAGCATTTTGAAGATGTTTTCTCCTGATGTCTTTCCATTTGGCATGAACCCAACTCTCCTGGCAAGAGCTCAGCAGTGCATTGTTGCTTAGAACCACAGAACCATTAAGACTGGAAAAGCCCTCCAGTACCATTGAGTCCAGCCTTTGGCCAAGCACCACCTTGTCAACTAAACCACAGCACCCAGTGCCACGTTCAGTTTCTTGGACACTTCCAGTGATGGCTGGAAGTGCCACCACCTCCCTGGGCAGCCTGCTCCAATTCCTGACCATCCTTCCATCTTCCTGATGTCCAGTCTGAACAGCTTGAGACCATTTTCTCCTGTCCTGTCACTAATTGCCTGGGAAAAGAGGCCAACCCCCACCTTGGGTCAAAGCTCCTGTCAGGGATTTGTAGAGAGTGATGAGGTCTCCCCTGAGCCTCCTTTCTCCAGTTTAAACCCCTCCAGCTCCCTCAGCTGCTCCTCACAGGACTTGTGCTCCAGACCTTTCAGCAGCTCCCTAGATTTGCTTTCCCCTCCTCTGGACTTGCTCCAGCCCTTGGTGTCCGTCCTGAATTGTGGGGCCCAGAATTGGACACTCAAGGTGTGGCTTCACAAGTGCCAAGTACAGGGGAAGATTCAGTGTCCTGCTGGCCACACTATTCCTGATCCAGGCCAGGCTGCCATTGGCCTTCTTGGCCACCAGGGCACATGCTGGCTCACGTTCAGCTGCTGTCAAACAGCACCACAGGTCCTTTTCTGCCGGGCAGTTTTGCAGCCGCTCTGCCCCCAACCTGTAGTGCTGCAGGGGGTTTTGAACCTTCTACCATTGGCCGTGACCCTTCAGCCTGTCCAGATCCTTCTGCAGAACCTTTCTGCCCTCCAGCAGAAGCTCAAAAACACCAAGCAGGACTCACCTTGCAAGGAGCCTGGGGATGAGCTGGCTCATGCTCAGCTGCCCACCCCATCTCACACAGTCCATGTGCAAGCAGAGAAGTATCAGGGCTGAAGTCCTGTCAGTCCTGGGTGAATGCTCGCTGTCAGTCTGACTCTGTGAGTGCTCTGCAAAGAGCCAAGTGCCTTTTGGCCACATCAGCCTTGCTGTGCATTTCCAGGCAAACTTGCAAGGAAGCATGTGCCTAGGAGGTAACACACATGCTGCATGTGCAGCAGGTTTCCTTGTTGCAGGTAGATGCAAAGATGCTGACTCAAATCTCTCAGGAGAATTAGGAAAGTTCCTTGTTGGCTTTTCCATGTCTCTGAATTATTCAAGCAAGTCCAAGTAGAGAGTAGGTTACTCAGGGACCCTCTGTGAGAAGCCAGAATAGAGACAGTGTGGTGAAAAATGCAGGGAGATTAGGAAAGCTGAAGCAGTAGGATCCCCTGGGCAGATAGCCAGGGAAGCTCTGCTGAGGAAGCAGAACTGCTATCACTGGAGGTGGTGATTGGAGCAGAGAAGTGGATGCTTGTAGCTCCTGCACCTGACAGTGTGCAGGTTCACTCTGGGTCCCCCTTGCAGGCAATTTGTCCCCTGAATTTCAGCAATATTGCACAGGGCAGAAATCAGTGCACTTTTATAGGATGTAAGACAGTGGTTCTAGGCAAATCTGGTTTTGAATTCGAGAGCAGCAATCAACCAGCATGGCCCCCTTCTTGAACTTTTCACAGTTGTGTGTCCATTTCAGGCTTTGCACATCTGTGCATATCAAGTGCTCCCCAGTTAGAGAAATCTGGCATACACAATCACTCATCTCTTTCAGGAGCAAGTGAAAAATCTGCCTTGTGTTTCCCAGTTTTGGCAGCGATTCTCGCCCTTTTATCCGAAGCCCTTGAGATGTGAGAAGCAGGGATGGTTCCTTGCACACTGCAGATGGGCTGCTGCATGACAGAAATGAAATGATTCGTCTTGTGTGTAATCCAGAGGCTCAGCTGAGTTACTCATCAAGCCCTTTATAAACCACTTTGTAGACTGCCACTGCTGCTTATTACTTATGATATCTTACATTGTCTGATGAGTTACAGGATTTTGCCTGCTGCTTCTTCCATCACACTGAGCAGCTTTAGTGTCTCAGGCAGCTTCTGCTGACTCAGAGCAGCGCAGCCCTGCCGAGGAGCAGTGAGTGGTTTGGAAGTGCATTGTGCAATCCACTGGGCACCTGGAAGCTGAAGGGTGTGGACTTCCAAGAGGTGCACTTGGAAATATTCAGCATGGTGGCCTTTGGGTAAGGAACTTTCTCCAACTCTCTGTGTTTTGCTGCTAAGCACACAGGCATTGGTCTCAAGGAAGCACATGCTCTGTCTGATCTGCGTGGAGTTTGGGTGCAATAGGATTTTACATGCATTTTCTGGAGTTTTGAGTTTTATTTCCTCATCAACAAATACAAGTTTGTGCAGGAATGGAAAGCACCGAAGTGCTGGGGAAAGTTCTGGTAGAAGCTCTATGAAAGAAGCACTGATATGAAAGTGTCCAACTTTGGCTTCTCATGGTGTGGTGGAAATAAAGTGATCAGCTGAAAGTCTCCTACATTGTGTGTGCTGCTGGCTCTTGCTGGAAACTTCTTCCTTTTTTTTTTCTTTTTTTTGTCCCCTTGCTCTGTGCAAGGGGAAAATACCACAGCTGCTTTCTCTGAAAAGTCATGTCTCCTAAACAGTGCCTGTGTCTGGGAGGCAGGCAATGAGGTACTCTGAATGCATCAACACAAAACCCCCTGGAAAACATTGTTTTTGTCACAGCCATCCCGGTGGCATGCTGGGAGACAAGCCCTGCTGGTGGCATAATTCAGGAGCTGGTTCTCTGCTTCAGAACATGATTCCTGCTATCAGTATTTCCAAACTAAAACAACCACGACTTTCAGGGATATGGGGGAGTAATGCCTACCTAGCCCTGAGCCATGGGGTGGTTTTGGGCATTGCAGGGCTGGATTTGGGGCAACCTGGCACAACCCCAAGAGAAAGCTGGCACAGGAGGCAGGGTACATCTATGCTCCCAGCAGCAGCACAAGGATAATAGGCAGACATCCACGATGTGAGCTGATCCTCAGGTTCTCTGCAGGCTCCTACAAATTTGGCCAGAGTCTGAACTATTAACCAGTTAAGAGAAAAAGCTTTTTTCTTTCAAAGAAGCACTGCCTGGGGCTGGATCTAAGGCTTTGATAGCTATGCTTAGCTTTAACTCTCTTGTATTTCTTTGGCAACACAGCTCTATTTTGTAACCATGTGAAATGAGAGGGATTTCCAAAGAGATCTGGAGTTTTCTCCACCACCTCTGGAAAAAATCCCTCCCTGCAGCCTCACAGTCCTGTTCCCTTGCACTTGTATCCAGAGCCCAGGGTTCCCCTGCGCTCATACCCTGAGTTGCTGAGCTCCCTGTCCAGCCTCTGACATCCCCTTTCGTGTTGATGTCATTGTCCTCTTTTGAAATTGTTTATTTCCCCGCTTGCTTCCTTCACCTTGCCAGAAATCAGAGAAAACCAAGGGCAGGAGTTTTTCCCCGTGGTTTGGGTCAGGAGGGAGGGCAGGGAAGGGCACCATGCCGTGTGCAGAGCTGGCTGGCAGGAGGAGGTTGGGGAAAGAGCCCCAGCCACAGCGCTGGCCCCAGGCAGCGCTGGCCAGCCTGGCCCCAGCCCCAGGCTCCACTGCATCACCATGACCTACATACACCCCTGCTGCTGGTGGATGCGTTCCCAGACTTTGAAAGAGTTTGTTCCCCTTGGCCTTGCTGGGAGGAGCCAGGGACGTTTTTTGGGGCCAGGCTCAGCACGCTCCTCGCCTGGGAAGAGCTTCCTTAGTGTGCACTTTTTTGCGGTGTAAATAATGAATTGTACATTTCATATTAAACATCCTGTGCCCTTACCAGACCTTGTTGCACATGTGAAACTTGGCAGATGAAGTGCATGATGGTGGTTTGTCTTTACAGCCATGCAGGATTTCTGATGTGCCCCATCTTTTTTTTGGGGGGTGAGGGAGGGAGCAAGGTTTGATCCTTTGCACTTCCCTTTGCTGCTCCAGTCACATCTCAGTGCATCTTCCACTGTGCTGATGAGCACAGTCCTCAGACTCTCTGCCTTGGCCATCCTGCCCTTTCAGCCACAACCACTCACATCTCCTCATCCTTCTGCACTAAAACCTCAGCTGCCTGCATGGGTCTGGTTCAGTGCACAGCCCAGGAGGACCACAGACACAGGTGGAGAAAGTCTGAGGGATTTGCTTACAGTGAAACAGCAGAAATGTGTGTGCAGATCTTGGTGGAACCAAGACAAGACTGTTTACTGGCAGGGAGCTCAGCAGGATGCTGGAGCTCAGCAAGGGTGATGGAGCGAGGCAAAATTAGTCATTGGGGAAGGAAGGAGTGTCAGTACAGTGGGTGACGTCTGCATGGTTAGCTCACAGACTTCCAGGGACATGCTGGGAACCCCTCCAATAGAGTAATTTAAAATCCAAATGTGCTCAGCCATAGGGAGGGATCCTGCATGGGCAGCAGGAAGCTTGTGTGTGTGTAGGCATGGATGCATCCATAGGTGAGGTGGTGGACAGCAGCATGATGCAGTTGGTTTTTCCATCTCTGATTTCTGTGGCTCAATGACCATCAGTCATTTTGGAAAGCTAACCACATTACTCCACAGCTTCAGGTGAATAAGGAAGCAGGCAGACTCTGGAGATCTGACACACTGTGAAGCAGGCATCCATCTGGGAGAGCAATATTGCATTAGCTCAGCATCCCTGTTGGTATTGCTGCATATTCTGCTCTTGCGCTTCTCCTTGCAAGCAAAAGCTGTGTGGCATAATGCACAGGGTGATGAGACAAGGCTGGGCACCCTGATTAGGTGCTGCTTGTTTCTGTAAGATTCATGGGAAGCAGAGGGAGGGGAAGAAAATCTGGATGAAGATGAAAAAGGATGCTGCACATAAAGCTAGCTCTGAGTCTGTAGAGCTAGCCTTTAAGTCAGTCCTTGCAGTCTGAAAGCAACACACACACACATGTGCAAAACCCAGGCTGCAGATAATGAATTTTGAGAAAATCAGCCCTCAGCTCCCTTCTCCCAAGCTTTACTTTTTAGAGAATGCCCTTCCTTAATTTTGGAAATTATTGCATTATCTCAAACCCCTTGTAAATCTTGTTAGCCAAGTAATATAGTTTGGACTAAATGTCTGTTCCTACATGAGCCTCAGGGGAGTTTGGAAAATAACCAATGCAGCCCTGTTGCAACCTCCCACCAGCTCTACAAAAGAGACTCCTTTTTTTCTGATTAACCTCAGTTCCTTTCAGCAGTGAGGCAGAGAGAGGCAACAAGATTAACAAAAATTAGGTCTGTTAAAGCCAGCCTTGTTCTCTAGTTGTGTGTACAGCCTTGCCACAAGCTGAACTCGTCACCAAATGCACAATTAATCAATGTGGAGTGCAGGCACTTGCTGTCTCTGTGTGCATATGTGTGTGTGTGTGTGTGTGTGTGTGCACATTAAGGTGACTTAAATGCACCAGATGCATTTGCAATTGGAAGGAGCAGAGGAACAGAAGCAAGATGTTAGTTTTCCTATTTATTATTTATGCAGTTGAGAGTCTGCACCCAGCAAAGCTCGTGGAGCTGTGACTGATGACTTAATTGGATACCACACTGGCATCTCTGGAAGAAGCTGTGGAAACCCAGGGACAGAAATAGTAGCTGGGACTGCAGGAGAGCATGTCCAATGTGTGTTGACGTGCTTAGTGATGCAAAGCCATAGCTCCTGCTCCTGCTCTGAAGGGAAGGGACTTATCATCATTGGTTTTATTTCCCAAAGAACTCTGGTGTAGGGTTGGAGCTTCTATAAGGCTCAAGATTCCTTATAGTGAAGCTGTCTGATCCCTAGCTTTGGGGGAATTGCTGGAGATGTGCCAGAGACAGGCCCAGCTGCATTTCTATACATCCCAGAGAAGTCTTAGACTTACTGTTGGCACTTTCCTCCTACCAGCTGCTGTCCCCTACCCCCTTTTCCTACTTTTCTGATGGAATTTTATGGGGTGGGGAGGACCCTGAAGCCACTGGTGGCAGTGATTTCTCCAGCCATTCCTCGATGTGTGATTGCCCAGCTGACCTCCTCAGATGTGTGTCCGTGCACCTCCTCTCTGCCCCTGCAAAACCCAGAGCCTTTGTCTGTCTCTGGGGTGGTCCAGCTCTGAGCTTCCCTTTACCATGAACCAAGTCCAGTTTCTCTCCATGGATCCTCCAGGTACTAGGGGACCTCCCAAGGCCCCATTAAATTGTATGTTGCGTCTATTTTCCTGGCCCCAGTGCTGTGGTGGAACTGGGTCTTGGCCAGACATGAGTCCCATACCAAGGGGTTGTTTGTCTCACAGGGACAATGCAAGGGGAATGAAGGGACTTGAAGACTTTCCCACTGCCCCTTGGTGAAGCAACCCCCATGTAGGGCAAGAAGGAAACCACTCCAGCCCCTGTGGTAGTGTTTGAAAATTGCTTTGGTGCTAAATGCCTCTAAACATTTTTCATGTGATGCCTTTGGAAGAAAATCACAAACTTACACTGTCTGAAAGCCAGTGTGAGCCTGCTGATGGTAAACAGGATGAAGAGAGCCCAACAAGTCCAACACTTTGCAGACAACCTGGGCAAACGTAGATCTCATTCTGGTAGACCATGCTGCCTTTGGGATCAATGCAGCAGCTGAAAATATGGGTCTTACCTTTCCAGCCTCTCTGCAAAGAGACTGTGGGGAGATCTGCAGTGGAGATTTCCTGTAGGTGTGGGTGCAGTCCCAGAAGGCTGGCTTGTACAGTCACCCACCTTTATCACCCTGTAGCAAAGAGGACAAGAGATGGTGGCCCACTGGGCTTACTGAGGTCAGATCAGGGGCTGGGATCATCATTAGGGTCCTTTTTTCCCTTTGGTGGGACTATTGAAAGGGAACTGGTAACAGTGACCAGCAGGCCACTGTGCACCCCTGCTTTTGCTGCAGGCTGCACCGTGCCCAGGCTCTGGCTGCACTTGCTCAGCACCAGGCACAACTCTGTGTTTTTCTGTGGCTGGGAAGCCCTGAGCTAGAAGCAGTCACTGTTGGAGAGCACTCTTAGTGGGGCCAGATGGGCGGAGGCCTCCAGCAGACTCAGTCCTGTGCCCAGGTGCTGAGCAGGACTTTGGC
This sequence comes from Anthoscopus minutus, assembly GCA_013399455.1. NCBI lineage: Eukaryota > Metazoa > Chordata > Aves > Passeriformes > Paridae > Anthoscopus > Anthoscopus minutus. The sequence continues at coordinate 138,259 of VWYI01005199.1, forward strand.
AGTGTCACGTTGTTCCTGTGTTGCTTCTCCTCCCGATCCATCATCCTGAGCTGTTCCACATGAAAGATGTCTGTGCTTCTGTGGCACAAGAAGAAAACACCAGCATGTCCAAGGGTACACAAAGATTAGCAATTAAGCTGTTTCACTCTGCAAACATCCCTCTACCACGGTGAGTGGTTTGATTTGGCTTGGTTTGTGGATCTTGCCAGGAGCTGGAGTTTCCTACAAGAAAGCTGAGCCCACTGTGGGGAGATCTTGTCCCTTTCTGTACCCCTACCACTGATAAGGAGCAGCTCTTTGCTCACTCTTTTTCAGGGAGTGTCACTTTCAGCCTGTGGGTGACACCATCAAGGTCCCAGCAAAGACAGAGAGAGGAAAAAGCCCTTTGTCCCTGGAGCAGAGCATCCCTGCCCTTGGTAGCCCAGCTGGAGAAAGGCATCACAGGCCTGTGACTGGGTGGTCAGCTTTGGCCTCCAAAACTGTTGAGGAAGGGTGTGAGCAGATCTAGAGAGCACTTTCCCATAGGAAAGGACAGGAGGATGTGACCTCTGGAACTGCCCACTGGGCTGCCTGTTTGCCCTCTGCATCTTGCAGGGATCTCATTTCCGAGCTCCTCTCTTCCAACCCGAGCACTCAGCCGTGAAGCACGAGGTTGAAAGGAGTCAAGCCAGGGAGGGAGCATGGGGAAATAAGGTTGCTGTAGGATAAAAACAGCTGATGGTTGAAATTTTATCAACTGAGAGCCAGGGGAAGCCCTGCTCCATAGGTTATGCTGAGTCTTACATGGCTCAAAGGGAATTAAATTATCCAGTAAATTCAACCCTTTTTGCTTTCTATAGATAGAGCAAATTTTTTTGTTCATCTTACTGCATGCAGTACACTTTTCAAAGTAATCACCTGGATTTCTTGGGATCCCCTTATTACTGTGCTGTTGGCCATGCAGGTTAGGCCAGACTCTCTCAAAGGAGCAGAAGGCTGCCTCCCTGTTCTGGATCCACACTTGCCAGGTGAGCTTTCCAAATCTCAGCTGCTCTTCAGCCTTTACCAGGCCCTTGAACAACCATGCTGAGAGGTGGCCATGGGACTTGAAAGACCTTTTAGTGGTCCCACTGTTGCTGGGCTCTCATGTCCCTGACTCTCACCCATCATCATGTCTCTTTTTTATTCACCCAGCTCAGGTCACAGAGAAAGGTAGTGGGAGAGTTGCACCATTTCCAGAATCACTGGTTTGGGGCAACCTTCCAGCATCTTTGGACCAGTTCTTTGTTCCTAGTTGCCTGGCCTGGACTGAATGAAAAAGCATATTTGTTAATATTTCTCCATAAAAGCACATGGGCTTGCATTTTTTTCCTAAACTTTATTTTAAAGTAACTGTGTTTTCCTCCTAAACATCTGATTCTGTCCTTCATCATGCTAATTTCCTCATCTCAACAACGTGTCAGTGCCACAGTTTGGTGCACTGTAGGTAAGAATACAAAAACCCTTTTGTTTCTTTGAAATCTGTTGCTTTTTCATTTCACCAAGATCATTTATTCTTGTGTCAAGGAAGAATAAATGAGAAGTGTCAGGCAGACCTTTTATATATTGCTTTATCTTTAAGCTAAACAAATCCTCTGTGTGCAGCCTGGCTTAGTATGGAAATCTCTGCACTCCTTTATCAGTTGTCACCCTGTTACTTGATGTTCTCCCTTTCTGAAGTGGAATAACAGAAACCTCATATGTGCCCTCGCAGCTGCTTTACTGAATGTTATTGTGCTGGTTTGATACTATTTTTTTCAATCTACTGTTTGCACAGCAAAAGGTTGTATTTTGTTTTCATGATGTCAGAGTTCTTTGCCAGGCTGACTGCTGGGAAGTCGTTTTCAGGAGCAGCTTCATCTGATTTACAATGTAGGGCATGTAGGAGTAGTTTGGGTCTTTTGCCACTGCTGTGTGTGCTGCTTTGCATTACCTTCTTCAGACTTTATCTTCCCACTCCCTTGTCCTCCTTGGGTGCCTTTGAAGGCTCTCACAGTTCTCTCTAAGCTCGAGTTAGAAATGCATATACATGTGTATTAGCCCATTTGTATGTGTGTGTGCCCATGAACACATCCATACATTTCTCTCAGCCTGTTCAAGAACTTCTGCAGCCCTGGATATCCTCCCACACACCCCACAGGTGAGCTCCTTCCTTTGGAAACTAACCACTTATTCTTCCTCCTTGTTTTCCACTTCTGAGGTATTTTCAAAGCCTCAGCCTCTCTCAGATCCCTTTGCTATTGTCACTGGCTTTCACTGCCATCCTTTTCATGGGAGCTGGACCAGGCTGAAGCCATCTGAACTACGCACGAGATACGCACAGAGTGCTCTTAGATGCTTATCCCCAAATTTCCTGCTCTGACACCAGACACCTCTGGTTGATGGCTCACTTTCTCTTCAAATATAATTCACTTACTGCACAAAGCCACTTTGTACCCTGAAAAAGAGGTCGGAAACTTTTCGTGCCACACGTGAGCTGGGGGCGGGAGAGGAAGACAAAACGTCAAAGGCCTTTTCTTTGCTCTGCCAGCAAACCAGTGAGGCTGAGCAGATCCATTGCCACTGGCCACTCACCCCACATAACAGCTGCCCCACTTGGTGCACTGAAACCCAAATAAGCAATCAAATCTAATTCCCACCCAGAAATACAGCCAGCTCCTTATAGAGTGTAAGTCAGTGCAGCCTGCTGAAGCCAGAGAAACATCCATGCAGGACCTGGGCCAGGCTTTGTGTTTTCCAGGTGGGCCATAAAGTGATATCACTGCTGCAGATCCAGCCAGCCTCCTTCAGCAGAGGAGGACAGACAGCTTCTTTGGGAATCCTTAAGGAGGCCAGGAACAACATGAGCAAGTTTTACATAAGGCAGTGAGGCTGTCTGTCCCCCTACATCCTGAAATCACATAAGCGGTGCATCCTCTCGGGTGGTGAGAGCTGCTGCCCTGCTGGATTTTGCTGTAGCATTTCAGCTTTGGACCCACCTTAAGAGGAGCCAGATTCCTTCATTTTATGAAGGGTTTGGTTTGGTTTTTTTTTAATTTTAAATTTAAGCTAACCTCATGTTCACTGAGTACCTTTGTGGCAAATTTCCCAGTGACAGTTCAAGGGGAGAGTGTTCCACTCTAGTGAGGTCTGGTGTCTCATTCAGAATGGGTAGCCGCTCTCTGATACATAAAATTATGGTTCACCCTGCTGGGAGAAATGGAGCGTATCATGCACGCTGTTACTGAGTCGCTGTGAAACAATGGGAAATAGTATAGAGGAGAAAGAGAACATAAAACCCATAAACCCAGACCGAGCAGCACCGCTATGTGCACAGGGCAGGACAGAATTCAGAATTCTCGCTTTTCAGTAAAGTCACATTTCCCTTCAGATGGGGAAACCAGTCCCAACAAAGAAGCACTTACTACCCTGTGAACTTTATGAGCAGAATTGCCAGCAGAGGCCTAAAGTTAGCAGTTCTGGTTGAGCTGTGTGTTGAAACAACTCAGGAGGTGTGCAGGATGCACACAGCTGAAGCCCTGCACATAATGTGATCATCCTGCCAGAGCGGTGTTCGCTTTCCCCACTGCGTGCAGGCGGCTTTCCACCACTCCCACAGGTCCCTTTCTCAGCCAGTCTGGAAAGAAGGCAAAACCCCCTGTGGCTCCCATATCCCACATTTCTTTCATGGGTACAGATGCCATGCTGCTTTGCAAGGCCACGGGGATTTCTATTACCTTTAGGAGGTGACTAAGGACTCCTGGATTAGACCCAAAGTGTACGTAAACCTTCTCTGTCAGGGCAAAGCCTTAAGGCTGTTTCTCTTGCTGATTTGGGAACTGAACCAGCCCAAGGGTTTAAATGGCTTTGAAGCCCATCTTCACGTCATAACCTCAAGTGAGATACTGGAGAAGGTTGTCCAGAGAAGTTAGGGATGCCCCATCTCTGGAATTGCTGAAGACCAGGTTGCAGGTGGCCCTGGGCAATATGCTCTAGGGGATGGCATCCCTGCCCATGGCAGGGGTGTTGGAATTAGACAGTCTTCCAACACAGAACATCCAATTATTCTATGAAAATACGAAAATACGTGTACAGGCATGGATGCACATGGTTGTAATGGCTCCACTGAGTGATTAGGTTGTGTCAGTGTCCTCGGCAGGGGGGACTCAGTCAAACTTGGCCAACATCACTGGCTGAATTTACTGAGGCCCTTTCATTTTTTTGTCATCCCTCCCATCTACCCAGCTGGGCAAGTGATAAAAGGCCATGTCTGCCACCACAGGAAAAGGAGAATAAGGAGAAATGAGGCTGTTGCTGGAGGGGTGTCTCCAGAGGCTGCTGCATTGGGTTTAAGGCAAAAGTTCCACTCTGCACAAATTCAGTTACTGGACAAAGCCACTTCATACCCCAAAAAACAGGTTGGAAACTTTTTGTGCCACACAAGAGTTGGGGGCAGGAGAGGAAGACAAGCCCTGATCTATCATGAGAAAATGAGGGTCTAAAACCCAGCTTAGGGCAAAATGTCTTGTCCTGTACAGTGCTGTGCTTCCCACATGTCTGCACTCCACTGGGGTAGTTACATTCTCACCTCTGCTCAAGCACTGTAAATAGCTCCCCAAAACTGCAGGAATTCTTGAGCTGCTCTCAGGAGTCCTGGCCTGACATCAGGAAGCGGGACTCCATCTCTGACTTTTAGTGCCAGGGGGGCAGTAGAGTTTCTAATACCAACATGAACACTTGAAGTTTCCTGTGGTTCAAGAGCTGAGACCTCTGGTCTCACTTGCACTGGAATGAAGAGCAGATCAAAGGGAAGAATGTGGCCCAAGATTCTGATGTGCCTCTGTGTTTATGAATGTGCACATGCACAAAACAAGTTAAAAAAAAGCCCACCTGGGTATGATTTACCCAAATATTGTGTGAGAGAATAATTTTCCACCAGGGACCTAATTGCTAATTACATGAGTGTGAAGCAAATTCATTTGCAAAGTTTTGTTCTTTGGAGCCAAAGAAACCAAATTTGGCAGAAGCTGAGCTGATGGGTGTTTAGGCTATGGAGGTATTGTTATTTCTGTCAGAGCCCTGAGCAGAAGTTTTTAGGAAGACTATTGCTTTTTAAAATAACTTCACTTTATTTATTAGCTCAAAACTTTCCCAGAGTGAATGACAAATAAAGCCTGTGCTATTTTTCCGGGGCTTATTTTGAGATAAAAGCTATCTGATATAAGGGGTTCCTCTGGCAGCTGGACAAGGAGACCATACATCAGCATCAAGGAGCAGGGAGAGCTGCCTGACGGATGTGAGATGTGCTGGAGGCTTTCTCTGCCCAGAAAGAGCTCAGAGCTCAGAGCTGCTCAGGCTGTCTGCTATGGAAGTGTGGGGCATGAAAATGGAGACATGAAAACGGTGCAGCCTGGGGACAAAATATCCTTTTTGCTCTCCTGTCCCCTCCATGGTGGCCGCCCCCTCTGTTGGTGTGGTCATGGGGCCACAGCAGAGTGGCAGAACAGACCTGGGGGCTGCCAAAGGTGATTCCATCAGGAAATGCGGCGTGGCTGAAGCTGCAGCAGTGTCATGGTTATGTGTCCGTGGAACTGATAATTAGGGATAATAAGCTCAAGCAAATGTGGCTTATTTCTGTGTGCCTCTACAGAGAACTCATCCTCCCCTTATGAGTCCTTTAGTCCTCACAGTCCAAGTCCCTTTAATTTATCCAGCCAGTGCAGGCTGGGGTGGCTCCCGGCAGGTTTTGATGAGGCAGAATGGAGAGGGCTTGGGTTGCAAGAGCTGAGGGAAGCTGAATGAATCATTAAAAGCAAGATAAGAATCTAAAAGCCTCCACCAAATGCCCTTGCTTATGCTGATTTGATTGTTTATGCCACTTGACAGGGATGAAACCAGAGGCAGATGCAACAACTAAATCCTGGGTCACTGCAGCGCCCTGCCCGTAGTGCCTGGCCTTTGCTGGAGACTTCCCTTGTGCATCCAGGCACAAGGTTATGTGTTTGGGGGAGCAATTCGCCTCTCTCCTCAGGGGCTGGCTGCTGCAGGCCAGGCAGGATGTGTGGCTGCCCAAGCATCTGTGGCCAGATGCCGTGCAGGATTTCTCACAGGAACGGGGAGCGGCGGTGGCGCAGCTCGGGGCGGCCGCGCTCAGCAGAGGCAGTGGCAAGCTTGGTCACTGTCACCCATCGGGCTGGGGGCATTGCTGGTGTCCCCCAAGGGCTGCCAGTGGGTGCCTTGGGGTGCTTGCCTGCTGTCCTTACTGTGCCCTGCAGGCTTTTTGCTTGCAGCCAAGAAAATGAGGCTGAAGCAGGAGCTTTTAAAGGCTTTTTTCATCTAGGTTAAAAGAGGAGCAGAAATCAAGCTCCTGGTCTTTGCTGCTTACCCCAAGGTAAGGGAGATGTTCATGCTCTACAGTCATTCTCTACAGGCAAGGAAAGCAAGCTTTGGCCAGCCTGGCAGAGAGGGGCTGAGGGGGGACATCTCTCATGCCCAGGATTCACATATGCCATCTCCACCACTTCCCCACCTGCTCCCAGCAGGCAGCAGCAGCTCCCTGTATTGCAGAGAGCTGGTACAGCTTGCAAGGTGCTCAAACACCATGGCAAAAGTGATAAATGCAGACAATTTCAGGCAGATTATGCAGGCTAGATAAGCTGCCAGTACCTGGAAGAGTCATTGAGGGACAGCTGCTGTGCAGCAGTGGAAGATGTTTCCTTTTCCTGCTGCTCCCACATAAGCAGTTGGGTTTAGGTGCATTTTGAGCATTCTGAACTCTGTTTTCCAGTGCATGCTGGAGACACTCCACCATGGAGCAACACTGTGCCTTGCTTTGGTGTTCTGCAGCTGAAAGCAGAGAACTGAAAGGCAGGCCACCAGCTCCACCAGGAGCAAGTCACCAGAGGGATGTGTCTGAGCACGCACCAGGACAGAGCTCTGAGGGGGCTGAGGTCTGTCCTGAGCCCTGCAGAAGACAGTTTTTGGCAGTGTTTCACGTCTCCTTTTTGTTCAGCAGCATTTCTCCAGCTCACAGCAGAGCACAATAAAAAGCATGGAGGGTTTTTAGAGGAGGGCCTGAGTATGCACCAAGGAGCAACGTGCCAGGCTCTTTGCAGCTGCACACAGGCTTTGCTTGGTGCTTGTGCTGCTCTGAAACCTTGCCAGTGCCCAGTGCAGCCCTACAGAAGGCCAGACAGGATCAGGTGCTGGAAGCTGAAGAGGTCTCAGAGGCACAAGGCAGACTTTTTTTTTTTTTTTTTGATCCAGGTCTTTTCCATGTCCTGCATCTTGTGGCAGATTGTCACTGGCAAACCTTTAGCACCATCCAAGCCAAATCTACCTCTGGCAGCACTGGGAAAGAGTTGCCCTTATTTCTGTGAGGTCTTCCCATGTCCTGGCTGCCTTGGATGGGCTGGCTGCTGAGCAAGCTGCTTGCTTGCGGTGTCTCAGGATAACTGCGGCTGGCTGCACGTGGGTTTCACCCCCTGCAGCATGTGCCTGCTTCTTTGGCTTCAAGGGCTGAATTTCTGGTGCTTTTCATAGCATTGTGCTCTTCCGTGTGCTTCCTCCGATCTTCAGAGCGAGACATGTTTCCCAAGGATAAAAGACCAACGCTAAACCAGGCTGAATTCAGAGCTGCTGCGTTTGTGAAGTGGAGCTGATCTGGATTTAGATCAGCAGAGCTCAGCTCACGGCACAGAAATAGACAAAATTCTTCAAGGCATTCTGGAAACATTAGCAGCTCTTTGAACTGGAGCTCTTTCAGTCTGTCTTCCTAACTTTCTCCCTAAAATGCTGCTTGTTGCACAGAATGGGACCTGTTTTCTTCTCAGCCCTGCAGCTGTCTGCAGCTTTGCTGGCATTTGGAGCTGTCTTTGTGGTAGGGTCTCCTGGGGTAATGTCCCTTCCAGCTCCAGAGTGATGGTCTGTGTCCCTGGGAGTGCCAAGCCAGGGATGTTCCTTCAGTCACTTTGAGAAGAGGAACCCCTCTGATCAGGTAGATCCTTGGCTTTGGTGAGGCAGGGCTGGGGGTGGGAAGGGAATCCTTTCTGCTCTTCAAATGCATCAGCAAATGTCTTACTGGGAGATAGCTGTGTGTGCGCAGTGCTGAGCAGGTGTAGCTGCAGCCCCTCCTGGCAGGATACAGAACTATCCAGGGGGAAGCTTGCATGGCTCAGTATANACTGCAGCCCCTCCTGGCAGGATACAGAAAGAAACTATCCAGGGGGAAGCTTGCATGGCTCAGTATAGGACTATGATCTCAGGCAGCCCCGGTGCTGCAAGAAAACCCAGGGTCAGAGCAGCCCTGAAGGAGACTTTTGGTTTAGGAGGGTACTTGTGTAGGCCATGAGAGCTGCCACGTTGTGCACAGTCCACACTTGCAGCTTTTCCTCTGCGAGTGTATAGGGTGAAATTTGCTTGTGTTTGCAAAAAAGAAAGTAGCTTTGTTCCTGTTGACCATCCCCTGATGCAAATAGGATCCCTTGATGGAAATGCCGTGCCATCCCTGATCAGTAAATGCCTGGTTATTGATGGCAAGAGGTGATTGCCCCGATTTAGCAGCAGTTGGTGTTTAAAGATCCCTCTCTGCCCAGCCTCTGCTGGCCCCTGGCACACGTGGAATCGTGGGAATGCGGGGCTCAAGGCTCAGCGCCTGCTCTATTTTTCCTGATCTCCATTTCTTTTTTCTCTCTTTTTCTCACATCTGCCCTGTGCATTTTAAATCACATCTCAGGGCAGCTGCAGCATCCTGCCTTATTGCAGTGGCATGTCTGTGTATTGTCCACACTTGCTCTCTTCACAGCTGAAGAAGCTTTTCAAAATAAAAAATCCTTCACTTGCAAGCACCACGCAGATGAAATATGCTTTCCTTAGTAAAATATTAAAACAAATCTCTTCCACACAGGCACAGACCATGGAAATGTCTTTAAAACACACAGGGAGGCATGGATGCAATATTTACAATCTTGAGCAAGGCAATTTATAATCTGCCTGAGCTCCCAGATGCTATTTGAGCAGCTTTTTTTTCTGGAGTGTATCAGAACAAATTAATCAACATTTTCCTAACTGTATGCATATGGACTTCTAAAATTTTTTGGCTGTAGGTTGTAGTACTAATTGCTCACAGGGCTTATCCAAGCATCTTGCATTTGATAAGCAGGAGAATGCACCAGCCACTCCAGTGAATTTCTAATGCAAACTGACCAGCCCATTTTCCCCTTTGCAATTATTAAAGGTCAGCTCAAAATGAACCAAGGGAGAGAAGGGATCTGGTTGCTTTTTGCTTTGATACTGGGCTCTTATTTCTCTTCCTTGGACTGGGGGTGGGGGAGGAATGGAAGCAAAGCGCCCTTCTCCCCTTGTGCTCCTGTGTCATCTTTCTGGGCACCGAGCTAGCCAGACACCTGGACCCTGCCAATGCTGGGAGCCCTGTCCAGGGAGGGGTTTGCAAAGGGTCTCTTATACCCCTTCCTTTGGCTTTCTGCTCATTTGCCCCTCCATGAATTTGCCCCTGGAAGGAAGTGTATTAAGGACAGCATTCCACTGCTCTTCCAAGCTCTTCAAAGCCCATGAACTCAGCTGTCACATGCTGAACCATTATTTCTCATATGGCAAAACACAGCTCCAGGCACCTGCCAAAAGACTGACTTTTATTGTTGCTATATAAAAAAAAAATTAAAAAAAGGTAATAAAAACTGTCTCCCCCCAAAATGTCAAATTTTATTGCCAGGCTTTCCCAGAGCTTGAGAGATCCCAGTGCTGATCCCTTGGGTATTTCACCTCTGTGCCCCCTGCAAGCACTGGTGCTGAAACTGCAGGGACACAGCAGGAACTGGAACGAGGTGGAGCCTTTTCCTGCTGAGGTGGTTTGGAAAGGCTTGCTGCGATCCCTTGCCACTGTTTGGATGTGCATGGCCTGCCAGGATTTCCTGCATGTGTTTCCTGCTGGAGCTGAGCAACACTTTTACTGCCTCAATGAGGCAAGTAAATTTTCTTGCACTCTTCTCTGTGACAGCTGCAGTTGGGAGAAATACAGAAGAGGACTGAGGAGAGGAGCAGAAAGCTCCCTGAGGAAGCCAAAAGCATTTCTGTGGTGTCAGTGGTCTGAAAATTCTTCAGCCAGCCCCAGCCAAGCATTACTGGGGATGGGCTGAAGTGGTTGAGCATTGGGACATGACTGCTCACTGCAACCATGTGGCAGGAAACCAAAACAGTTTTCCACATTCAGGATCCACGTTTTAGGAATCTGCTTGCTAAATTTTAAGACATGCCATGTATCCATGAATAATGGCTTGCTTTAACATCTCATGTGGAGACCCAGAAGTGCACAGAGCTGTGAGGAGGCAGCTCTCTCACAAACCAGGTCTGAAACCAGAGCAGACCTGGATCACATCACATCAGGTCAGGACATTTGCAGGCAGAGAAGGGCTGAGATTGATCTGGAGTGGGTGACACTGCCTGCTCACCCCTCTGGGACCAGATTTTGCACAAGTCCTGGTGAATCTGTAAAGCTTTCAGCACAAAGCAAACTGCTTTGCAGAGGTTCAGAGCCTGCTCATTGCCACTGGAGAGAATCCACTCCAGCAGGAACTGCCAAGCCTTTTGTACCAAACACTTGGACCTGATTTTCTTTTTGACACCATAAATTAAGACTTGGTGTTTCCTAAGTTTGTCCCAAGTAGCTGAGCTGTGTGTCTGGTGGCCAGAAGGAGAAGCTGACCAGGGAAACTTTGCAGCACCCCAGAGTACTGAGGGATTCTCCCAGCAGTGTTTCTCTGATGGTGCACTGGGGCAGGCTGACCAGTCTAAGTCTAAAACCTCAAAACAGGTTTGCAAAACAGGTTTGCAGCCAGAGTTGGGCTGCTGCTTTGGCCATGCCATCATTGCAAAAGGTCAGTGCTGTGGCAGAGCCCCTGCTGTGGGAACAGCAACACCCAGCAAACACAAGCCCCCAGGGCGGAGCCTTCCCAGCCATGGCATCAGGGTTCTGGGGGTTTCAGAGCTCTGGTTTTGGCCACCAGCAACTTTTAGGGCCTGTTTGATAGCCTAGCCCTGAGCATTCATCTCCAGAGGTCACCCAGTCCCATGGCAGGAGAGCTGTGAGCAGCTGAGCACTGAGAGATTATTGCCAAGTGGACCAAGTGGAAGCAGATGAAAGTCTCTTGCATTAAAGTCTTTCACAGTGTGACTTGTGGGGCAGCTGAGGATCAATGTCTGGTCCCTGAAGCCTGGCAGAAAAGTTACACGTGGTAAATCCCTGTTCCACAGCCCCTCCCATGCCTGTCATGCTCTTTTCATCCAGCTACCAATCCAAATTTGTCAGCATTTCTCACAGATAAGGCTTCTGGGTGCTCTAGCAAATGATCCTGCAATATTTGAACTAGGCATACATGTCCTGTAGACCTCGATGCTTTTTCTGGAAAGTGGAGGGTCAGCAGAGAGCTGCTGACCAAGGTTTGGCAGGTCCCTTCTGCTCTAATGCAGCGCTCCTGGATTTACACAGAAGGGACAGGAGGAATAAACGTGGAGTGGGGTGCAGCCAGCTTGTAGCTTCACAAGAGTGTGGGGAGAGCTTCCTGAAATGGTTGCATCCTTAGTTTAATTGCCTTTCCTACAGCACACACTGGCATCGTTGTCCCTTTTCCCCTCATCTAAAGGTCCACTTTTAAAGGTGCTGCAGAGAGCTGTGACATGCAGTGTCCACAAGCTTGTGCCAAACAGCTCTGTGGGGTGACAAAAGCCTGTCCTCCCTATCCAGTGATGGCAGCAGAGGCTGGAGGCTCTTTTTGCCTGACCAACAGAGTTTCAGCACAAGCTTCAGGAGGACCAGGATTTCTCTGGCTGCCCACAGAGCATAAAGATGGGACAGGAGGAGGTCCTGGGCACTTGGCCCACGGTGCTGCTGGCACCCTTGCAGCACACTGGGAATAGCAGGGATGGGTGTCCAGCACCCACTGCATGAGCAGAGTCAACAGAGATACAGCTGTGGGGCTGCTGAGACTCCAGTGAGCCCCTGAGAAGTTTTGGGAGACAGAAGGCTTTGATATACTTTTATAAAGCCAGCTGGGCAGCTGTGGAGTCACAGCTGTTGGCAGAGGGACTCCAGAAGTGCTGAGTAATGTATCACCGTGGTACTACCCCCCAAAACCACCTGCCTTCTTCCAGGATCCCTGTGCCAGGCACCTCAGCTCCATGATGGCTGGGAGAACCAAGAGGACAAGCCATTTGGTGAATTATTTATCCATTATTCATTTACTCAATATGCGTCTAATGCCGTGCATGGAGTGAGCAGGCGCAAAATTAAAATCCAAAATGATGGATGCTGCCTTATCAAGCGCTCTTCATCCCACTCTTGAGACTCATTCAGCTTTAAATATTGATGGTAGATGGTCTGTTGGCAAACAAGGATTGTGTAAATCCATCTCTGCTCACTGCCACGGTTTGGAAGCAGAGACTTTGTGCAGCTGCAGCTGTAGCCGAGACGTGTGGTCTGTGCCTGGGATGGGGAGGGGGCTCAGAGTCCCTTTAATTACCTCCTGAAGGTGGCAATTAATCTGTGCCTGAGTACTCGCCTATGTGGCAATACAGCACCAGCAATCTGCAGTGTTTAATAAGCTGATCCTTAGAACATCCCTCAAAAGCCTGGGCCACCTCAGCAGGGACTGCAGCACGGCTCTGATTGCAGGGCTGCCGTTCCCTCTGCGGAGCTGCCTGAATAGCTGGTGCCTTCAGCTGCTCTTCTTTTACTTCAAAACCTGCCAGGCATGCATTAGTATGGAGGATTAGTTAAAAAAAGAATACAAAAATTGAAAAGCAAATCCCTGCTGAGAAAGGTGGTGTGATGCCAGAGGAGCTTTGGGAACCACTGTGTTGAGGGACTAGCGCAGTGAGGAGCAGCTTCCCAAGTCCAGGTGGAGCTGCATTACTGCCCAGGCCAGACACAGTCTTTCCAAAGACCTGTAGGACACTGATTTTCCCGGGTGGATCCTGCCCTGCCACCCCCAGGCCTTCTCACACCTTTAAGAGGAGCTGGACTCCCAAAACCAGCCACAAGCCGAGCAGACCAAGAGGGGCTGCCTGCACAAGGATAAATTCAGAGCTGTCCCAGGTGAATCCTGGCGCTGGGGATCTGATTTTTTCCTCTCTCACAGCTCCTTGCACTGCCCATCCGTGTGCCCAAGCTCCTCACAAGAGTCATTTCAGAGACGAGACCGATCGGTGCTCAGCCCTTAGGGCAGTAGGGCCCATCAGCCATGCCAGCCCCAATGCTGCATCCACAGCAGGCAGGGGGGAAGCACGCACCTTCCCAGGCTGCTTCTCCCTGTGCAGGCAGTGTGAGAGCACAGGGCAGATCTCTGGCCACAGCCTCCTCTCCCCTGCCAGCGTTCCCCCTGCGTTTCACACCACCTCCTTCCCTCTTTCCCAGCTGTCAGCAGTGTGGAGAGAGATGGGGGCTGCACACAAAGGGCTGGGATTTGCCTGCTCCTCGGCAGTCTGGAGGCACCCTTGGGACCGAGGTCGCAGATGGATGGCCTGGGGGAGGTGCCAGCAAAAAGCACGCTGGAAACATCTCCGCTGGCTCTCCTGAGCCGGAGGCATGTGGCGAGGTGCTACTCTGAGGATGCTGTCCTTGCATGACTCCGGGGCTGAATTTGCCATGTGCTGCGGTGTGACTCCCACATGGGCACACTCCTACCTGCTCCTGCCTCCTCCTGCTTGCCCCTGCCTCCTCCTTCCTGCCCCTGCCTGCTCTGGCAGCACGATGCTGGCAGCTCAGTGCATTGCAGAGCTTCCAGGACATCAATAAAAAGGTTTTCACACTGGCAGCATTTCAAGGGACAAAACAGCATGACTTTGGGGCAAAGGCCTAGAGGATATGCAAGCTGTAGAAACAAATGCCATCAACCCCTCTCATCCTTGCTCTCTGGAAGAAAGAAGTGATATTCTTTGCACATTTGAAAAGCCCAAGACAAGTATCTTAAGCATGGAGCATGGCCAGTCTAATTACTTCTCTTGGTCTCGTGCCCAGGGTTTATTCCGTGAAACATCTCAGTGACAAATGTTCCCACTGCAAGAAACTTTCTAGTACTTCTTTTTTTTTTTTCCATTTCTTGACACTGTAAATTTATGCCAGAGGCTGCTCAGAACCAAGGTGTAATTTGGATCCATCCAGATCTTTGCAAAGTGCAGTTGGAAGGTACCTCAGGAAGGAGATAATCGCTGCAGCCTTGAGAAACAGCTTCATGTAAATGAACCCAGAGATTTCTTTTGTGGGAATAAACTTCTCTTGGAGATATGTCCTTTCTCTCCTTTAATCTTTCCACTGGGATTTCCATATCAGCAACCTAAGACCCAACCAGACTGTATGGCTCATTTTCAGTGTGCTTTAAGCACAGATTAATTGCAGATACCCAGCTGTCCTGTTCTAACTAGCCATCTCATACTATTAAACCAAACAACTGCCAACCCATCTGAAAGCACGCATGAATAACCTTTCTAATTGCCATTCTTCATCTACCAACAAGAAAAAAGTCCTGGTGGGAATTCAAGTTCAGACCTTAGCCTTGGAAAAAATCCCTGCCTCTCTGTTGAGCAGACTGGGCCATCTTGTGCTGGCAGAGAGCTGCTGTGTGTGTTGCTGCTTGAATGCATATTGTTTACATAAATGTCACAAGAGAATCAGAGAGCAAAGGGAGCTGCCATTGCAGGAGGTTAAGCTCTGGTCTGAGCTTCTAGGCTGGATCACAGCTTCTAAATGGGGAAGGACCTGGGAGGCAGCAGCCATGCATTTTGGAGGGGCAAGAAGTGTGCTAGTGACAGAGCCACAGGCACAGAGGGCAGTGGCAGGCCAAGAGGAGCAGGTCACTGCTCCATCCTGATCCTGAACTGTGTCTCAGCATCAGGGCTTTTTATTCAGCGCAGGACACTGTGTAAATGTGTTGCCAGCTCTGGCTGTTTAGCCAAATTAATAGTGCCAAGCAGGAACAAGATGTACTGGCGAGTTTCCCTGGGACCAGGTGGGTCCTGGCTGTCCCCCCAGGAGAGCCAGGGAAGGGAAAGGCTCCCCTCTCCCAGGCACTGGATGGCCTTGCTCTCTCACAGCTGCAGGATCCCCAGCATCCCTTAAGCTCCATGTAAGGGTGGTATTGCCTGGTCATGTTGGGAGTTGGAGAGAGGCAGGTTGCAGAGATGTGCACCTTCTCCATTCCCCCACCACCAGCACTGGGTGGCACAGGCCCTCTGGACCATGGCTGTCCCCTGCATGTGGCTCATCCCCATCAGTGCCTTCCAGATATTTCCAAGCACTCATGGCATAGCAAGCACACAAAGTCCCTCTTTTTTTCATCATTCTTGCAGCAATCCAGTGCAAACCCTCAGTCTACAGCCGGTGGTTCAACCACAAACTGCTTCCCTTTGGGAAGCACAGGGAGGAATGGATTCTGGGGCCTGGGGAGCACTGTGTGCAGAAAATCAGCATTACCTGGGACAAAGCAGTCACTTGCAGCTCACAGAGCAGCTGCTGTGTGATGATGTTACAGACCATCAGGCTGTTTGTCACTGCCTTCCCTTTTATCTCCCCAGTGAAACCTCCTGCACTGTGTGCACGGCTTTTCCTGACGGAGCTGCTGGATCTTCACAAACCCATCCCTCCTCTTGAGATCTCACTAGAAAATCTGGAGTCTTGACCATGAAAAGGTGCAGACAAAATGGGAATTTCCATTTTGAAGCAGCCTGAAAGCCCTAGGGTTTGCACACAGACAAAGGCTCCCCAGATCCTGTGCTGCCATGCACCAGTGCTGGCAGGTACCAGACCACGTTTAGGGTTTTTTTAAAAGGACTTACATTTACTTCTTTGCTTTATGGAGGGAAGGCTGCCTATGAGTCTGGTCCCTAGCATTTCACAGAGGCTTAATTCACAGTTCAATTTGCGGTCAAACAAAGCTTCAGGTTTGTGGGAGGCTGCTGGGAGCTCTGGTTAGTAATTAAAATATTCCTGGTATCACATCTACTACCCTCACCCAGCAAAAGGTGCTGGAGAATGTGAACAGTATCTTCTATAGCTTGCAGAGGAATGGAAACCTCCTCAAACCAAACTCAGTGACTGAAATTCAAAGCATGGCATTGAATTTTTTTTTAACAAAATGCTGTCATTATCCTAAATATAAAAATGTTTGATTCCAAACCATTTTTTCATAGTCATATTAGACAAAAGCAGCTTGTTCTAAACATGTCACTTTTGACAAAACCAGCATCTTTGTGGCTGAAAATAAATACTCTGTGAATAAATCTCTATGCCAGTACTAGTGATAAGTCTTTCATTTCATGCTCTAATTGAACATTGGCTTTACAACTTAAAAGCAATCATCCTAAATTGCCTTCTGCTGATATTAATGCTTCAGACAAAGGGTAACAGCCAGATTATAGGTTCGTATATTATTCAGGCAAATCTGGGTTCTTCATACATCACTTTTAAAAAGAAAATTAATTTTTCCATGTGTCAGGAATGAAAATAGTAATAATGGATGATACACTTACATCACCCTGTATTGCTGAGATTGGCAAGAACATTGCCTCTGAACAAAGTGAGTGTAGATGGCATGCGTGCCTGTGTGCCAGCCCAAGCAGACAGCTGGGCAACCTCAAAAGTGCCTCTGCCTGTGACTTAAACCTGCACTTCTTCAAGTGACAAGCTAGATCTCACATGCTACACTGATAAGCACCTCCCCCTTCCCCTGTTTAATGCACATCATCTATTTAAACCTCTCACCTGGCAGGTGGCTGTGTGAATTGGCAAGGACTCACCCCCTGAGACATAGCTAAAAACAGAGCTGTAGAGGGGAAGTTCTGTCACACCAGCAGTGGTGCCATCGGTCTGGTTTTGGGGAGGGTCGGTGCACTGCTCCAAGTGACCGTGACACTGAGCCTGGACAGATTCCAGCCATGGTAGTAAAAGTTTGGCAACAGACATGGTCTTCCAATGGGAAATAAACAAAAGCTCAAACCTTAGCCATCACCTGAGACTGTGCTGTCAGCCTGTTTTTGAAGTATCTGGATTGTCCACTGGATGGGAGTCACTAATCATTTGCACATTTTCCTCCTGCTTTATCCATTTCCCAGCCCAGCTCCCTCACAGGGATGGTGGTGGGTTTGCACAGCATCTCTAGTGCCACTGTGCCACCCTGCATGCCCTCTGCTTTTTTGGCTGTGCCATGGGAAACCCACTCTTTCCCAGGCATCTGCTGGGAGTCAGGTATTTTTAGCTCTTGGTGCCGGGGCCAGGTGTCTACAGGGCAGAGGAATCCATGGATCCCTGGGAACTGCCTGTTCCCACTGCAGCTGCTGCCCTCCACTTGCAGACACAAGCACCACCGTCACCTCCTCACTCAGCAGCTTCATTCACTCACACCTTGTTTCCTCTTGGAGGAGCAGTCTTCTCTCTCTATCAGCTCTAGAGAGCCCCTGGTACTCACCCTGCAGCCTGAGATCCTGTCTGCCTTCTCACTCACCCCTGGAAAGCTGACCCTCTGCTCCAGCCGAGCGTGGTTAGGGATTCACTGGCACCTAAATTGTTGTGGGATGTCTTTTGCAGCACCTGGAGCAAGTCTGTGCTTGTTCTGAGCTTGGATGATGACGTGGGATCACACCTGGATCCAGCCATCACATCAGCAGTGCCAGATCACCCCTTTGCTCTCTTCAGGTGCTCTGGAACTCATGCAGGAGTTTTGTGACCCTGGTAATGATGGTGGGGACTGGAGGTCCCTCAAGCTGCTGGAGGAGTGGAGGTGGCAGATGGTGAAGAGAAAGCACCACATTCAAACTGTGCTTTCCTTCCTTCCTTCCTTCCTTCCTTCCTTCCAGTAAAAATAGCAACCCAGCAAGAAAAAAATAGCTGTGGCTGGGAGCAGTGCCTGACATTGAGGAGCATGGCCCCAACAGGGGACACATCCCTGTGGGCAGAGGCTGGAATGTCACAGGCAGACACTTGCAGGATGGAGCGGTCCTTGCCCTTGTTGGAGCAAAGGGCACTCACAGCTCTCCTGCTCTTTCCTTGCAGGAGCTGAGGCTCCAAGGATTGCTGGGAGGGAATGTGTCACAGCTCAGGGCTTTCTTCTTGAGATCAAGATGCTTGGACAAGCAGAGGGTGAAGAGCAGCTGCAGCCCTGGGGAGTTCACCGTGCCTGGCAAAGGATTTCTCTTGTGTTTACTGAGGAACATCTGATACCAATAGGGCTGAAGTGGTCACACAAGAAATCCAGAGCTTGTTTAGGCTCAGGAGGCCAAATCCCAAATGGCCATGCTGCCATCCACGTCCCATACACCACCTAAGTATGCCATCAATGCCAATCTGCAGTAGCTCAGCAATTTCCAGCACCATCCAGAGTCTTATGCACCAGGTTAGAGGTCCCTAGGTGCTTCACAAAGCCTGGTTGGTGTCGTGCTGCCACAGAGTCATGGAGGGGCTGGCACAGAGATGCTGTGTGCTGGAGCAGAGCACAGGTTTCCCCAGCATGTGGCTGGCAGGCTGAGCACTGCCCTGGGCTGTGAGCAGCACCTGGAACAGACAGAGAAGCACTTGGGGCTTATCTCTGGCCACTGTTTACTCCACAGTTGTCGGTCTCCTGTTAAGAGCGGTGCAGCAAGAAAATGCCTCTTGTTAATAGCTTGTTATCAGCACTGGTGCAGCTATGTACAAGTATTATCTCCTTGATCCCATCTGTCTCAGGAAATGTGGTTGAGGGGAGAGCGAGGGTGGAGCTCAGTGGCTGCAGGAGTCTGGGAGAGAGACCTGGGCACCCCAGGGCTACAGCACGGCCATCTCTAATTCATCCCCACTCAGTGGAGCACTTGGAAATGTCACTGGGGAGCTGCAGTGGCCATGATTGATCATGTCTCTGCTGCATGCTGATGGAGGAGAGCGAGTTCAGCATGAGGAGACCTTGGCTCCTGAGCTTCCCCTTGAAGTGCAGGAATGAATTATGCAAACTAATCCATCCCCTGGCTCCTTTGACAGCTGCTGCCTTCCCAACACCTCCTGCCTTCACATCTTTCTTTATCTCTGAGCGGTTTTAGAGCCATTGAAGCTACATATTTTTTAGTCTGTTGTCCGTGTGTTTCCCAAGATGCCTGTGGAGACAGGGACAGCTCATCACCTGTTGTAGGATGCTGTCCCATACACAAAGATAAATTGCTAAACTGGCCTTGGCCAGAGCTTCTGGACTCCCAGGTTCCTGAGGAAATCATAAACCTTATTAAAATATAACAAGTTTCTTCTGGCAGCCTTCTTTTGGCTCAGCTAATGGGTGTAAAAGTGTGTCCCTCCTGTGCTGGGAACACATACACAGGCTGGGGACAGGTTGTGAGTTTCCCTGCATGGGCTGACGCTGTCTCCAGTGGATGGGAAGAGGCAAAAGGGTGGAGAGAGAAGGGGGCTGATGGAGAAGGGCATCTGCACAGAAGTGTTTGGTCAGGTTTTTGTGTCCATGCTCCGTTGCAGAGGAGTTTGGTCCTCCCTTGTCCAAGCTAAGCAGGTGTCCCCTCCTGCCCATGACTGCTGTTGCACTGCTTTCCCTGGCTACTTGCTGGGATTTTGATCCATGAGAGAGCTGGAAGCTGAGGCAGGCAGAGAGGAGGACAGAGAGGAACCAAATAGGGGCAGCATGGATGTGTTGAAGAAGCTGGACACAGGACCCTCACCAAACTCATACCTCAGCCACCTCTTTGCCACATCCCTGCTGTGTCTCTCACCCCGGTGTGATATGCCCAAGTCACAGGCTGCCAGCACAGCACAGGAGCCTGGGGAGCTACCATTTCCCTAGCTGTCCTCCTACCCTGCTGAAAGCCACATTTTATGTAGAAGTGAATTGGCAAATAGCTCGTCTCATTATGATTCAAAAAGCTCCCAGCCTGGAGAACTGCACTGAAAGTGGTTTTAATCTGTCACTTGCTGGCAGGTGGGGGAATGGGTTGACCCAGAGACAGGGAGATCATCAGCTTTTGGGGGAATTAGAATAGGAAACCTTTTTTTTTGTTGTACCAGGTGTTGGGGAAAACACAACCTAAACATCTAAAATCTTACAGAAACGGCTCCTCTTGCTGTCTGTAAGGCAGGGGGAATATTTCCTTCCTGCTGCTCTTTGTCCGTGCAGAGCAGGGGCAGGCAGCGCTCAGCTTTTATGCCAATATTGTCAGCCAGAAAATGTGTTTTAGTTATGGCTGAATCCTGAAAGTGATGCTGAGCTGGGAGTGCTCCCAGTGATGGCAGCTCAGTGTGGAAATGGCCTAAAAGGACTGTTTCCCTCCTGCTCTCCCAGGAGCACTCAGTTGCACATGCTGGCCCTGCTGTGTGCTCCGAGAGGATTGGGCAGGCAGTACCATCACACCTGACTGCTCGAAGTGTGTGGAGGTGCTGACATGGGAACTCTGAACATCAGATTTATGGTGAATTTTTATAGAATTAAGGTCGTAGGGACAAGTTTTCTTTCCTGCCCATGGGCTCTTCAGAGCACAGACAGCTCTCAACAGACTCCATGCAGTGCAGAGACTTCCAAGCCACTGAGAATATGGTGTGAAATTATCAGGGCACTTGCTTGAGGCAAGAAAGCACTTGAGAAGGCCATGGGGGCAATGCTGTGTCTGCATAGTCACACTGCCCTGCTGCTGGGCAATCAAAGCATTAAATTTCCACAAACCACTCACATCAGGAATCTCTCGGCAGCTGGATGCTAACAGGTTAACCCTGCTGAAATGGGTTGAGGTCATCATTCTTCCAAGCAGCTCTTGTACAGTTTGCATTTTTGAGATACAGAGTTTTAATTTCGCCCTTTGCTTTCAGCTGTCTGGAGCACCAAGTCTTCAGCACATGAGATAATGAAATCCAAAATTATTAGCTTTTGTGGTTTGCCACTGTTTGCAGAAGAAAATAATAACTAGCTTAAATACCTATTAGTCACCCGTAGCTCTGCATGTCTGCATTGTGAGTTTAGAAAGCAGATGCAATTTAGAAGGTGAGGGGATTTTTTTTTTTAATTTTCCATATGAAGAATCTCTTAAAAGTGCACTTGGGAAAAATCAGCTTTTAAGTATGGAAAACTTGATACGGCTTGGCAGCTCCCACAGATTAAAAAGCCACTGTTCAAACCCATTTCTAAAGTGCCAGTAGGAAACAGAAATTACTCCTGCCAGAGTTTACAGCCCAGCTTAACTCTGAGCCCAGCTTCAGGAAACAGATGCAAAATGCTGTGTGTGGTTTTGCAGTATGTTGTTGTTCAAGGCTGGTTTTGTGTCACTGGCTCGGGCAGGGAAGTTAAAACTCTTTGCATGCTTCTTTTCCCTTCTTAGTGTTGTTTCATTTCACTTCATATATGAAAGCATCTTCCTCTGAGCTGGCGTGCCCCAGAGCTCTTCCCTGTGTCTGTGGGATTTCTGGCCAGTTTCTTCTCAAAGGCTTTGGAGAGAGGGCATGAAATAACTGCAACTGAACCTGCTGGCCAGGAGTAAGGGGGAAGGCATAGGTTGGTGGGGAGGATGAACCCAGAAAAGAGGGTAGATCACTTTTATTTAGCATCACTCATTTCACTCCGTTAAGCTGCTTTCACCACCTTTTCATGGTCTGCAAGGGCCTCACAGAGATTTCAAAGTGCTGTTCCCAAACCCTTGCGGAGGGAAGGCTGGGGGGAATGTCTTTTTTAGGTTTGTGCTTGCATTATAGACAGGAAAATAGGAAAGCAGCATTTGGAGGTGTCAGCAAGGATCTGTCCAGGGCTCACGGGTTTCCTTGGGTAGCCCACATCACCAAGGCAGGGCTCAGAGGGGCCCAGGCTCAGCTACGGAAGGTGCAGAGGGCTCAGGGAGAGAGCCCCAGCTGCGATGGGCTGGACCAGCCCTGCTGCCTGTGCCTGGGGAGCATCCTCCGTGGATATCCACACTGGGCCCGTTGCAGGGCTCACAGCACAGTCTTTGCCACCAGGACTTCTCCCTCCTTTGCAGCAGCAGAGCAGGGAAAGGCTTCTTCTGTTGCAAACCAGGGCATGCAGCCCTGCAAGCATGGTGCAGTGCCTGGAAATATCCCAGGGAGGTGACAGACCCTGCTCTCTCAGCCCTTTCTTGCAGGGAGAGATGCTGCAGGTCTCTCCACTGCCAATAAAATTCCACTCAAAGAGGGAGAAGGGAGCTGAGCAGGTGTTCCCACCGCAGGATCTGAAAGCTCCTTGCAGTTTTTTCCACTGGTGGAGGGAGCATGGTAGAGAGGGACAAGCACCTCTTTGTGCTCTTTGTCCTCACCAGGAGCACCAGTGCAGCGTGCAGGGCTCGGGGGATGAACTGTGTTCAAAACTGGGGTGAACCTCATTTCAGATTACTGATCCAATCTAGCACTGGTCTGCGGAGGAAGATGTGCCCTTGCTGCTCAAATCTAGGAAAAGTTGCAGCTAATGGGTATTGATCAGAGGAGAAAGCAGATCTGTGGGCACAAATTTATGTGCAAGCTTGAAAGAAGTATGTTCCCTAAAAGAGGAACAGTGTGAATAATCAGGCTTTGAGACAAATGCTAATCAGCATTGCATCTTGCCTCTGAATCTCCAAACACAGTGTTTAATCTCTGAAATTAAAAATTTCTCTGGTGAGAAGTTAGACAACTTCAAGAGGCTCATGTTTGAAAAATTCAGCTTGGTGCGTGTTGGTTTCAGATCTTTCTGGCTGTGTGGAGTTCAGTCTGTCCAGAAGTCGGCCCAGTCCCTGGGTCTCTGAGCAAAGCAAAATCATCCATTTCTTCCCTGCTTTATTGAGAGACCAGCAGAGAAACATGTATTAATCAAAGGCTTCCCAGGGCAGTTTTCAATCAGATCTGAAGGCACAGAGTTTTTCATTGTGAGAGCCATGACACAAACATTTTCCCTTTGGGAAATATTTGATCAAAGATTAAAGCTCAGGTGTTTGTTATGTGGAGAAGTATCTCCTGCAAGAGGCATCTTGGTTTTGGCAGTCCATGGGACTCTCTTGCATTGGATACAGGAGCTTAGCCATTGAAGAATGGACTTCTAGGGACTTGAGTTGGACATTTGACAACTGTAGGTCCAAGCAGTGGATTAATCAATAACTGGTTGATTAAGCTTTTCACTGCACTAGTGTTTCCTAGTTTAAAGCAGTCTCAGATGGATTCACCTTTTATTATGTGCTCTGAGAGCCTGGAAAGTGTGCACATGCATGCATCTATACAGAAACCCATGTGAACACCCTGCCCTTGCATGGGGGCAGGCCTTGCTTTTGACCAAAGACCTCTTTAGGTCCCTGCCCACCTGTGAGGTCTCCTACAACTCTGTATTTCTGTCCAGGCTTCAGCAGAGGGTGTCTGTGCTTCCCTGAATGCTGTGTGTCCATATATGCACGTATGTGATGCTAGCTACAGCAGAACAAGCTGAATGAAGTCACAAAGAAGCAAGAATAAAAACTGTGCCTTGCTAATAAAAAAATGAATTATTTTTTTTAAAAAAACACAACAACAACAACAACAACAACAATATATAATGCAGGGTTTATTTGTTCCTCTTAGGAATAAGTGTTCTGGTATTACAGTACTTATTTTGGAAATTTCATGACAGTGATTTCATTCTTTATAGCCACGTGTGGCTCAGTACATTTTTACCATGGTTGCCAAGTAACAATCACTAAGCATTTGTGTCTAGATCAGTAAAGGCGAGTGGAGGGAATGGATAAAATCTATTTTCAGAGGCATAATAATCAGTGGCTCTTTGTAGGTTAATGGTTAAGTTCACTCAGCAGGGACAGTGTTTTGAAGGCCTTGGGATTTACAAACAGGAAAATAAAAAACAAAGAGACTAAAGAGGGGTTTTTTTTATCATTATTATTATTCTTTCAGAGCAGAATGGCTTATGAGTGATTAAGAAGGCATTAACTATGTTGGACGTCAAGTCCCGCGTGCAACAGGAGCTCTGTAATCCCCTCCTTGGGGCTGCTCTGTGACCTGCTTGTTTCCTCCCATGTTTACTGTGCCCAAACCTCCAGCAACACAGACCCCACTCTGGGCTTGTTCTGCTCCTGGGACAGCTCACCACTGGTGCAGGTGCAGGAAAGGTTTTCCTCACTGCAAAAAAAACCATTGGAGCAGTGGGGGGAAACCAGGGATTCTGTTTCTTATTCTATTCTATTCTATTCTATTCTATTCTATTCTATTCTATTCTATTCTATTCTATCAGACAGAATATCTGGCTAACAAATAGAATATCTGGGTAGCTGTGGCACAGCAGAGGCACTGCTCTCTGCTTGGCCAGCCTGGGTCAACTCTGGGCATGTCCCCAGGCTCAGCTGCATGACAGCATCTTCTCTGCTATCACACAATTCCCCTTCTCTTTTCTCCCAAGAAGGAAAAGTCAGCTCTGGAAAAAGGGCCAGGTGTTAATTATATTTCATTATTCTTTCTGTGGAGGGCCAGCATGTGGGATGTACCTGGAGAGACAGCATGGCTTCCGTAATTCCGTTTCCAACAGGTGTGCGCTCAGAGGAAATAAACTTAAGCGAGAGGAGCACCAGGGCACGTTTCCAGGAGCCCTCTGTGACTGGCCTGGGTTTGTCTTGGCAGATCAAGACTCAGGGATGAGCCAAGGAGGCAGCACTCAGTGCTGACTCTGGCATAATTCAACATTCCCTCCTGGGAGAGGAGTCAGGGCTGCCCTGCAGCCCCTGCTGTGACAGAGGGAGTGATGAGGGAAGGCAGGAGAGATGCCAGGGAGCAGGGGTGATCTCAGCTCGGGGTGAACACACTGGGGGAAGGGAGTACAGAGAGGGTCTCCCCCTCCCCTATAATTTCTGGTTCTTATGGAACAATACCTGGCAAGTGGCACTGCTCTGTACGTGGATTGCAGGGATAACAAACCAGCAAGGGGGTGAGCCCTCTGTAAGATGACTGATCCTGCTCACTCAGGGGAAATCAGGCCTAGTTTTGTCAAGGTCTGAGATACCCACGGGTGCTGCGTGCTGCCCACAGCCCTGGTGCACCAGCAGCCTTTGCCTGCCTGCTTTTGACATGGAATGAAGAATGCCAAATGGCATGGGTGTGTTTGGCAGGAACAGGCTGTGAGGAAGGACTTGGAAGCACTGCCACACCTGGCACTGGCAGCACATTTCCCTCCGGTTTCACAGGGGCATGAAATTCCTGCCTGGTGTCCCCAAACCTCCCGTACACAATTCCCAGGCTGTCAGCAGACAGGAGCAGGGGAGAAAAAGGGATTTGCTAAGTGTTTTTGGAGGTGCCCTGGAGATGGCAAGTGTGAAAGGGGATCCATCTCACACACGTTCTCCCCACCGCAGGAAGGAGTGGCTCCTGTTTAGTTGTAGGATGCAGGATCACTGTTCCACACTGCTGAACAGGCTGGAAACCAAGCAGGGCCAGACCAAAATGTGCCAGAGCAGTGTGCTGGCACTCTCCTACCCAGGCACTCCACCCCTGTGAAACAGCAGTATTTTTAGAGGATTGGTCACATCACAGAGTTCAGTTCATGTCTCTTGGCTGGGATTTCTGAGTCCATCCATGGTTAGTAAGTGATGTAAGAGGGGTGGAGTTGGAAAACACCCGTATGAGAGGCGCAACACAAATGGGAGTCCCAAAGTTTGTCTTGGATGTGAGGAGAGGCACCGGAGTTCTGTTATTTGGGCCAGAGGGCCAAACAGTTTTTGTCAGCTGCTGGTCTGTTGGGCTGTCTGCTGTGTGGTTTAATGAGGATATAAGGACAGCTGGAGTTAGGACTGGGAGGTTGCTTTAGTGCAAGTGAGAGTTTCAGTCATTTTGAGGATCTTGTGAGCGTTTTCATAGGGGTGTTGTGGCCCCTATGTGATTACAAACATGGAAAGTAAGATTGTAAATGAATCAACTAAATACATAAGCATTTAGCTTATGCAATACCAATATTGCATAAGCTCAATATTAATGCAAATGCAATATAAATATTGCATTCAGCTTATGCAATACCAATAGCATAAGGTACATTAAATAGATCCTAAGACATAGGAAAATGCGTCATTTTTAATAAAAGAGGCATCTACGTATTTTGGGTCATAAACACTGTATTTGAGAAAATGAGTCTCCAGTGATCTCCCATCCTTCAGCATCCTTTTCCTCCAGGGCAAGAAGGTTTTGAGGATGGGAGGGGTAAGAGAGCCAGTTCAGCCTTTGGTGTCAGTGAGGGCATTGTCACTTGTACTGCCAAACCCCCCAGAGCTGGGGGCAGCCTCTGCCAGGCTGTGTGTGCAGCCCACTGGTGGCCACAGTCCTGAGCAAGATGAGACCAGATGTGCCCACGGGTGAGGTGTGGGCTGTGTGTTACTGCTGCTTGGGGAGTCACAGTGAACAGCTGCAAAGCGAGGTGCAGAAAAGGCTTAGTGCTCAGATCTGCACAACAGGGCCCCATCTGTTCTGCAGGAAATACATACTTGTAATAAATTAACATCTTATACCTTCTGACAAAAAAAAATTTAAAAAAAAACCTCAACCAAAAAAAAAACCCAAAAAAACAAACCACCAACCCAGCTGAATTCAAGTGGAAGAAACTTTCTCCTTCCACTTAAAAAATCCAGTAGCTAGAGGAGCTCCCAGTCCAGCAGGAATTTAAGTTCACACTGAAGAGTTTCAGAGTTTGGTTGAGCATGGTTTTTTCAAGCAGATTTTGACATCTAGTCCAAACTTAATTGTCCTCTTCTGATGGACTGAGATTTGGGAAAAAATAGAGGCAAACCACTAGTAATTGCCTAGGCTTTTAAAAACCCTGGCTTCCTCTGAGAATCACAAGTGGGGGGAAAACCACACAGCCTCTTTTTCACATTTTCATCTGACTGCATTTCAGGGAGCAGGAGAGATAAGGAGCCCTGCAGGACCTTTGCTTTTTAAACATGGGCTCAGTGCTGGATTTCACACCTCTCTATCAGAGTTTCTGCCTGTGCAGTGCCTTACCTATTTGGGAAGAGGTACATGGCATTCCTGCCTGGTGTGCCAGCACTCAGCCCTGGAGGTGTTGAGAGAAAGGCATCTGGAGCTGGAGCTGTTTGGCTTGGACCCAGCCAGCCATCACTTTTCCAGCGTGTTCCAAGCAGATATGGACATCTTGATGTGCCAACAGCCCTCCCCATGCCACCAGCTGGCTGGGCCATTTCACTTGGCACCTGCCAAGGCTGCTTGGTCAAATCCACGGTGGCCATGCTATTTCTGCCTCACAGCCACTTCAGTCCCATTGGGGCTCCTGTCTGCTGAGGTATTTTGGTGCATGAGCCCAAGCAGCTGCTGCTTGCAGAGGTGTGTTTTGTCATTTTTGCAGCAAAAGGGACCTGAGAGGCAGTGTGTGTAGCAGTTTGTTAGATCAGCAAAGCATTTGAGGCTCAGAGGAGGCACCGCCCGCATGTCCGGGTGGTTTTGCTGGGAAGCATCCCCCAGAGCCTGGCAGCACCAGCTCCTGGGGAACCACTCCACCAACGTATGGAGACACCCACGCAGTTGTGTGGATGGAAACACAGCCCAAAGTGGGCATGATGCAGGGAGAGATGGCAGATCAGCACCATGGGGACGCTGGGATGAGCAGCAGAGACAGGAATGCTGGTGTCAAACCCCTTTCTGAGCCAAATCGGGCTGGGAGCATTCACAGGCAGGTGCTGTAGGGCAGCACGTGGTCTGTTTTTGGAAGCTCAGAATAGCAGCAGAGTAGAGTCAGTCCTTGGTTAATCTGGGCTTGTTAAGGCCTGACATCCTGATCCAGTTCAATACTTTTGTTAAAAAGGCTCCATTTGCAGCGCTGCCGGACTGGCCCATTGCCCACTAGGGTGACACTGGCCACTGGGCACTGGGCCAGCTTGACTGGGTGACTTCAGTGTCCTCCTCCAAAGGCTGTGTCAAAATGTTGGCCTGGCTCATTCTCCTGAGACCTCGTACAGTCAGTCACCAGCAGAGCTGGGATTTCTCTGCTGGATGTCTCGGCCCCAGGCTCACGAACATCCACTTCTGTCCCCAGAATTCTGCTGGCAGGGCAGAGCTTTCTAATGTCTAATAAGAACACTATGCCAAAATGCATTTTTGAACTTGGCTAAAAAGTCCAGGCCATCATGGACATCCCAAGGAGAGGAAAAGGGAGGGAGGCAGGGTAGGAAAATGATTGTGCAATGATGATCGACTGTGTTTGTCTTCATAATAGTCTGAATGTTGTTCCCTGGACATTCTGAACTGTCCAGTGATGGAGGGGGCTGCTGAGAGCAAATCCATCCGTTCTGGAAGCACTGGGATGAGTCCTGTGCCTCTTTCCCTAGAAGAAATTATCACTGCAAGGGAGAGGGAACCAGAGGAGAGTGGATGGGCATAGCGGCGTGTCCTGGTGATTTCCAGCTGGCTTGGCTTGCCTGGGAAAAGCCCAGGCCATCCAAGTGGCAATTTATGTCATTTCTGATGCTGGGACAGAAGGTCACTGGCTCAAAACCGGGAAAGAAATTACTTTGTTTGCCCACAGTCAGCTGATTAAAACTGTATTTTCCGCACATTTGAGTAGTGATTAGTGATGAAATGCAAATTTCATGCAAATTGGTGCAAATGGATGGTGTGTACAGCCAGCTCCAGTCAGTCATTTTCCTTTCCTCTGAGGCATTTGGGCACTTTTAATGTTCATGTGGAGGAGCTGGACAAACTCACTTGTGATACAAGCATGCAGCTGAAGCTGAAGCATGAAGAGAGTGGAAAATCGACTGCACCTAAATGCACTCACCAAATTTGAGTGGCACCTAGTTTGGGTGCATCCATACATGGATCTTGTGCAAAGATCTTTATTAAAAAACACCAGCTGCAAACAGCTCAAACAGGCCTTGCACATCCCTCGCTTCCCAGCCTTCTTTCTCTTGTTTGCCAGTGCCTTCCTGCAGTTCTCTCAAAAGCAAAAAAATTCCCAAACCCTTGCCACAAAGAATAATTGCAAATATATGTGCACAAAAATATGTGCATATTTTTAGCTTGACTTCTGTTTTCCTTTGGCTTGCAGATCCATTGCTTCAGTCTGAAATGCAGTGAGGCCAAGTTTCCTCACTTCCAGGCAGCTTTGTGGGGACAGCAGGGCCAAGAGAAATAAATAAATAAAGGCTCAGAGAGTGAAATATTATATTTAGTAAGGCTGATGGGTCCTCCTGAAACCCGGTTGTGAAAACTTTAAAAAGTGTCTGTTTCCTGTAGCTATCAACATGCTGGAAAAGGGGAAGCCCTACAGGCTTGTCAAATTTTTCCCAACGGCTGCAGCTTTCACAGCTGGTCCTGATTTGCCTGGATATTGCTCATTTTTCTAGAGCTCCTAACAGCCCTGGAATGGAAATCCTGGCTCCTCTGGCACCCAGTGTATCTCCATGGTGTACTGGCGGGTGAAGGGTGCCAGCCCAAAAATTATTCATCCTGATTAGCTCTTGGCTTTCCCTGCAGTTTAGGAAAGTGAGGCTGGAATCGTGAATAATAGAGTAGAGGAGGCCTAATAATGGACAGAATTCATGGTGTGTGTAAGTCCCACCACGTCAGCAAACAGGTTTGTGCTGCTTGTGGCATTGCCCTTCTCCACACACCGTGTTCACAGGGTGTGAGTGTGCTGGAGAGCAAACCCTTACCTGTGCCAGGCTGGGGGTCACCGATTGCAGAAGGGATGCAGGGCTGCTCTGGACTTAAAAAAGCAAAAGCAACCCAAGCCAGCAAGGAGGCTGCAAATGCCGGGGATGAGGGCCTCCAGGCTGTGTGTGTGCTTGTGCCTATTAAATATACATGGCCCTGCTATTTGAGGGACACAAATAGGGTGTGTACCATGGAGGTGACTGGGCTGACGTGTGCCTGGCTCTGCCTCATGGCAAACACAGAGAAATCGGTGCCTGTACCCAGATCTGCCACGAATCAGACGTCAGCCTCGCCACCTTCAGCTTTCAAACCAGCCTCCCTCTGATGTTTCTCATGGCACAGCTGTTTCAGGTGGGAAGCAATGGCATTTTCTGCCCCCCTGGAAAAGCTGTGGTGTGCCCCTTGCACACGGTGCAGGGTTCTCTGCTCTTCAGCTGGGAATCATTTTTGTTCACTGCTTTTCTCTGGCAAGCAAATCGTTGTCCACGTGGAATATACCTTGGGCATTTTTATCTGGGTTTCTGGGAGCTGGGAAACATGTTTTTCTGCCTGCTTCTAGGATTTTGACACGCAGCTGTTTATTTGAGATGTAGAAATGGAAATCTCATCTTCACGAGTCACTCTGGAATTTTCCTCCAAAGATCAGTGAAAGCAATCATTAATATGGGGGCATCATTTATAGCTCTGTGCAGAATAATCCTCCAGGCTCTTTGGCAGCTGTGAATTGGAAAACAATAAAGACCATTGCTAGAGGGTTCTATTAAAAAAAAAACCCCAACAAATAAACAAAAAAAAGCAAAAACAAAAACAAAAAATAACACCCCAAATATGTTCTTTGATACATTGTCTAGCTCTCAGAGAAGGAGGCAGCAAATTGAAAGTCTCTCTCAGAAAATGCATGCAGCACCATTCCAAATTCTTAAGGTTTTGAGGTTTGTTTTTGTTTTCCATGCCCTGACATCTTCCCTGAGTAGTGCCAATAAAATTAGAGACTTTTGCGAAGGTTCCTCTGGGGATACAGCAGCCATGAAGAAATGTTCACTTCCAGGGAGGGCTCCAAGGCTGCTGCAGCTGCCCCTGGGCTCCTGGGCTTAGGCAAGCACACAAGCCCTGTGCTCACAGAGCTGGGGCTTCCTCCCCTGCTTGCTGCTGAGATTTCCCCCCTTCATTCTGAAATGCTGTTGAAACATGCTGCAGATTGCAGCAGGAGGAAGATTGATTGGATTGTGTGGGCTCACAGCCCCTCTCTTGAGCTTTGGTCGGGATCTCCACTCTTTGCTGCACAGGATGGTACCAGAGACTCTTTGAGTGCTCTTACAGCTCTTGGCCCATTACACCCTGCTTGAGCCCTGCTGAGGTTAGGGTTTGATTGAACCTAAACAGCTTTAAAAGATGAACACTGGTGAGAAAATAAAACTTAACTGTGTGTGGCTACTAGAGGTTCCCTACCTGAGTGTAGTAAATAAATATGCTCATGGTCAGTGTGGCATCCTGATATTCAGTAGGAAATCACGATGAGATTATGTGAATTGATGGAAGAATGACAGCAGGGAGACTGCATTGCAGAGCATTTGGAAGGGCTCCTCAGACTGTCTTTGAATGGAGTCTCCAGCTGAGACTGTATTCTCTACTTTGAAAGCATTAATAGCCCCACAACAGCACTTGTCCATGCTTGAAGGAAAAGCAAATGAGTGTCAGAGAAGAAGAGGGGCAAGATACAAAAGGCAGCTTGTATTTCCTGGCTGGTTGTTTTGGTCAATTTGGTTTCCTCATACTACACTTCACTACGGTTTCCTTGAATCCTGAGAGTGTCTTTAGAACACTTCTTAAAAGCTACTTTTATAATACTGCAGTTGCCATCTTTCTGGAGCCAAAGGAGACTCTTGCTGCCTTTGCCTTTATCTCTCTCTCTCTCCCCCTCCTCAGCTTTGCACTGGGAGGACTCTCTAGGAAACCATTTTTCCCTTGGCCTCCCTCCTGCCTTCCTTCCCCCACCAGCTCCTAAACTATCCCAGGGGTTCCCACCAAGCCCACACTAGGGAGAAAATCCCAAGCACAATACTGAGGTGCATTCCCACTTCTTTGTGCTTTAAATGCTTCTAAATCTTCTGTATTAAATTGCCCTTCCCAGGAGCAGCAGGGATTTTTTGTAGCATCACTCTACCTGTAGCCAGAGAACACAGCACAAGGAACAGGTTCTACCTACCCAGCCAAGACTTTGCACAGAGTTAAACTCTAGTTTTCCCCAGCAGCCCTGGCTCACTAAGTCCAGATCAGGATGCGCAGAAAAGGAGAATCATCCCCTGCAGATCCCAGGTTGAGTATGAGGGGCCAAGTGTCCCGGCAAGCTTCATCATTTACCTACACAAGCTTGTAAGGAGGGCTACCAAAAATACTGCAGAGAGCCTGTCATCTTTGCAGCAAGGAGGCAAGGTCTGTGGTGCAGAGTCCATGTGCCTGGAGACACTCATAGCTCAGAGGCCAGCAGGAAAAGAGGAGGAGGGGAGGCACGGCCGTGGAATTTCTCAGGCCCCCTGGCTGCCCCTGCCATGGGTACCCAGGCCAGCCAGCTTTCTTGTTGCTGCCAGAATTCCCAGCTCCCCAGCAGCTCCCAGGCACAGGAAAAGCCCTGCCGAGGGCACAGCCTGTGCAAAAGCAGGTTTGGCACTGGGAAAGAATGGAGCATTTCCAGAGCAGATTAAATCTTCCAAGACTTTGAGCTGCCAGTTTGAAGAAGCCTACGCATTTTGCAAGTTTTTAGAGTCTTAGGACTTGGTCTAATTTAAGCAAATTGGCACATCCTGAGCACTAGAGAGAGATCCTTCTGCTAAGTTTCGTCCTCTGCAGCAAAGCATAAGGAAGAGAGAATTACTCAATATAGTGTTTGGGGGAAAAAATGTTTGCATGGGCAGAGCAGCATATTTTTTTTCCCCAAAGCTGAGATGGTGGGGCTTTTCATTACTCTCTCAACAGTGGCCACTCTACATGGAAAGTTTCATTCTGAATGGCTAAAGTCTGGCAAAGCACCAAGCAGCTGAGACAGACTCTAAAATAGTGGAAAGCCGTGGGCAAGCTTAACAACAGGCACTGCTTTTAAATCACAGCCCTGACTGCATCAGGCATCCGGATGAGCATGTGTAAGATATGAGGATCTGCTGGAGAAACAGCATCTGGGAAGTTTTCCCTTTCCTTGTCTTAACTAGGGATTGTAGAGGGATGGAAAGCAGCTTACGGGCTCTGGGGTTTGTGTGAGAATTGCCACTTCCACATAACATCTGCAGTTCCCAGCACAAGGGGAATGTGCAGCTGGACCTGAGGCAGCCTCTGTGCAGCCCTGGCATGAGGTGGGGCTGGAGAAAGCCCTGTCTTCATGTAAAGTCTCGTGGTGCTTGTCTTCTGACCTTTAATGGTGGATCTTGATGATCTTAGATGTCTTTTCCAACCTAAATGGTTCTGTGATCCTGCGACTGTCACAGGAGCAAATCCAGCGTGTGTGTGTCCACGGGGCTCTGCAGTAGGATTTTTCCATCCCCTATTCCATGTTTCTGCCAGCCCTCTGATCTTATAGACACACACTGGACCTGCTGAGCTGGCCACAAGGGGTGGAATTTTTAGCCCCACACATGGCTGGATTTAGTTTGCTCCCACAGGGAGATCTCCTCTGAGAACCTGAACACACAGGTCCCCACTGAGGCCATCAACTGCTGTGTCGTGCTGCCACAATTGCCATAAATGGGGCTGGCACCTGGCTGAAACCTCTATGGGAAGGGACTTTTCTGTATTGCCATTTTTAAAAGCTCTTGGCCGCACAGGTATATGCAAACCAAATTTTCACACAGGTACATGCAAACCAAGACATGGATGTTTTCCCCTGGGAAGAGGGGAAGAGCTGCTGGCCAAGGCTGAGCCCATCACAGGCAGCCTGCCCAGCAAAGCCATCACAAAGCGTTTAAGTGTTCTTCCACTCTCACATTTCTCTTGGCCACTTGGTTCCTCTTATTTTAGCTTTGTTTGAACAATCTCCTTGGTAACTGGAGACAGAAGCAGAATTTTTTCATGCCCCTCGTCGGATTGGTTTCCTGCCTATCTCAGCACTGGGAGGGATCCGTGGCAAACCTGTGCTTGTTTTTGTGCTCCCACCATAGGGCTTTAACCCCAGGGATCACTGGGGACTTCAGGATACCTGGTGTCTCTTTCAAAGGGTTTTTGTGCAGAGTTTCTGCTGAGAGGGATATATTTCACAGCTTAACTTATTTGGCAGTAAACAGGTGGTGTTTCAGCCACAGTGTGAACGGTCACTCTTGAAGTTGCCTACATGCTCCTGACCTCCAGAGTGTCCAGCAACAGGGAAACTCCACTGGAATTGCCTTTGTCAGGATGTTGCAGACACCAGAGTGGCAAAACCCTTCAGCAGGGCCAGGGAATGGCTCCTTGCTGTGGCAGCACCCTCTCCCAGGTCGCACAGCCCTGCACACTTCCTAGCACCTGCCTGAGGATGTTGGGGTCCTTTGGGTCTTTTCTATGGGGGAAACAGCGTTAATCCCTGGCAATTCCTGAAGACCTGGAGGTGTTTTAAAAGATAGGGGGAAAATCCCATTTCAACTGACGCACTTTTTTCATCTGCCCTCTGGAGATGGAAGTCATTGAAAAGGAAGAGGGGGAAAAGACCCAACAAACCAAACAACTACCAAGCTGTCTGAATGAAGGTTTGCTGGACTGGAAACAAAGACCCCTACTACTGGCACTCAACCCTTGCACATGCTTTTCCTTGGCCAGAGCCACCCCCAAAGGACGAAAATAGCAGTGTGAGTACATAAAGCAGCACCTTTAGTGCAGACTTGGGATTTTGGCATCATCTGTTGACTTAATGGTCCAAACAGTGTCCCTGCTTAAGGCAGCATTGTCCCAGCAGCAGCCCCTCTCTGGAAGTGGCTGAATACTTCATGGGGCATGTCTGAGCCTGCTGGCCTTATCCCTGGAGAGAAAGGACAAGAATGCAGGATCTGCATCACCTCCCTCACGGGGCATGGTGACAACATGGCAAGGCACTGGGGCGTAGTTCTCAGCTTGGGTGATGGACTACAGAAATGAGCATCCCTGGTGTTTCAAGCCTATATAATGACAGCATTTCATGTGCTGGTACCCAGACACTTCATGTCTCTTATACCATCAGGTAACCTCTGATACTGCCCCAGCACGGGGGATTTGCCAATGGGAGCCTGGACCAGGGGTGAACTCTGCATGCAGTCACTTAAACTGCTAAAATGTGAGCATTCCACTGGAGCCTCCCCAGAACCCTGACAAAGGATAGCTTACAACTCCTTCTAGTAAAAGTTTAGTGTGTCTACTGTCCAAGTCTTGAAATCAGTCCCTCCCATCCTTCACTGGGCAAAGGATGATAAATGTAGGGATGGCCAAGTGTTTATTCCTGTCACAGCATCAGGAGGTTTTGATCTTGCTCCTGGGTCGCCAAGCCAAGAATTCTGGAGGAGTGTCTGGAAAAGCAGGGCCTGATCTTTGGGGCCAGCCATCAAATAAGAGGAGTCAGATGCATGCCTGGCTGAGCATGGAGCTAAAATGACAGTCAATGCTGCACTTGAAAGCAGACCTGCACATCCTGTTTGCCCTTTGAATTTTTGTGGCATGCCCTCTGCTGCCACTGAGAATTCTTCGTCTTCTCCTTCTTTTCCCATGTGCAGCTGCTTTCCCAGCAGCAGAGCTGGCTGTCAGCAGCCCTGGCAGGGTAGCAGGGCACAATCAAGGCTCCTTGTCCCCAAAAAATAAGGGAAATTCTCCCTCATCCTGAAACCCAGGCATGCAGGAATTGAAATGTGCCTTCCCTGGGAGGAAAACACTGCCAGGATTGATACAAAGTCTTGCTGCAGTGGCGGTGCTGGAGCAGTTCATGTACAGCACATATATTTTGGCCTTCCTTGAATCCTGATTCCTGATGCTGAAGCCATGCTGTTAGACACTGACCTATTATTTCTGGTGGTCCTCATTGTTTTGTTTAGTCAGGTTTAACTCAGCAAAGTTTGCTAAATAATTTACAGAACTGCAGAAATGCCCTTTTTTTGCTGGCAGTTGCTCGTTGAAATTCATTTTGTGGAGGCCAAAAGCCATTTAAATAAGAGTGATGTCTTCTGTTTGAGGAGCATTGTCATGGCAACTATCCAGGTGCACATAGGAAAGAGCAACTCATATTTATTTGAAAGGTGAGAGCAATTATTGTCATGAGGGGGAACCTGGCTGCAAAGAAAAGCTGGATGTGTATTTGAGTGCAAGAAGCAACTGAGTGCCAAGTTTCTGTCTGTTTATTTACCTGCCTGCATTACCCAGCCAGGTCAGTCAAGAGAAAATCCCAGAAAGGCAGACTGGAGGGAAATGCCAGATTTTGGCTCTTAACCCTACAGGCTTAGAAGTGGGATTGACAGGGTTTTATCCTGAGCAAGGATGTTGGGCTGCGCTGAGCCTAGGGCAGTCAATCCTTTGCTTGCAGCACAGGCTGGATTTTTCAGGACTAATGCAGTTTTCAACTGGCATGGGCAGGGCTGTGCACAGCCAGGGGAGAAGTTATTTCTACTCTGTCAGCTTTCCTAGGTACCTTAAGTAATTGCTGCTGGAGGTGTTTTTGATCAAATTCACATCAAATGTCTTTTCCCTCCTAGTCATCAGTGGTATTGCACTCTTTGTGCAAGCTGTCCTTGGAGCTGCAGACACTGATCTAGATGGGTCACTCCTGTTTGATCCCTCAGGGATCCTGCCTCCAGCAGGCTCTCTGGGAGCTTTAAGGACTGTGCGTCATAATCACTAGACATGCAATGAGATTGGGAGAAAGCAGGAAAACAGTTTTGTCCTGGTGTCACCGTATCCAGAGCCATGGAAAAGGAGCCCATAGCTGGAGCTGTGGAAACATTTAAGCATGACCAAAAGCTCAGGCACTGGTTTGGGGCAGATCAAGAGAGTGCCATTCATCTTCGCCCAGCTGGTCCCTTGCAAGATGTGACACTGGCAGATGGATGAAGAAGTGCATTAGTCAGAGCACAGAATTCACAGTCACATCAGAGCAAACATTGAGGATTCGCCAGAAAAACATTTCTGATCTGACAAATCTCTCTCAATATGGTCTTCCTAGGAGGAGAATCAAGCAGCATTCAGTCTGGCATGTGAAATCATCTTACCTGGCAATCGTTGCTCCTAAAAAGTATTTTCTGAGACACTGAGCATCAGCTGTGCCTGTCATCTCCCAGCTATTCGAGCAGCAACAGCCCTCAGTCTTCCTGTCTCTGCAGACCACCTCTCATGCCTTGTGTTTCTGCAAGGCCAAGGAAAAGCAGGCTGGATCTTTTTCCAGGATTTTCCTGGTAGCGATGCTCTGGAGCAGGATGGTGTTATGTATTTGAGCCGTATGTTGTCATTTAAACTCAGCACATCCCGAGGCCAGGGGAGCAGTTGGTTGATGCAGACATGGAAATGACAACACAGCCTTGCAGTCTGACTGATTCAGGAGGCCTTGGGGAAGGAGGTGGAAGGCATACAAGAAAATGAGAGTAGCCAGATGAATTTTGGCTCCAGAGGTGGAGGGAAGGTATAAAGGGACCATTTCCACGTCCCCCTCCCCTTGTTTGCGGTGTCCAGGCTGGTGTGCTCGATCAGTTTTGGGAGGCATTGGACTGTGAAGCCCCATGCAGACCTGGGTTGCTGGACCAGGAAACCAAGCTGCCACATCAGATCAGCTCACATCCATACTTCCCAAAGCATGCGTCATGCTTCGTTTCAGGCAGGTTTTCTTTTTCCCTCCCTGTCATGTTTGCAGTGTGCTGCAGGCAAGATTTTCATTAAGTACAGACATTTCATGTCAGCAAGGCTTGGTTTGGCAAAGGATCCTGCATGGGTGACTCATGGGACATCTTACACAGATGGGAACCCATCAGGAGGGACAGAAACCCTGGTGAACCCTCTCCTTGGTCAAAGACCACTGTTGAACAGCTAAAAGCACGCGTGGCACTAGGACTTTCACATAATCTGGCCCGTTTTTGCCCCTCTTCTGTCCCTCAGGAAAGCTTGTCTCTGCACTAGCTGAGCAGGGGTCACATTGCCCTCACCACACACACACAAGCCCTGTGGCTGGGACAAACACCTCCACCCCAGACCTGGGTGTCTCTCTGTACTTGAGGCAGCCACCTCCTCACCATAAGGTGCAATTTTGTTGTCAACTGGTGGAAGAAAAGCCCCATCCCTTCCTTTTCCTTCCCAGCAATAGGCTACTTCCTTCCTCAAGTATCTGTCAGGAATTTGAGCAGGAAAGCTGCTCTTGGTGGTTGGTTCCAACCATGCCTGGGGGTCTGGCCCAGGCTCCTCGCTGTGACTGGGGCCCATTTATGTGGCCCTGCCCTCTGGCTCAGGTGGTACCCAGCTGTGATGATGATGATGATGATTTGGGAGTTTTCTTTCCCCTCTCTGCACAGGCACTGCCCAGTGCCCACACGAGCTGTTCAAGGCTGGGAGCTTCCCGAGCCACGTGCCCATCTCTCATGGCAAGCTCTAACTTCAGCTAATTAAGTGACTGGCTGACAGGCTGCTGTATGAGAAATCTACGTGGCAGGGTTCTGTGGGAGCCTGGGACAGCGTGCTAGGACAGGCAGCACCAATGATGTGGCTTTGCAATGTCACCTCCAGTACATGTGTCCCTCATGGCTATTCCCTCACCATAGCTGATGGCCCTGTGTGTGGGAAGTGCTGCTCTGTTGGGACATCAGGGCTGGCAGCACCAGGCTTAGGCAGCACAACCCACTCCTGACTGCCCAGCCTGGATGTTGTAGCTGTGAATCTGCAGCTGAACATCCTCCAAACTACTCCTGTGCTCTCCAGGGTGATCAGTGGAAGCTGGATGGGTGACAAGCTGCTGAAGTGCATCATTCCCTCTGTGGATTCAGGAGCAAGTGTCTGCAGACAGCAGCGGCGTGCTGTGTTCTCATGGGCAAGCTTGTTACTGACTGCTGTAGCAGCTGGTGGTGTGTTTAGAGGTTATTGTTTTCCTGGCCCAGTGGAGGCACCATGACTGACTGTGTGCAGAACTTCTGGGCTGTTCCAGCTCTGGCATGACTGTGGTTCTGAAAGAGAGCCGAGGAAGTGAGTGCTGGACTTGTGACATCTCTGCTTCTGGAGATCTGGCCCTGCCAAGAAGTGCCCTGGATGATGTCCCCTGTCCTCCAGTGTGTCCTGCCTTTCCAGAGCTGGCTGCTGATGCCCTCCAGGCTGCCATGGTCCCTGCAATGCTGGTTGATTATCTGAGCCAGGAGAGAGGTTTCTGCCATTTCATGGAACTAAGCAGGGCAGTGTAGATTGGGAATGGCGGGGTTTTGGCGAATATACTCAGGATTTCTACAGGTGTGCCATGACTGTGCAGATATTCAGGTTCAAAACAAATGGAAAGGTCCCAGGAGATCCTCACCAAACATTTCTGATGCCATTTGATCCCTTGAAGGAAAAGGCCAGTGCAGACAGGAGAGTTGGGAGCCCCAGATCCTTATATCTTTGCCCCGTGCTGTGCTCATCATCTCTCCCCTGTGGTCAAAAAAATACTCATAGAGAAATATTTCACTGTTGATCTCTGTCCTGCTCCTGTCACCCTGTGCCAGACTGTTCTAGCTCATTACAATAAGCACCTGTCCCTGGACATGCATGGCATTGCTCTCAGGGTGCCTTCCCCAGCTGGCATTTTGCTCTAAGCTTTGCTCCTCTTCTTGTCCTGTTTTTGCCATTGTACATTGGTGTAGCAGCTCTTCCCTAGAGCATCAGCAGCCAAGAACACTTTTCCATGTGTTGCTGTAACTAAGGGTTATGTGTGGGAATGCTGTGATAAAAGACTTCTTCAGTTTGAATGAAATAGTGTGGTTTGAAATGAAAAGTCCTGATGGAGAGCACTGGACTAGGAGCGAGGACAGAGCTTTGTATGACACGTTCACAAAGTCACCATCCCTCTCCTGTTGCTGCTGAGTGTCTGCAAGAGGAGAAGAGCTGAAGCTGAAATTCTGCAAGGCGTGTTCACTCTTTGATTTCCAGTACACGGAAATGAGATGAAATTCATTCCCTCAGCAATTGCTTTGACTGCAGACTCAGGGAAGTGCAATTTCTGGTACAGAAGTGCAGACATGACTGATGGGTCATGGATGCCCTCAGTCTTTGTGCCAGACCAGGTCTCCTTAGCTCAGGTGAGATGGACCCAACACCAGAGCAAGGAAAACCCAGCAGCATCAGCCCTGGTTTGCTGCTAACTTTCCCTATGGTATCCCCAGAGGAAGGAACAGGGAGGTGTGGCAAGACTGGTGGTTTCTATGAAGAGAGAACCTATATCCCCATGATTCTTCAGAAATTGTTCTTTCCCACCTGCAGTGTGACTGAGGGTGGAAAGAGGAAAAAAATGATCCAGCTATTCCAAGGGCTGTGGTGTTGTGCGCTCATGGGATCTTGGGTGTTTGGCTTAAATACCCAGCTCCTGTGGACATTAGGTTATGGCAAAAACACCACTGTCAGCCCCAAATCAAAGCTGATTCCTGGTCTCTATCTAGAAGGGTCAGCTTGGAAATACCCTCTGTATTGGCCCCAGATTCCCATGAGGTGAAGCAAATGTGTAATGGTTTAGAGACTGCTTGATCTTCTGCTTTAATCCTTTGGTTTTTTCCCCTCTGTGCTGTGGATTTGGGACTCGTGGATCCTGGCCCTGCAGTGACGCAGCATGAGGGGTTTCAGGGTGCTAATAAGCATCCCTTTGGTTTTCTGTTATGCACTGTCACGGCTTGTTCTGAAAGAGCCCCTGAGCAACAGGAGAGAGAAACCTTAAATGCAAATTTCGGTAGGTGCTTGTGCTGTGGGGACTTTGGTCTCCCCATCCCGCTGTGTGCAGCTGGGAAAGTCCAGGGGCAGGGAGCTCAGATGCTGCAGGCAGTGCTGTGGTTGCTCTGAGAGCCTCAGGCAGCTGTCCTGGCTCTGCCCGTGCTCCACCTCGTTCCCACCAGGTCCTGGAACGCAAGGAAAGCCCGTAGGACCTCGATTCTGCATCCTCACAGCCACAGCATATGTCTGCCAGGGAGAGGAGTGAGAAGCAAGGACCAGCAGGAGCAGGGGGACATCAGTGCCTGTCCTTGGTTGCTGTAGACAGCAGTCCTTACTCCAGTGCAGGATAAATGGTGCAGTTGCATGGCCCTACCCCTTTGCACCCACCAAGCCCTGCCACGTGCGTGCAGGACCCTGGAAGGGGCTCTGTAGCAGGCAGAAGGCTGTGATGGAGATCAGGCACGCTCCAGGAATAGCCTGTGTTGTTTTCACATCCTTGCTGTTTCTCAAACACCATTAGGAGGTAATCCTTTCCTCCAGGATTGCAGTCTCATCCCAGGGACAAATTTGCCTCAGCAATTTTTGCTGATTGGAAATTCACCCAGAGAGCAGGCTTGCCATTTGTTCTGCCTACTCGTTTCCCCAGCAGCCTTGTGCAGCAGAAAAAGCAGCAGTGCACGAGTCTACCCAACACAGGGCACCTGTTCACACCCTGGAATGATCACTTGGAAAACTGCATAACACCACCACCTCCTGGCAGTGGCACTTAAAGCCCCGTCATTCTGCTTTATTCAGTGAAGCTCTCTTGGTGTCGTATCTAAGCATGAGAAATTTATTTTTTTAATTGGCACACAGATTGCTTTTTGTGAGGGAGAATTATTTTGTGGCACTTTGAGGAGTGCCACACATGGCAAGCCAGAGTACACCCACAGGAACTTTATGTCTTGATGTCTCTGCTGCCCTCAGAATTTAAGAAGGCGCCTCTCTTAATTAACTTTCCTGAGGGGATTTTTCCTACATGAGGCCAGGATGCAGTGTACATTTTAATGGGAGCTGTCAGGAAAATTATTGATTTTGTTAGTAATGTTTCTGAAATTGTGCCATTCTGGTAATTCTATCAGGTTGTCTTTGAAAGCTTAACTGAGAGCGTTTTTATATCCTTCATTAGTTTTTTAATATATGATAATTTCCTCTAACTCATCAATGCAAAGCAAGATCAGCTGCCTGCTTGGTAACCATTTTTCCTATGTACAAACCTATTGCAGCAATAATTACAAACTGAACAAATTATTACAGATATTCATTATAAAATACAATTACACTGAGCTGCATTGTTACACTTTTCACAGCCATCCCTTGCTCTTGAGTAAATGGTTTCATTAAAAGCATGAAGGGCAACCTTAATACACTTCTGACTCACAGCAAACAGCACAAGAAATCATCCTGGCTGTTCCTCCAAGTGCTGGAGGTGTTTACCCTGAATGAGCAGAAAATGTTGCCAAATACTTGTCAGCTTAACAGAGGGGCTCTGGGTGGCCAGTGCAGATGTGCAAGGAGAGGAGAAAGCCAGAAATCACGGCAGTATGGCCTCAATTTCTCTCCCCTAGAGTGTGGCTTTCATCCATGTTTATGGATTTGCAGGGCTGGGACCTGCCAGGAGCAGCAGAACCTCCTTCATCATCTCTTGGAGCAGATTTGGGGCTGCTTCAGCTGGTGCTGGGTGCTTGTGGAAAGTGCAGAGGAGCCAGGGGTGGGACGTGAAACATTTCTTGGAAGGACAGAACATTCAGGCTAGGGCAGGCAGGGAGCAATGGGAAAGCTGGTTTGAGTAAAAGCTTTCACAGGAGGGCAGTGCTGTCAGGTGGGTGTGGGGGGAGAGCAAACCCGGCCAGAAGGCAGGCAGCAAGCACAGAACTACAACCACTACCTCGGCTTTTTGTTTTGTGCTGTTACTCCCTCTCATTTCTTGTCTGGATCAAGATGAGAGCCAGGGGGAGGTCCTGTCCCCACAGCTGTGCCATGACAGTGAGCAAAGCCTGCAGGGAGGAGCAGAGGCCACTGGATTTCTGTCTCTGTTGCCTTTGCAATGACTTTGCACTGTAGCAAAGACCACAGTAGCACAGGTCCACTACCCCATGTTTGTACCCCACATTTGGTCACCTTCTGGTGAGCAGATTTCAACTGGGTGTGAGTCCCTGAAAAGAGCTGAAAAACTTCCGAGCTATTTTTTTTCCCTAGGAAGAGCAATTTTCACTCTATTGGGTGGCTCAAGGAGCAGATCTCTCTCCTGGTAGCCACAGTTCCTGTGAGGCTTTCAGCTTCTGTGGTGTGTGCTCTGAGTGGTGACTCTGCCTTTGGATCTGTCCTGATGATGTTCCAGGGGCAAATTCAGCAGTCCCTGGGTGATGTGACAGGGAATTGCTGCTCAGCTCTCTAATGGGAGAGGAGTAAACCTTGAAGGCTTAGGAAATGCTGTGCTGCTCGTAAAGTAAAATTTA
Organism: Anthoscopus minutus; assembly: GCA_013399455.1. Lineage (NCBI taxonomy): Eukaryota > Metazoa > Chordata > Aves > Passeriformes > Paridae > Anthoscopus > Anthoscopus minutus. The sequence continues at coordinate 181,216 of VWYI01005199.1, forward strand.
AGAAGTAAAATCTCACCATCAGTGAAGATTTCCATGTGCCTGGCCTAACCAGAAAGGCTATTTTTCCTTTTCATTCCCTTCACAGAAAAAGTCGAGACTCCAACATCCCTTTCAAGCTTGTAAATTAGAGCCTCTGAAGCCCAAACTGAGCATCTGATCGTGATGTTGTTCATGAATCTGCTGAGCCTGGGGAGACAGAGCCTCTTCCATGCCCAAGCTTGAGCAGTGCATCATGCTTCCAGGGGCTTGCTCTGTGCTGGTTCCCCGTGCTTGTGCCCATGCAATGTGTGCAAGCTGCCAAGGGGCTGTTCTCTACCACAGGTTTTTGGAAAGGGACCTGCCTTGCCAGGGTACCTCTGGGGGAGGTTGGTCCAGGCTGTGTCATGCCCAGCAATGGCATCTGCCCATGCCAGGGAGGATGGCACCTGCAGGCTGCTGGTGCTGTGTGGTCTGTGCCCATCCTCAGGCAAGCTTGGCCCTTTGGCTCCTGCCCTTTGCTTTTGACTGTGCTGTCCCTCCAGCCTGTGCCACCAAAACCACTGTTTTCTGTCCAAAACCCCCTTTTCCTGCTCTTTCAACCCTCCTCCTCTACCTTCTCCTTCTCCTGTTCTGCTCCCTGTTTCTCCTCCTCCCTTTTCCCCCCTTACTCTTGAATCTCTATTTCTTCTTCTCTGTTCCAGCAAAACGATATCAATCAAGGTGATAGATGATGAGGAGTATGAGAAAAACAAGACCTTCTACCTAGAGATCGGGGAGCCCCGGCTGGTGGAGATGAGTGAGAAGAAAGGTGGGGGATGTGCTCCGGGGCTGAGCCCAGCCTGTGTGTCCCTGTCTGGCTCACTCATGTCTGGCACCTGCAACACCGAGCTCACATCACCAGTGCCTATGGAAAAGGGCAGGAGCAAGGCCACTCCCTGTCCCCTCTGAATGCAGCCTTTCCCCAGACCACCAAGGCACAGCCTGGGCCAGGTGCTGAGGATGCTCCTGCCCTTCCCCATACGCCCCAGGGGGGATGTGCAGCCCCTTTCCCCCACCCGACCATCTCTGTCACCACAGCACCCGGGCGGACGTGACCTGCATGTGTGTGCGATGCCAATCATGTGTTTGCCTTTGTCTTGTGTTCCCACAGGAAATTCATTACCCTTAGAGTACTTGACCGTGAGGAGTATGAGAAAGAGTGCAGTTTCTTCCTTGTGCTTGGGGACCCGGTGTGGCTACGACGAGGAGTGAAAGGTGTGAGAGTAAAACCAGACCAGCTCTCGAGACGCTGCCGCTTTCTCTGTGTCTCCCTACTCTCACACTCCTTTCTCCTCGCACTTTGGCTCCTGGCCATTTTGCCCTCCCTCCTTTGAAGCTTGGCCGCTGCACCTTTTTGCTCTGTTTTCTTTTCCTCTTTGGTTTGGAGAGGACTCCATCCCACTCCCAGGAGCGAGGAGTGCTCCCGGGACCACCCCGGGCAGGGCACAGGGAGCGTCACCGGCCCCCAGGGACATTTTGGGAGTGCTGCCCTGCTGCACCGCAGCTGCACCTTCATTTAATCAAAAAGAACATCCAGCCTCGACAAGTGAAAAGGGCAATGCTGCATCATTTTTATCAGAAGATAAAACAGCTTTCACTTGAAATAAAGTGCATGGCCACAGCAGTAATTTTAGCCTTTTTATACTGGCGCTAGGATCTGAAAATAGACAAAAATCACAGCCCAAGTAGGTAATACCATGAGATACAATCAGTTTAGGTAAATCAGGTTATGCCCAAATGAAGTTTCATGGCTCTGCATTGGATAATAGCTTCTCACAGGAACAATAAAAACAATTTCCTCTTTCATCACATTTCTTAACCAAATGCCAAACTTCCCAAAAAGATAGAGTTCACCAATTTTCCCATGCTTTTTTTTTTTTTTTTTGCTAGAAAATTGAGGATTTAATGGCAGTGGCTGGTTCTGTACACTCCTGGTGGCTAGGCAAGAAGCAGTTTTAGAGTTTCTTAAGAGACGGACGATTATTAAAGCATTTGCAGAAGATTTGGTCTGTCTGCCTTGGAACTGCTTTCTAGTTTTTGGGCATCAGCTCTCCCTCCAGCAGGCATTACGCTGTAATATTTATTTGATCAGAACAGAGAGGGCCCTCAGTGGTCCCCAGACTGAGTGGGGCACATGCCACGTTCCCCTTCAGCTCAGCTGCGTTGTCCCCTCCATCAGCTTCTCTGCTGGTTCACGTCACTGCCCGACAAAAGCTGAGCTAAAAAACCAGACACTGGCATGACTCAGGCACTGCAGGTGGGGTCTGTGTCATTAGATGGTGCTGGTGGCATCTGTGGAGCATGGACAGTACTGTCAGGATGAAGTTACACATGGATGACTCAACTCAGCAGCTCCATCCCTGCCCACTGGGGCCAGTGTGGGTTCAGCCTTGCAAGTCCAGCAGAAGCAAACATGATTTCCAGATCCAAGGTTTAAATATTGTGGTCCCAGCTCTGGAGATCCCAGCTGAAATTTTTACCTAAAAATAAAAGAAAAAAGAAAAAAAATTCTCGTCTTCCTGGTCACAAACATAACTGGGGAAACCTGAGAGAACCTTGCCAGCTTGCTGGGTGGAAAACAAAATTTTAAAAGACTATTTAAAGCAGTTATTTGCTGCTTTGGCCATGCAATTTTTAATTATTTTTTGTTTTAAACTTGTTTCTTTGTACTTGGTTTGGTACAAGAAGCAGCAAGTCAGGAGGAGCAGAGTGCTCAGAGAGACAAGGGCATCTCTAAAATGTCACCCCTGGGCTGTGGTGGGGCCCAAGACCCATCAGGGCACTAAGGGAGAGGCTTTTTCTTTCATTTTGGAGATCTAAAATGTTGAGCAACAAAACCCTTGAGCCAAGCCTTGCCACAGACTTTTCTTCTCTCATTGTCTGTGCCAAAAGTGCAGCTGCCTCCGGAGCCATTGCTCCTGATAAGGCAGTTGGAGGAGGTCAGAGCCAGTAGCTGCTGCACATGGGACAACTTGTGTTGTCCCCCCCGGGGCAAAACTGCCTCTGAGACCAATGGAAGATCTTGCACATACAATTCAAAGGGGAAAAATGAATTTTTTGGAGTGTGTCTTTTAATCCCGTGTCCACCCCATGTTCGCAATGGTTTTTATTTTAAATCCACAACTTCATGAAACATTTCTGTTGTCTTTCTCCTAACACTAATGGTATCCTGCAGCTTTACAGATCTGAAATCTCTGCCCTGGGATCTGGTGTCTTTCTGTGGATATCCCTTTTGATTTCATTATTCATTTACTTTTCTTCTTCTGTGTTTGTCTCTGTCTCCTTCACAGCCCTGTTGTTGAATGAGCTTGGTAAGCGCGCATTCATTTTTCCTTTCCATTTTTCTGGTTTGCATATTTTTGGAAGACAATCGATTTTGCTTGATGTTTTTCTTTGCTCACAGCATTCTCTTCTAGGGTGGCCAGCACTGCTTAAGTAAGCTCAGGTACCTAATGCCCCATGTTTCTTTTGAGTAGAGCCCCAAAATCACCAATGTTAAGAGGTTGTGCAAGGAGCATTTTTGAGGGGGTGGTGCTGTTGCAGCCAGAGTACACCTGCCAGCACCCCAAGATACAAACCTGTGCCACACAAATTAACCCATCACCTCTAAGCTGGCAGAAACAGGATTTAGTATTTAGGATTTATGATGACTTAGGGATGCTTGTGGCTGGACAGGAAAGTTGGCCAATCCTTTTTGAAGAGACAGTACAAACTTTGCCTCCTGCCTTGAGGAGACTTAGAGCCTAATCATCCTTTGAATTTCCTTGCTGGCCACCTCCAGGATAGGGCAGCTGGGGAGGGAAGCAAAGCCACCCCCATTCCCCAAAGCACTCACAGCCCCAAAGCAGACTTTACCCCTTCCGCAGCATCTATTGGACACCAAGGGGTGGCAGCTTGCAGATGTGGGTTGAAAAGCCTGTGTTCAGGTCTCCCCACACTATCCCTGGGGTGTGTGTCAGGGACCAGGCCCCATATCCACTGTCTCTGTCCACTGGGGCATGGAAGGGCCGCTATGTGTGTGTTGATGTGCAAATGCTAATCCTCATTTATTGTCTCTCTCTCTCTCCCCCTTTTTCTCATTTTTGGTTTCATCTAGGTGGCTTCACCATCACAGGTATGGATTTATACTCTTCCCCTGTCCCCCTGTTCCTTTCTCTTAATGGCCATATGCTCACCTTGCTCTTTCCTCTTGGTTTCCTCTTTGCTTTTGTTCTGTCCTGGAGGGAAACTCTGGAATGGTAAGAAGGCGCTGAGGCACAGCCTCCCTGCCCTGGCCGGTCCCACTAACACCGTGTCCTCTCACAGAGTGCTCTGCCTGCCACACATGCTTAACCCCACCTCAGGGAGGGTGACCTGTCTCCCCCAAAGTGACAAGCGGCCCCATTCTATGTCTTGGAGCAGGGTGGGCTTCTCCATTTGATGCAGTTGTCCCCTCCCTGTGCATAGGGCTATTTCCTCACTTCCCAGACCCGAGCCAGATGCTCAAGAACCCCATGGCTGCTTCAGATGTGCAGCCCCTGCCCTTCCCACCAGCCAGACCCATCTGTCATGAGCCAGCCAAGCTTCTCTCATTCAGTGACCCAGGACGAGAAGGTCCTAGGTCCCACACATTGCAGAGCCGCCCCTCAGGAGCCCAGAAACATAATTCAGATTTAGAAGCCTCTGGTTCCAAGGTGGATCTCTTTGGCCTGCAGGAGGAGAAGGGCTTTCCCTCCACTCAGTGCCACCTGGGCAGACCAGGGGCAGGCAGCAAGGGAGCAGCACTAACCCCATGTGACATAGGAGTGGAGTTCACTAACTGCACGGGGACAGCTTGTACAGTGTGTGCCGTCCCCCCTGCTGATCTCCTGCTGATCACTTTGATAGGCAAACCTGTCTTCAGGAAGGTCCAGGCTAGAGATCATCCTCTTCCTTGCACCGTGGTCTCCATCCAAGGTACCTGTGGCGTGGCACCATGTCAGTCTCATGTGGACTGACTGGGGTGTTTGCCTGCTGACAGATTAACTCCAGCCCTTTCTCGCCTTGATGTTCTTCTGCACATCCCTCAGGTGGACTGGAAGGGAGTTCAGTGGGGTCTGCACAAGGGACAGTGACAAAGGGCATGCTGCCTGCAGTCCCCATGCCCCAGAGATTGCACAGATGACAGTGGAGGTGCAGATCAGCTTCACTGATCTCGTAGTCCCTCTGCTGCCTCCTCTTTTAGGGTTTGGAGACAGGCATTGGCCTGTGGATGGCTTCTTACATCTGTGCTGTTTCCTCCAGCCCCGCCATCACAGCAGGAATTGGCTGCCAGCCCCCTCTCCAAGGCAAAGCCCTGCTCAGAAGGAAGCAGAGCCAGAATTTATATGTGTCTCAGCCCTGGGGCTGCTGGCAGTGCTCTCTTGTTGTACCAGGCTGGTGGAACTGCCCCGAGCGTACCACAATGCAGACCTGGAGCACTGAGGAATGGAGCAGCCTTAGTGCTGATCTTTCCCCTTCCCAGCATCTCTGTGGGAGAGGCAGCAATTCCCAAGCAATAAGCTATTCCCTAGCCCCAGGATGAGTGGGACTCCTCCTGAGGTTGGATGAGTTGCAGACCTCTTGGCATTTCATAAAGCTATCCTGTCTGTTGCTCCATGAATTCCTTCTCCACTGTTCTGTCACTCACTCTCCCACCTGGAGGCCTCCTGACCTCCCCCTCTGACAGGAAGCCACATCCAGAGTGACCAGCTGGGCCTGGTTCACCCTGGCTCTTTGCTTTGCAGAGGAGAATGAAGAAAAGCAGCCACTGACCAGCAAGGAGGAGGAAGAGCGTCGGATTGCAGAGATGGGGCGCCCAGTCCTGGGGGAGCACACCAAACTCGAGATCATCATTGAGGAATCCTATGAGTTCAAGGTACTGTTCACATCCTGCATCCCTGTTCTTCTTCCCCCCTGGCTGGGGATCCTCCTTTTGGGTTTGTACAGCCCTGGGAGACACAAGTTGATGGTACTGGAGCAAAGCGAGGCAGTGCATGGAATTACACACAAAACAGGAACTGGGATCCCAAATGTGGCAGGTTGCTTTAAAACATAACCCTGTTCTCACAGTGAGTTCTACACACTCACAGGTAGCCTTGAGTAAGCCCCAAGTCTGGCACTCCCAGTGCAAAGGGCTGATAACCCCAAATTCAAGTAATGGCTGTGCAGCTCAGCTGCCATGAATGCATGTGCTAGGCCAAGAGCTGAAAACTGGCCATTTCATCATCTTTTCCATTTTTCTGTAGTATAAAAACATAGCAAGACACCCTTACTGTGGCTCTGAGATGGTTCAAACTCCCATCCATGAGCAGGTTTCCAAAGATCTTTTTTTAGCAGCAGCAAAGGGAGTTGCAAGTACTTACATTTGGGCTTGCTGCTAAGGATCTTGAGCTTAAAATCTGCTGAGGTTGTTCCATAAACACGTGGCCATAAACACTGTCACTGGTGGGCTTCAACCCAGTATCTCCAGCCCCTAATGCTCTGCTCTGCATCTCCATCCACAGAACACAGTGGACAAGCTCATTAAGAAGACTAACCTGGCCCTGGTGGTTGGCACAAACAGCTGGAGGGAGCAGTTTATTGAGGCCATTACTGTCAGCGCGGGTGAGTTTGGGCCACAGCTCCAGGTGAATTACGACCACCCTTGCTCTCAACTCAGCTTGGCTGTCTCAGTAACACAGACTGTAGTGGAGCAGCAGGAGGCAAAACAGGTGGCAGAGTTATTTACAGCGTCTGCATAAATAAGGCAGCTGATTAAACCCTTTTGTGAGGGCACCTTGTCTCATGTGTAGGAAACCTTCTGCGTGAAGTGTGTCTGTAGCACCAGGCAGAGCAACACCTTGGCTGGCAGCAGACGGCAGAGGGGAAAAAAGTCAGTTCAGTGGGAGAGACCTGGGAGATGAACACAGTGTGGAAACTTAGAGTGGCATAAATGATGCTGGTGTGAAGCAACAGTGCTCCCCTTCCCTGGTTCTCCCTGTACCTCTGTGGTGAGGACAATTCAATAGTGAGGGTGAGAACCCTGAAGGTGGTCACTCTGTGAGCCAAAATTTGCCCTTGACACTCTCTGCTTTCTGGAACCCCCGCTGCCCCAGCCAGCCTGGGATTATGTCTCAGCAGCCCAATAGCTGCAGCAGCACGTGGTTGAGCCAGATCCTTTGTGATCTTATCTTCCCTCCCTTGAAGAACTGCCTTTCCCTCAAATGCCCTGTTGTAGCGTTCTCACAGGTGCCAGTGCCATGTTTACCAGTATGCCCAGCACAGGATATATGATCATTCCCATATATGTGAAAGAAGAAAGAAAGAAGGTCTCCTCCAGATGTTGTTTTAACAGCTGGAAACACTATTGCTTAATGGCTGGATGCTACAACCTCACAGCCCAACCTGGGCTGTCAGTGCACACACCACAGCAAAATCAACCAGTTAAATTAAATCCCTGGAGAAGACAATTACCTCTCATTTGGCTAATTGTATACTGAAATGCATGGAGAAGCACTCAGCTTCCTACCTCTAACTCTGCTATACAAGGTAACCTCTGCCCAGCACCAGGTAATTAAAAATTATGGCAGTACCATTTACCCTCTGCTTCTGGAAAACAAGGGCAGAAGCTTTCTACTCAGATTGTGATCCTTCCTCTTGTAGCACTATTCTTCCCAGAGCCTCCAGGCAAGAGCCTCCCATTATTCTGGATTCAGCATGAACTTATCATGCGAGACAATCCTTGCTGCAGGTTTTGTAGCTAATATGGCTAAACTAATCTATGCCAGAACCAATTATGTAATTGCATCCCATGTTAAAGCAAAGATAGTCACCGACGATTGGATCCCATTTCTGTGACGCATGTAAAGACTGCAGTTATGTAGAAACCCTGTTGCCCCCATGTCTTGGATATACAGCCATGATCAGAGCTAACAGATGATTAACAAACATTTAATAAATGGGATGTATCTTGGTGGACATGAGCTGTCCCTTGCAGTTGTGGATCAGTAGTTTGTCTCTGAGCTCTGGAGGTACCCAGGCTTTAGCTCCTCAAGCTTTGTGCCAGATAAGTTAAAATGCCTTAAACAACTGGAGGCTGGGTTTGAGTTTTCTCCCACAGCTCATCCTGGATACTAGGTGAAAGTCACCACTTCAAAATGTAACATCCCAGCTGAGAAAAGAAGAAATAAACCCCCATTTCCCACCCAATGATCAGCTCAGGGCAGTGTTGGCAGGGGGATGGAGTGGCAGAAGGTGAGGTCTGTGGAAGGGCAGTGCAGGTGCAGACAGGGCTGTGCCACATTGTCACCCAGCTCCTTTAGTCTGCACCCAAAAGATATAAAGTTTCTTCTGCAGCAAAAACATTCTGGGGCTTGCAGGCCTGTTTCTGAGTGTCCCCCTGGGTCACCATCCAGCGCCACTCTGCGTTTCAGGTCACCTCCACAAGATCTGGCCAGCTCTCCAAAGGAGAGACATCATGGCTGCTTAACAAAATGATAGGCAGATCTGGATGAGTGTTACGACAGTGGCATTCATGTTCATTTTTCAGTCTGTTTCATCATCTCTGCAAAGATTTAGGTCCATAGCAGTCCTGATGCCACCCCGAGCTTGGCAGAGGACTGAAATGCCTGCTGCAGAATTACAGTACCAGCACAGCATGGTGTATCCTGCCATTAGCAGCCTTTGCACACTGAGGAAAAACACTTGGGCTTTCCAGGCTGGAAGACTGTTCCTTATCTTCACAACAATGCACAGAATAGGTATTTATATCTGCCAAAATAGTAACGCTCATTAGCTACTGTTTCTGCCATAGTGAGTTTGAAGCTCCAAAGCTTGCATCTTCCCATTGCTAAGGAGCTTCTTCCAACAGCCATGCAGGGAGACCCAGTGGTCCACATCCTTGGTGGGGAAAAAAAACCATCAGAGGCCTGGAAAATCACCAGACAAAATGCAAGGGATGTCTTTAACATGACATACAGTGGCCTTGGAATCCCGAACATTCATGACTTAGAAACTCATCCTTGCTTCTTAAGGGCAGCAGGAAAGCTCCCACTGACTTAGTTGGAAAAGTGTCACCTCCCCTTCAAGTCTGGGAGTGGTTCCAGCGTGAGCAGGAGGAGTTTTTTGACTATGCCACAACAGTGATGTTGTGCACTGTGCCAGGCTGGGGCAGCACCACATTTTCCATGCAGCCTGCCCAGGGCACAGGCTGGCCAGCAGGCTCTCCAGACAGCTCCTCAGAGCTGCAGGAGTCAGGCAAGGGGTCACCAGGCCCAGTGGGCTCCCACACCATGGGGACTCCCTGTAGGCTGGATGCCAAGTGGTTTTGCAGAGACAGGTGAGGTGCCAATGCCTGGAGCAGGAAAGGGAGTTCCCACTGACCTAGGAGAGACCAGGCATCAAGGAACAGGCAACCAGAGATTATAGGGAAGCATTTGAAGGGGGCAGGGAAATGCAGCAGGGAAGGACAGGCAGCAGTGATTGAGCAGGGAGGCTTTAGGGCAGGCAAAAATCCGTTGCTTGATCCTGGTTTGTGGCAAAGGTAAGGTGAAGCACCAGAGCAGCTCAGCAACCATCAACACCAGCTGCCTTTCCAGAGAGCTGGAAGCAATTGCAGGCACTTGTGGAATGCAGCTCAGAGCAGCTTGAATGGGCCTTCCCTGTGGGAGTCTCCACGAGGCAGGAGTTACTCTGTGTGGGTTTGCCTGCCCCAGTCAGCTCCAGCCAGCACGAGGTTGGTTATTTCCCACATCTTCTGGGGGAAGGGCTCTTGGGCAGGGGCTGAGTCCCAGAAAGCATCTGATGGTTAAACTCAGGCAGAGGTGCAGCCACGAGGCTCTGCATTTTCTGAAGTACAGGGGGTTTTTTTAAACCATTGCCTCTGAGGTGTCTCTCTGTGCTGTGGAAAGGGGCAAGGAATGGGCAGGCCACTCCGATGATTGCTCAGAAAATAAGATATTTGGAAGTCAAGACCTCCAGAATCCCAAGCCACAAGACACAGCATTCTGGGGGCAGGTGCAGGTTGTTCAGGGGTTTTGCATAGGAGCTTTGTCCAACCTCCCCCAGGATGAGCAAATCTAATCAGACACTGCTGGTTTTCTCCAGGGGAAGACGATGACGACGATGAATGTGGGGAGGAGAAGCTGCCCTCCTGCTTTGACTACGTGATGCACTTTCTGACCGTCTTCTGGAAGGTCCTTTTTGCCTTTGTGCCCCCGACAGACTACTGGAACGGCTGGGCTTGCTTCGTTGTCTCCATCCTCATGATTGGCCTCCTGACAGCTTTCATTGGTGACCTGGCATCCCACTTTGGCTGCACCATTGGCTTGAAAGACTCCGTCACTGCCGTCGTGTTTGTCGCCCTGGGGACATCGGTGCCAGGTAAGCACAGCCACAAGGTTTGTTGTGAAGGTCCATCTCCATCCAGACTAGGGTTGGGGTTGGGGTTAGATTTGGGGTTGGATTTGCGGTTGGGGTTGGGCTGGAGGAGAGTTGTTCTCTGCAGGATGCTGAAGCACAGGTTTGAGGTATATGTGGAAATTGGTTTTCAATCTCAGATGGGCTGGAAGGATAGAACCAGGGCGTGGATTTGGTCCCATGGGAATTATTTCAAGTACCATCCCACTGCAAAGACTGTGAAGTATCTATTTCTGTGTGCAGCCCCCATGGTATCCACTTTCAGAGTCGGAATTGGTCTTCAGTTAAAATGCTGCCTGAATTGGCAGTCCTGCATTTTAAGCATCTGCTGCTTTAACCTTGCTTCTGGGTGAATTAAGTGTGAGTCTGTCCTCAGGGCACACTTTCCAGCATGGATACCTTTGTGTGATACCAGGTTCAGATGGATCAAGGTGAGGTTACTGAGCTGGGGGAGCTCAATGAAAGTGAAACTTGTGAAGCTCTGGGGATTCCTATGTGGGCTTGTGTAAGAGAGCCTGTGCCTTTCACTCACCTTCTCCCATGGGCTGTGCTGAGCAGGCAGAGCCTGATTTCTGGACAAGAGGCTCTGGCTCACCCCAACCATCCCTTGAATCGGTCACATCTTCCCTCACCACCTTCAAACTTCCGTTTATCAGCACCCAGATGCTCAGAGATCCTAAAGTTGTCCCAATGCTACCAAACGCAAAGAGAAAAAGCAGCAGAACCAAAAGAACAGATCTGGGGCAAGGAACAGAAGAAGGAGCATTTTTTACATCTCTGGCAGTAGAGGCTTTAGCAGAAGGTTTGCAGGGCTTCTTCACATGTTTGGCAGTGAAAATCTTCCCTCCTGCTTTTGGTGACATAAGGTGGCATTTAAGAAGTTCTTTTTTAGAATGCGTTGGGCTACTCTTGTTCCTGTTGGCTCCCTGGCCCTGCTTTGTTAGCTGCGTGCTGGTTGAACTCCTCCATGCCTGCTTTCCAGGAGATGGGCAGGAACCAGAGGAGATGGCAGAGAAATCAACACCAGACAGGGACCTTCTCTGCATTGAAAGCACTGCTTGGACTTGCAGAAGTGCACGTGGTTGTTTCTACACTCGTCCCTTCTCTCCCAATGGCAGCTGCAGAGCCTTGGAGGCATCAGCAGTGTCCCACAGCTCTTTTACTGCACCATGATCAAGCCCTTTTCCTTCCCTTAGCAATCAGATGCATTTCCATGGCAGCTTTTTTTAAAAAATGAAGCAGACTTTTGTTTTCTTTGCTGTATATGAACCCTCTCACTGTGCTTATATGTGCCCATCCCCTCCTGTTCCATGGAAATGGATCTTTGTGCCAGCCTGCACTTTGCAATCTCACCTTGGAGCCTGCTGGGGAGGAACAGAAAAGAAATTCTGTAAAATTTTAAAAAGTGGAATATGACCTCATTGTTTTCTTTTCCTGAGCCACACTGGGCTGCCTGTACCCAAGGTGATCTGGAAATGCAGATATGCTCAGGACTCATCTTCTCATTGTTAGCTGAGAGTGCTCATCTGAACAAACCCACGGGTTAATCCCTCCTGCTCTTCCTTCCCCCTGCAGATCCAGAGTGGGTTTGGATGTAAAACCAGCGCTTCCCTGTGGTGCAGAGTACTGTCATGCTGGTCTGCCTGACCCAAGGTTTTCCATTAAAATGGCCAGCCAAGTTTTATCACTGGTTTTAAAGCTGGCAGAGCACCTGGGCAAGCATGTACCCACATGGTTTTTCTTCCCAAGGGAAGGAGGATGACCTGGTTTACCAAAGTGTCAGGGCCTGCACAAGGCACTGGATTTCTGAGAGGCAAAAGCTGCTAGAGGCCATACTGGGTGAAGCCCTGTATTCCTGACCATTGATATTTTCCCCCTGTGCATTTCCAGATCCTGACAGTCCAGAAGAACCAGATGGTCCCCGGATTCCTTGGAATTTCCATTAGAAGGGGCTGTACCCTATCCCCATACCCATTATTTTCTTTCCCCAGGTGTTGCCATTGACATTTTTCCCCAAGCTGCCCTCTTTTCCTCGGTGTTTCCTGAGAGTTTCTCCCCATCTTTCCTTTGCAGACACATTTGCCAGCAAAGTAGCAGCAACGCAGGACCAGTACGCAGACGCATCCATCGGGAACGTCACCGGGAGCAACGCTGTGAACGTTTTCCTGGGCATTGGGGTGGCCTGGTCCATCGCAGCCATCTACCACGCGGCACACGGACAAGCCTTCCAAGTCTCCCCTGGCACACTGGCCTTCTCTGTCACCCTCTTCACCATTTTTGCTTTTATCAGTGTGGGAGTGCTGCTCTACCGGCGGAGACCCGAGATCGGAGGTGAGCTGGGCGGGCCGCGGACTTCCAAGCTGCTCACATCCTCACTGTTTATCCTCCTCTGGCTCTTGTACATATTCTTCTCATCTCTGGAAGCCTACTGCCACATAAAGGGCTTCTAAAGGGACAATCAGAGATAGTAAATATGTGTATATCTATATATATCTATATAGAGTGATATATAGGTATAGGTATAGATATATATATAAAGCTGTGTATAATGAACAGCCTCAGAATAAAAGAGATTTGCCATGTTCACACACCTGCTGATGGAAAGCGGCTTTGGAGCATCCTTTGAACTAGGCAGGACCCCAAAGCCGGCAGGACCCCTCCCCAGGCAGCAGCCCCAGCCAGGAGCCAGGGGCAGGGCCCTTTCTGCAACTCGACCAACAGGAGCGGCCGATGGCCACCGAGCCCCTTCCCATCGCTGACTCCCACCCGCTGGCCCCCGGGAAGACGGATGTGATGGCGACCGGGGTGCATCGGTGTGAGGAAGGCCAGAGTAGCTGATGAGAAGCAGAGCAGTGGGCAAGGGAAGGAGAGGAAAGCAAGGGCTCTGATCTCCCACTGCCATCCAGCTGCCTTCACCACTCGGGAACAGGCCCTCTGGCCCTGTTGGAGAGGAGCAAGAGACCGAACTGAAGACAAGGGGAAACTGGGAGCTTTCTAAGGATAGAACACAAACCGTTTTCGTCATTGATTTGGGGTTGGTTTTTTTGTTTCGTTTTGGCGTGTGTACAACTAGCATTTCCCACCCACATGCCCCTCACCTTCCCCTGTCCATGCTTTGGGGGTGCACAGCCGCAGCCTCGTGTCCAGTGTCCCAAGCCGAGGCTGCACGGAGCGGCGGGAGCCTTCCTCCCACTCCTCCGCCTCCTCGGGCATGCTGTCGTGGTACTTGTAACATTTGCATGAATGAAATGAAATCTATCTGTATATAGCATCCTATAGCGATAGTCCTTCCAACCATGTGGGTTGAGCATTGCAGATTTACAAGCGTTTTCTTTTCACTGGGTTTTATTTATTTTTAGTTAGTTCGGTTTTGCCATGGGGTTTTGCTCGTTTGTTTGTTTGTTTCCTCTCAGCGGGGGTGGAAAGGATGGAAAGCTGTCCCCACTTAACTGCTCGTGGCATGGGTCCATGAGAAGCAATAACAGCCATGCAGTTGTAGGCTTGCAGGGCAGGAAAACCCACACCCCAGAGACTTCAGGCTCTGTCCAGCTATGTGGATGGGGTCCTCTGATGTGCTGAAGCCAGTGTGAAGGCCTCTTCTGCCCAGAGGAGGTTTTACACAAGGTCCCAGGGAGTGGGGTGAGCAGTCCCAGGGGAACAAGTGTGGCTGACTCCCAGCACCTCACATGCTTCTTCTGCCTTTCGAGTCGGTGGCTGCCTCAAAGCCCTTGGCCCCCTGCTATTTCTTGTATCCCCAGAGGTGTAGTGACAGCCCCTGTTTCTGAGTGTTAAGCCATCAGGACCAGTCCCCAAAGCTGGTCCTTTCCCACAGCCATTTGGAGGCAGAATAATCCAACGTAAGGGCTGAAGGGCCATACGAGATCTCCCACTCCACTGAGTGTAACCAGGAGGCATTCCCTAGGAAGAGGTTGTGTTTTGCACTCTCCAAATCCAAAATCACTGAACAGGATGAGACAGGGAGGTATAACTCAGCATCACCCCCCTGATGCCAGGAGTGCAGGCTGTGGTAGAGTCGAGCCAGGGAAATGTGGGCACAGCACAGGGGAGACACTGATCACTGGTGTTGAGAGATGTCTTCTGACCCGGTGCCCTTTGCCAGGCTTCCTGACATTCCAGCCAGGCAAACTCCCAGCCTGCCTGTCCATGGTGAGCTCTTCCCACTCAGCTGAAAACCACGTCTGATGCTTGTACCATAACCAGCTGGCTGGGAGTATTTGTACTCATCTTGAACCGTCTGTGGAAATTTTAATTAACCTGCTGTAAGGTTTTCTCTAGGAATATGAAGTTGTGGGTTTGTTTGGTTTTTTTTCTTCTCAATGCCTTTTTTCACTTTTGATTTGTTTTGGGGTTTTTCTTTTTTCGTTTCTCATTGTTTTGGGGGAAAAAAATCAAACACAGGTGCAGGTTGTTCAGGTTTATGATTACCTTTATGTACAATGATTTCATTTTCATCTGTTTGGCTTCATTTTTTTCTTTGTGTGTATTGCCCACCACTATAGGCAGTGAGTCCACTAATTGTGATGATCCTTATCAATGGTACACAATGCACAGAGAAATAAAGTTTGTAATGATTCCTGATGGATCTAGTACTGCTCCTGCATATTCTCTATGGAAAACCCTTCTCTCCCCTCCAGCTGTTTCCCCTTTGTGCCCATTTCTCCTTGACTCATTGGTTTGGCCTCACCATGTTTCTGCCACTGGCAGGGGCAGCGGTGCCTTGGCACAGCCGTCCCTGTCCCATCTCATGCCCTTCCTCCTGCTCCATCTCCATGGTACCTCAGGCTTGGTGTGTGCTGCAGTGCAGCCAGGGCTCACGGTCTGCTCCACTCTCAGGGGGACGCAGGAAACAGCCCAGGGACAAAGCTGCAGGGCAACCCACCCTCCCAGGGCCAGGAACTGCTCCTGTGCCGAGTCCCTGGCCATTGCTGGCTTGCCCTAGGCTTGGGGAGAGCCCTGGGTGTGCCCCCAAGGCACCAGGCAGCTCTTTCCTCTTCTGTCCTCTACAGAACTGCTTCTGCTCTTGCTGCAGCCTCATGGTGACCTGTGCTGGGTTAAGCCACAAGCTAACTGTGAGGAAGAGTGTTAGAGATGCATTACCAGTCCAGGGTTCATGGGTACCAGATCTGAGACACCCCACAGGGTTGGGCTGCTCTCAAGGGCTGCCTGCCCATGCCCCTGTCCAGGAGTCGTGGGCCATTGCAGACCCATGTGCCTCAACATAGCTCAGCCAGCTCTGAGGAGGAGAAAAGTCTCCCCATGCCCAGAGATACTGCTCCTCCCTGTGTTTCATCCAGCATCTGTTGAGCTGTCCCCAGATAAACCCTCCCTGCAATGCCTGGGAGGTCCTGCTCTGACAGCTGAACTCAAACACCAGCCCTGGAGATGGGCCCCAGGCAAGCACTGCCCTCAGCACTCCCCAACAGAGAGCAGGGCCAGCAAAGTCCTTGTGCTTTTCCCAGGCAGTGGATTGTGAAAGCAAAGCAGCTCTTCTGACCCAGTAATTGCATCTGCTGAAAGGTGATGTTGGTGTTTTCCCCTCATCATTTGCTTCTTCAGAATGAATTGCCTTGGCTGAAGTAATTAACAAGTCAGTTGGGACTTGTGTAGCTGCTCAGGTTAGCAGACAGTAAATAATTCTTCTGCTCACAGAGCTTTCCAAAGGGAATGATGGAGCAGTGCTTGCTTAGGATGAGGCCTAAATCACGGGCTAAACACCAGCCCTGTTCTCTGCCAGCTGTGTGCTTTGGGGCATTTTTAACAAGGCTGTGCAGGTGTGATGTGGGTGTGCCCAGTGGGAGCAGCGAGGGGAAGCGGTGTTCCCGAGGCTGTTCCCAAGGGTGTTCCCGAGGGTGCTGGGCTTGCTCTCGGCACAGTCTCCTCTTTAAACCACGCTCTCTGAAGGCAGAAGAGAACTGCCCTCCCCAGGAAGACCTTGGCAGTGCTGGGAGGCAGTGGGAGGAAGCACATCCCCAGCACAGTCATGCCTTGTCACAGCTCAGCTCCATGGATCATCTCTCATGCCAGAACTCTCCCATCTTTTCCTCATCCAGCCTCCCCACCCTTGTCTGCATGGGGAGAGCATCGAGCATCTCTGACAAAGGTCTGGGTTTTATGGATGATGGCAGAAGCAGAAGTTTAAACCCTTGGCCTCCATCCATCTGCCTGCCCCACTTGCTCGCACTCCCTCTCATCACCCTGCCAGCCAAAGGCAAACCTTCCATGGAAAAGGATGCAGCACATGTCCAAAGGACATTCAGACGCCCAAATAATTCCACACTCAATGCCAAGCACATGGGAACAAGCAAAAGGAACACTCTAGTGACATCTAGTAACCATCTTGGACAAACTATATTGCCACCTCTTCAGGGCTCAGCGGGCGCAGAGGAAAATCCCAGTCACAACCTGAACATTTGGAAAAGGCACAAAAAAGGGGAAGAGCCACAGATCTGCAGTGCCTCATGGCTGAGCCCACAGGAACTGCTACCTGTGCCAGGGCAGCACAGGAACTGTTCAGTCCCAAGGTGTGAACCCCTCATCTCCAACCAAACGGGGCTCCTGCGGCCGTGTCCCCCCGTGCCAGGCAGACCGAGGTGCCTGCGGGGCAATCACAAGGCTCATTTGTGCATCTTCATCCCTGCTCCCTGAAAGGACAAAAGGGAGAAGGGAGGCGTTGAGCCTGCCGTGGTCACGAGCCTGGCTGTGAACTCACTGCATTGTTTCTGCTGCAGGCAGGGACTGGGGAACCAGAGCCCCTGTGTTATTGTTGCAGCTATTTTTAAATTCTCGGTTAAGAATCGTCGGCATTGGTGGCCATACACATAACTCAGGAGGAAGTTCAACTACATTCCTGGAGGGGCAGAGCTGAGCATAGCCAGAAAGTGACAGAAACCTTAATGCTGGATGGTATAATTCCAGGACAAAGCCTAGCATTATTTTCTGTAGGCTTTGGCACCTGAGCCCACCTGGAGAAATGTGTTTGCAGAGCATCAGGAGCCTCTCTGGCCTCTCTGAGTATGCAGTGGCCAACTACTGACACCTATACACGTGCTCAGCACAGCTGTGGAAAAGCCTGCTTATCTTGTAAAAAATTGACTTGCACAGAAAAGCATCCAGAGGCATTCGTATTCTAGCAAAAAGCACTGAGGGACAATAAATACAGTGAGATTCCTCACCTTTTAAGGACTTGAGCCTTTCTGCTCTTGGAACTGGAGGTGCCAAGAACCTCTTGCCAGCCAGCACCACCCCTCACACAGGTGGAAGGGACTCTGCAAGGGAAAGGGGCCTGCTTGGCCAAGTAGGAGCTGTTATCAGCTAAGACAGGCAGGAGCTTGCTGCTACCAGCAGGATTTTCTGCCTATGGGATGCCCCCAAGAGCATCCAAGGAGTCGCCACAGGGTCTTGCTGTCTCTCTGGAGCATCTCAAGAATGGCCAATCCTGCCCCTGGGACCCAGTGGATCACTGCCCTAGGGTGGATCACTGCCCTCTCCTGCAGGCTCTGCACGCTCCCTTGCCTCCTTCTCCTTTCCCAAAGGGAATGCCAGCTTCGGGCTGTCCTCACTGCAAGAGTGCACTGGGGCACCCACTGTTCCCAAAGCAGGTGCTGTGGAGCACTGCTGCAGCTCTGTGTCGCAGTGGGATGCCCAGCATCAGAGGGCACAGGGAAGGGACAAGTGCCAAGGGGTCTCACCCAGATCTGGAAACCTCGTTCAAGCACTGCCACAGCATGTCCCCTGCCCTGGCTGCCGCGGGCACGGGCTTGCGCCTCGATTTCTGCACAGACACAGCACAGCCTCCCACTTCTCCAGCTGTCCACGGGCACAGTGTTTTTATCTCTGTGATCCAAAACAGCCCTTGGCCCCTTGTAATGCACCAGGAAAGCTTTCTGCCCCTCCCAGTACGCAGCCCCACCCCAGTTCAGGTGGCGGTGGGAAGGACTCCACGTTCTGCCTCGAGCTGTCTCAAGGTCCAAAAATCACTGTCTACGCTCAGAGACAGCCCAGCCTGTGGCTTGCTCTGTGCTTGCCTCCCCTGTGAAGCCTCTTCACCTTCCATCTTCTCCCAAGCTCCCTGCAGAGACGCATTCTCTGTCCCTCCCTCCTGCCCCACAGCTGTGGGTTTCGCTGTGGGACGGATTTCCTTTCTCACTGTACTGAACAGCGACACTTGGTAGCTCAACCTTGCTGTCTGTGCCTCAAGGCAAAGATTAACCACCCCACATCATGAACCTGAGCCCCTACAAACCAAGCAGCAGCCAAAGTTCCACACAAACCCCAGCATGCTGAGCCCCTCCTGCTCATCACCCAGGCACAGTCAGAGCCACTACCTGCAGGCACAGTTTTTATTGTGCCCCTGTCCTTCACTCATTAGTCTGTGGAATGTTTTTTCCTGAATTTCCACCATTATCAAGTCCCACAGATGCTCCAACATCACCCTCCAACCCAAACGTGCCCCTATGCTTTCCAAAACAAACTAATTCGCTTTAGCTGGGGGTTCAAGGCTTTCCTGCCCTTGCTGGAAAGGGGCAGTTTAAGCAGAGCAAATTGCAATGGCTTGGGATGCTTATCCACGCTTAGAGCTCCTAAACCCTTGCAGCATGTAGGGGGCTGCCACAGGTCTCTCTCCCTGCACCTCCCGACCTCTTTGTTGAGATGGGATTTGTTTCTCCTCCCTTACTTCCAGCTCAGAGGGGTTTCTTTATAGATGGGAGGATGAGACCTGCATGGAACACAGCCTTGCTCTGCTTTCCTGATGGCAATTACCATGGCACTGCCATCCCCAGGATTGTGTGCCACTCTGCCCCAGCCCCTGGCAGGCTCCTTGCTCACAGAAGTGAGTAGAGGAGCTGCTTTGCAGAGGTCCGTAGAAACACACAGGATTTCTAAGTCCCTGTGAAATTGCTGCGCTGGCACGGGCGAGGTTGGCTCCTGGCCGTGCAAATGTGTCCCAGAGCTTATTTGGGAACATTAATGAAAGGTTTCTCAAACCAGTAGCTTTGTGACTCCCAGGGATGTAGGGAGGTGCACAAGTGGATTTCTCCCTGTTTCCTGTAATGCTGAGATGCCTCCCTTGCCTTCAGCTCCAGCCCTGTGCCCTGCCCTGGCCTTTCCTTGCAGCAGGAGCTGTGATGAGCCGCACCTTGGCTGAAGTGCCCCCATTCAAATGTGGACGAGCTCATGCCTGTTTGTGTCTTCATTTGCTCGCCCCATGCCGCCTCCTTCATCTTGCGAGCTCTTGAGAAAAATGTGCCCATGCAGGGAGCCTTGCAGGAGCCCTGCTTGTCTTGCTCTTCATCAGGAAACATACACTACTTTCTGCAGCTCGAGAGGGCAAAAGATGGCAATAATACCTCTTACATTACAGGCACTGTGTTAGCAAGGAAGAAAATGTTATTTATTTTTTCCCTGACAATCCCTGTCCTACTTCTTTTTTCCATAATGCATTAAGCATTAGGAGGCACAGCTCTGCACACAGCCCAGCTCTCAAGACTACCTCTTGAGGACATTGCTCAGCAATCCAGCAGTTTTATTTGTGGATGAAGGGCAGAAGGTGGTGAATTCTCCTACGATTCCTAGCTCCTGCTGGAAGACACACACAGCCATGCTGGCAAAACCCACCAAACGCAGGGTTTTGTAAAATGCAGCCCTTTGTATCCTGGGTCTCCGTGCCAAGAAGACATTGCATGAGGTTGTAAAATCCTAAATCATGAACTTCCTGAAGACCACTCAGCAGTGATGGGCATCTTTATCCCTCCTGCTGTCTCCAGGCTGTCTGGGGAGGTCTCTGGCTCACCTGGTGTTCACCACCTGTGAACATTGCTGCTAATCAAGCGAGAAGAGGACACGGAGTAGACAGACCACATTCTACCCCCCACCCCAAGTACAAGCCCACAGGATATTCCTAGAGGAAAGCAGTCAGGCTGCCAGGCAGTCCTTGGGAAGCCTCACCCATCTCAAAGGCAGCAGGTTCCCCCATGGTACTCGCTCCCCACATTGCAGCCATGCATAGGAGGGGCTGCTTGCAGCTCAGCATCCTGCAGGCACAGCCAAAGGAGACACCTGCGCTCCCCGGGCTTGCTCATGGGAGCATCAGCCAGAGAGGCTTGCAAGGAGCTGCCATAATATTTCAAAGGAGAGATAAATGAGATGGGAATTAATAAAAAAAAACCAACAACTTACAGTAGGGGTAATTTTGATCCATCACTTATTTTCCACTGTAATGAAGTGGCCCAATTATCTTGATGCTTGAGTGACCACTCCAGTTCTCAAAAGTCACTTCCTCACACTTGAACAACTGCTTCTCCCTCTAGAGTAACCATCTCAGGAAGAATCACATCTTTCCTGGCAGAGATGTAATTCATGTCAGCAGCTCCTCCCACTGTCCCTCTCAGGAGCGGAGGGACATTTGGGCAGGGAGCTGTCTGCACATCTTGTCCCAGGCTTGCTGGGCACTCCTCACAAGGATCTCCTGGAGCAGTGGGATGCAGGAGGGAAAGAGCTCAAAGTGGCTTGCTGGGCCTGATAAGTGAGGGGCACAGCTGGTGGCTGGATGCAGCCCATGATGGGAGGCAGGCAGCAGGCGTGTGGTGACTCTCCTCACAGGCACCCCATGCCAGGGTGCTGGCTGGAGACAGCACTGCCAAGGCAAGTTGTCCTCTGGAATTTTGGATGTGCTCCAGAAAGAGTGGCTCTCACTTTCCTGCTCTCCTGTCACAGCCACCAATCTCTGACAGCCACCAATGTGCTCAGCAGCCCGGGGGGAGCTGCCCATGGCCCCCGGAGCAGCATGGGGCAGGCAGGTGGGAAGGAGGCTGTGACCACCCATCCTGACGCACCCAAAGCCACCCGCCACAGCCATCCTGTCACCCATCACCCTGTGTGTGTTTCCCCTCACAACCACAAGGCACTCCAGGGCAGACAGACATCTTGTGCAAACCTTGACAGAGAGAGAGAGAGAGGGAGGGAGAGATCTCTGACAGCCCAACCAGCCCCCTGGTCCCCCCACCAGGGACTTGGCAGGCAGACCCCAGCTGGACAGAGCCAAATTATTCCAAAGCTGGGCTGAGAGTTTGCAGGACAACTGGTTTGCCTGGAGACAGAAAGCAGAGCATGGGTCATAAATTCAACTCCACCTTCCCTCTGCCACCTGCGCTGTGCTTGGCACCATGAGCTGGCACTGCCCAGCTTGTGACCCAAGCTGAAGGTCACCCCCAGGCTCAGCAGCTGGAGCCCCCCAGTCTCTCTGTCTCTGTCACAGTTCCTCACAAATTCAATGGCACAATGCAGCTACACTATTTGAAAAGCCATAATATTTGTTGGTACGACTCTTTTATTACTGTCAATTTATATATATATTTGTTGATAAAAGAGGTCATCTTGGGAGACACTTCCAGTCTACTGGGAAATAAATTGTCCAATGCTGTATATTCTGTACATGCTGTATAAACAAAGCAAAATATGTAAATCTAAATGTTTGGTGGACTTGGTGGCACATGCTGCAGGGGGAGATTGGGACCAGGCAAGGCCCCTGCTTGGGCCACCACGGCTCAGGCTCGGGGGTCCCAGCAGTCACTGTCCTGCTGGGCTCTCGATACAGTCTAGGGCAGGATCTGGCCACGGTGCAAGGGCGAAGCCTGCGGCTCCCTCGGTGCTTTTCCCCGCACAAAGGTGAAAGGGGGCGGCTTTGGGAGCGAGAGCAGCCGCCCTTGACCTCCCTTCTGGGGCACCGGGCACGGCCAGATCCAGCGGGAACTCTGAGCACGCCCGCCTGCTCCCCAGCCATCTGGCCCAGGGAGGACAGCCCTCAGCCACCACCCAGCGCGACATCTCTAAGCCTTAGGGGTCCGAGAGAGACGATTCCCTGTGGGAAGACGGCCGGTGACGGCAGAGACTGGCTCCGAGCATCCGGCTTCTCCAGCTCCTTCCCACGCCAATCCCAGCCGCCCTCCCTGGTGTGTTTTACAGCAGCCACGAGCTGTGACCTTCTAACCCGACACACGCTGTTAGAAAACCTGTTTCATATTTTCCGTGGTATCAATCTACAACTTTTGAAATTATTGGACACGGTTGTGGTAGCCTAAAAGTTGTGCTGAGCTCATATATTTTTATATTTGTGGTGTTTTCCTATCAATAGAGAGTAGTGAACCCTATAGCTGAAAGTGAACTATTCAAAATTAATATATGACTGCAGAAAATATTTGTAAAAATAATTTATTTGAAATATTCTGCCAAAGATAGCTCTCTAATGACCTGTAAGATGTTGTTTCTCTCTTTTTGCTCTGAATGTCATTGTGAAAGGACCTTTCTCCCTGTATCTTTTGAAGAGTTGTTTGGTTTTTTGGGTTTTTTTGTATCTTTAAGGGCAAAGAATTATTCCAATGATTTTTTTACTAGAGCAGTAAATAGAGTAGTAGAAAGGCACAAGACAACTCTGCAAAGATGATAAACAGGATCCAGTAACAATCACTCTGAAAATCCGGTTTCTCCCATAGTTCCTCTGGCTGACAGATGGGGTTTGAAGCCTGGGACAGCTGTCCAGCAGGAAGACCGTGGCTGCTGCTGCTGTGGCTGCTGTGTAGCTTACCCAAAGGAGAGAAATCTCCTGAGAATCCTATCCCCAGGCTTGGGACATTTGGATTCCCTTGCATCCAGTCTTAGCCTCTTAATTATTTATGAGCATGATTTATTTATTAGCCTTTAACAGGCCCTCTGGAACATGGGGAACCCTCACCCAGAGCTTTGTGGGGCTGCAGTCCAATTCCCTGCACTTGCCAGCAGCCCTGAACCAGTGGCACAGGGAATCCTGCTGGCATCCAGACCTGTCCCCTTCCTCACATGGGGACAGGGCAGGGGACACCCAGCCACCAGGGGACACAATACTTTAGCAAGAGGAGCCATCCCTGCAGGTATCCAGTTAAAAGAGGGGGAAGTACAGCCTTTTACCACAGAGAAGCTGCCTAGATTAGTCTTTTAGAAATTACTGATTTTTTTTTTAATTGTAGAGAAAAATCTTCTTTCCCGTCTTCATTTCTCCTTTCTAAAAGAGCTTTTTCAATACTAGGGAAAGCCTTCATTATCTTCTGTGATCCCCAGGTCTGCTGCGGTGGAAATAAATCCTCAGCCATGTCTATTAGGCTCCACCACTTCAAAGAGATTTTTGGCTCAGATTTTTTTCCCTTCTGAGCAGATTCACAGTTTCTTAAATGTCTTGGTCATAAAAGTCCGGAGGAATTAATTGGTAAAAAAAAGAAATAAAATCCCTGTTCCAGTGAATATGTTTCCACATGCAATTCAACTTTTGACTCCCCCAAAGTCAGGCACGTGTGTGTTTTATTGGGAACGGAGGTGGGAAAAGCAGTTTCCAAGCCATAGGGTGTGATGGGAGAGCTGCTGTCCATGGGGCATGGGTGGCACACTCTACAGCCGTGAGAACCACATGCCAGGGAATCTTTGTTCCTCTGTGCAATGGGGTCTCTAAATCCGGGGTTGTGCAGCTGCTGCGTCGCAGGGAAATGCAAGCGAGCCAGGGAAGACAATGGTGAGAAGAATTGGGTTTCTGATCACTGTGCATTTTGTTAATTAGTGAATTCAAATAGTTTTATTTTTACCAAAAACAGATAATCTTTATTCCAGTAAAGACTACAGTTGACTTGAGATATATATAAATATATATATATATTATTTAAATGGTTTATATCCTGTTGCTCTAACTACATAAAATGGGAACATGTTGCAAGTTGTGTCATTTCAATATACAAAATAAATGACTTTTCCCTGCATGCTGCCTGGGTATGTTGTGATTTGAATTAAGAGTTATATTTGAATTGCCTTATTCAAGAGGTTGTATGTTACCTAACTGGGGAATGACCTGGCACTGTTCATCACATTACATATGTACTTGATGCTGTGTTATGTCAAATTCAGATGAGTTGTCTGTCATCTATGTATTTTGTGGGAGATCTTTTATCTTGTTAAACTGTGATATGTAAACCTTCATTGCCTGAAATAGTCACAGTTGTATAAATCAGTGTCTTCAGCTGTTTTCCTAATTTTAACACAATTCCTAACACAAAATATAGATGTTTGTAAATTCTTCATTCATTTGGTCTATTTTTATATATAAGGCTTCTTTAATCTGGCAAAGCAGTAAGATAAGGCAGTTTCCCCGGAATTTTTCAATCAAGGCTCAGCTACATTTCCATCCGAGGCAACAACCAATTTTCCGCAGGGACAACTGGCATTCGGGATGTCTGTTTATTGCTATTGTCTCTCCTGGCTCGGATGGGCCATTATCACGGCAGAACGCGATGATTAATGACGAGCCAGACGTGACGCTCCTGCAGGGACAGCGCTCCAGGGACCCCAGGCACTTCACAGCGCCTTCCTCAGGCCCCGCACCTCTGCCGGGCCACGGGCTGGGCGGGAGGGAGGGGTGCGGCTCCCTGCAGACACATCTGGCAGCAGCAGAGCGGCCAGGAAACAGCTCATTTTGGGGAACCGACCGCCAGAAGCCCATCGCCAGCTGCCAGGCGGTTGGAGCATTTCTGGACATTTCCGCCCCCATATCTAAAATCCCAAGTGAAACCCCAAGGCTGGTGATCATTAAAACACTCTTGACAGAGTCAGACGCGGTGCCTGCTCAGCTGCGCGGGTGCCACATCCTCCTGAGCACAAGCAGCAGAGACGCCTCGGGCACACGAACCGCGCCGAGAGGTCTCAGCCGTGCTGCGAGCCCCACCGTGCTCTCCCCACTCTTCCAATCTGGACCGCAGTAGCACAGGAAACGCTGCTCGCTTTTTATCTCTAGTAACCGTGAGAAACACATGGCCAGAGGACAAAAAAATTCCCGGAGCAGGACAAGCTGTGGTCCTGGGTTATTCAACATGTAGCCAGGGCTTCGAGTGCTAAAAAAATTCCCATCCCGTCCACAAACGCACCCATCTTTGGTTTTGATTTTTCTCCCTTTAGTTTTGGCATTCATCGGGTTTGAAGGGGGAAATGCACTGGGAAGGGCTGGGGGAGCATGGGGAGGAGGCAGAGCAGCGCGGCACTCCGCAAACCACCCAGAGGACTGGGGGAAACAGGCTCGCTAGAGGCAAGTGTGCGGTAGAAATTCTAATTTCTGCTTCAGCCCCTCGGGGCTCTCGGCGGGACCCCAAGAGTGTCGCCAGCGGCGGCGAAGGCGGCAGCGGCGTCACCCACGGCCGTCGAGACCGCGCAACTCAGCGCAGGTAACGCCGGGGGGCGGGGCCCGCGGCGTCTGGGGCCTCCCTAAGGCCCGCCCTTCGCTTCCCATTGGCTGCTGGCGGCCCCGCCCCTGCCGCCATTGGCTGGTGCTCGGGCGGGTTTCCCGCGCGCGCGGCCGGGCGAGATGGCGGCGGAGCGGAGCTTGGAGCTGGTGCGGGAGTTGCACCGCGCCGCCGGCGGGCACCTCCCGCCCTTCCGGGTGAGCCCCGGGAACACCGGGGTGGGCCCCGCCGCCGGCCCGCTCTCACTGACTGTGTCCGTTGTTGCAGACAGAGGAGATGCGGCAGGCGCTGGAGGAGATGCGGGCGCTGTACGAGCGGAACCAGGCGGACGTGTGAGTTGGGCGCCTGTTCCCGGCGCATCCCGCACAGCAGGAGCGGTGTTCCCCGGCCCGCAGCTCTTACTCCTCTTTCTCCTTCCCCTCATACCCCAGGTCCGAAGCGAAGTCGGGACGTGCGGATCTGATTTTCCTTATCCGGTTCCGGCACTGCTGCCTGCTCCGGAACCAGCGCTGCCTGCTGGCCTACCTGTGAGTGCCTCCCCTGGGTTCATCCCTGCCGGCACAGGGTCCCCAGGGACAGGGTGTTGGGACTCTCGGCCCGGGCAGGTGGCTTTTCCACGAGCAGCAAGGCAGCTATGGAGCTGGTTCTCCTTGTGTTCATTGCTGGTATCACCACAAAGAGAAGGCTCTGCTTCCTCCTGCTCTTTAGAAGTTTAGATTACTGGGTATGACTGTTGCCTGGGGATGTTGCCAGCACTCACCCCAGCAGAGGTGGTGGGTTTGCCCTATTTCTTCCCCTAGGTATGACCGGTTGCTACGGATCCGAGCACTGAGGTGGGAGTATGGCAGCGTTCTGCCCAACACCATCCAGTTCCACATGTCAGCTGAGGAAGTGAGTCAGCCTCATTTCAAACTCTTTCCCTCTTTCCACGTATTCCTCCTGATGGATTATTTAGTACAATCAAAACAGGGTAATCTTTCCCTCACTATAAGCATGACATTCATTTACAGAAAGACATACATGTCTTTCTGTAAATCCTTACTTGTGTGTATTCATTGTCTGTGGGTACAACCATGTTAATGCCCTCAGGTGGAGTGGTTCAACCGGTACAAAAAGTCTCTGGCTACCTACATGAGGTCAGTAGGAGGAGAAGAGGGCCTGGACCTCACACAGGACATCAAACCTCCTAAAAGTCTGTACATTGAAGTAAGTGCAAGATTCTGGTTTCTATCTGCGAATAAACATTTTCCTGACTGTCTCTTCCCGAGCATTTCATGCCCATCCCAAGACAGTTTGTCAAACAAAACCTTTCAGAGTTCCAAAGCTTTCACAGGTTTCTGTGTTTTACTCTGACTGCCAGCATTTTACTCCTACTGAGGGCACAAAGTATGTTGAGAGATGGAATTTCTAGTCTGCAGGGAGTTTGTGGTGGGTCAGTTATCCAGTAAGAGGTTTTTGCAGCTTTTTGTAGGAACTTAACTAACTAGACCAACTGGAAACCATGTTCCCATGCTAAGGACTGTTACCTGGAGGGGATGGTTGATTTTTTTTATTGCACTCTTACAGAGCTGTGTTTCCACTTTGCAGGTGCGGTGTTTAAGAGACTATGGGGAATTTGAGATTGATGATGGCACTACCATCCTGCTGAAGAAGAACAGCCAGGTACCTGTGTCAGGAGTGTGGTCTGCTCTCTTCCTTCCCTTTCACTCCCATGACATCCCCCTGCTTATGCTGGCCTTGCAGCATGTCCCAGTCCCTGCACACACAGCTCTTTGCACATGCTGTCTGCATGGTCCAGAGTGCAGCTCTTCCTGATCTGGTACCATGAGGCACTGGATGTACAGCACAACAAACAGAGCTGGTTGTGGGCAGCAACAAATCCAACAAATTCAAGGAGGGTTTCTCTGTGTTTCTGTGCAGCACTTTTTACCCCGCTGGAAATGCGAGCAGTTGATCAGACAAGGAATCCTGGAGCATGTTCTGTCCTAAGTGTGCAGGACAGGAGGGACAGCTCTTGCTTCATGGCCTGCCCACCATGGGGACTGAGCCCTGGTGTGTGCAGGACTTTAGACATCTCAGTATTTCTGCAGTGGCATCCTGCCATTCCTTATAACAGCCTTTGATGCCTTAAAACCACAGCTCTTCATGAGCAAAGGGTGCATGCTGGTAATAGAGCAATCCCGGGAATCCAGGATAGCAGGGGGGGCATTATCCAAGCCCCACAACTACAACCAGGGTTTGTAAATGCATTTTTGTTTGGAGTAGTTCTTTGTTCATACTGTGCATGTGGGAGTAAGATACCAACTGGTTGGGCTCTAGAAGCCAGGAAAACTTAATGATTTCAAAATAAAGAACTCCTTCAGCCTCAGTCTCTTGGGTTTTTAAGAGTTAACGTGGTGTTCATTCAGCACTCTGATCTGCCTCTCCAGACAAACCCATCCTGACCCTGCAGTGTGATGGCTTTTTGAGTATCTCAATGGAACTGCTCCTCCAAGTGTCAGATAAGGCTGCACAAGGTTCTTTCCAGGATTAGACATGAAGCTTAGTCCCCATCAGAGACTCATAAATGTTTTCTTGAGGAGCTGTGAATGATCATTGCAGTCTGGGTTGTGGGCCTGGGTTTCTCCCAGCGTGCTTGGTCTGTTCCTCTGAAGAATCTCTTATCCCCAAGCACTGGTCTGGCAGGGCCTATGGGCTGTTTGGAGTAGGGGTGGGAGAGAGAGCAGAGGGTTTTAAGGATTCCAGTTAGCACAAAACCAGAACAAGGCTGAAGAGCTGCTTTCCCTGTCTGGTTTTCCTAATGGAGCTGCTCAGCTCTTGCACTGTGTCTGGGAAAACACTTGCAAAAACATTAGCCCTAGGTAAGACTAGAGGTTTGCTTAGCCCTCATCTCAGACTGGAGCTGAAAAAGCAAACAGCTGGGGAAGAATGCAGGAACAGGATAAATGCCTAGGGCATTACAGCATTGCTCTGTCCTGCTCACTGCAGAGGCAACAGTCTGGTTGGTTTTGGATCCTAGGCTCAGGCTTTAGGAGAAGCTGTCAGGAATAAATGTTCAGCAGCAGCTGGGGAAGGTTATTGAAATACAGAGCAGACTGGGAATAGCAGGAGGTGCTGCAACATTACAAACATTTTAATGCCACAACTCAGCTTTTCTGCTCAGAGTGAGCCAGGCACAGGGACCTGCAAGCCCTTCTGCCCTGGCTTTTGAGATGTAACTGTGGCTCCAACATCAACCTCCTGCTGAGAGGGAGCACCTGCATCACCACCAAACACTGCCAAAGAAAATCCTGTGAGATGGCTGCCCTGAGACAGACATGACATAACAGCATAT
Source organism: Anthoscopus minutus (assembly GCA_013399455.1). Taxonomy (NCBI): domain Eukaryota; kingdom Metazoa; phylum Chordata; class Aves; order Passeriformes; family Paridae; genus Anthoscopus; species Anthoscopus minutus. The sequence continues at coordinate 210,229 of VWYI01005199.1, forward strand.
TGCCACTGAGAAAGGCACCAAGGCTGCTTCTTTCAGTTGGAAAATTCAGCTATCCACAGGACCAATTTCCTCAAAGGACTCTAGGCTCCCCACCTGCTATTTTTTGCACAGGAAAATCCTGGCAAGACCAGAGAGGACAAGGCTGATTTCCCAATCCAGCCATACCTCCCATTCTGACCTGACCAGCCCCAGCCAGCACCACTACAGATGTCATATCACCCACTCAAAGATGCTGGTGTGATTTTTCCAATAAGCTGCTTCAGAGCCGAGGCTTGTTCCTCCAACAGCTGGTTCTTCTCCTCCAGGCTCTTCTGCTTCAGCTCAGCAGCCTGCAGGGCCACTGCAAACCTACTGTTCTCTCCACGGAGCTCTCCAATCAACAGTTTATTCTTGGAGAGTTGGGCCTAAAGCAGGGACAGGAGGCTTCAGGTTCAGCCTCCCATGCAGGGCTACCAGATGGGCAGGGACACACAGCACCTCTTGCACTTACCTGGGCATCTCTGAGCTGAGCTGCCCTCTCTGCCAGCACAGCTTCAGCATTCCTTAGACTCTGCTCAAGCCCCTCTGCCTGCTCCACAGCTGCCTGCAGCAGCTGCTCGTGTTCCTCCTGCAGTGGGCAAGAAAGCCTAGCTTTGGGGTTTTCCCAGCACTCTTCTGGCCTCTGGCACCCCTGGACTGTACATTTCCCCAAGACCCTGTTCATGTACCCTCACACTCCCTAAGGCAGAGCAGGGGGTGTTCATCAGAGGTGCAGGATACAAAGAACGTGGGACAGATGTCTAGAGCAGTTCCCTAGATCTGCACCCAACTAGTTTTATTAGTTGGGCACAGATTTTCCAGCAATGTTTTCTATAAAAATAAGCCATTGGCCTCCCCTCTCCCAGCCATGTCCAGGAAAGCTCAGGGAGAGACAAAGTCTCCTTGGATCCAATCCTTGTGCCTGCTCATTATCATTCCTTAGGTTATAATTTGCCCTATCTTTGCCCAGAGGACAAACTCACAAAAACCCAACACCTGGTTGCTCAGTGCTCTAGAAATAAATCCACCTCTTTAAGTGCAGGGTGGTGACTGGAGGATTCATGAAGAATTAAAGATGCAGCTGAATTTGAAGATAAGTGCATTTTCCATGTGGGTTCTTTTTGTCTAGCACCTTGCACCCAAATCTCTGGTGGCTTCAATCACAGCTGCCTTCCAGGTTGCCAGGCCAATAGTGTTCCCTTCACAGTATCCTTCCTTCACAGAGCTCCTGCAATTCCCTGCTTACCTGGGTCCTGACCAGCTGCCTGCATGTTTGCTCAGCCTGCTGCTGGAGGCTTTCCTGGAGCTGCTGAGTCTTGCACTGTTCCTCTCTCAAGGTGTTTTGCAGCTGCTCAAACTGCTTCTTCGGCACCATGTTGTTAATCTGGGCCCTGGTCTGCTGCAACTGCAGAGTGTGCTGTGCCTGGGCCAGGCTCAGGTTTGCTTTGGCTTCCAGAAGCTGTAGCACAGAAAGGTTGACAGCTGGCTACAGCTTTGAGCCAACAAGACAGGCCCATGCTGTATTTTGGGGGAGAGGAGAGGTTAGATAGTGCCCTCAGCCCTTGCCTCAGCTCTCCCCCCAGCATGGGCACAGTAGAGCTGCAGGACCATGGGAGTGGTGCTCACTGGGCAGCCCACAAAGCAAGGCATTGAAAGCTGCAGGAGGAGAAACCTTTGCTGGGAGATGCTCCCCTTGCTGAGTAGTGCGGAGCAGGAGTTGCTGGAGGGATTCTCTGGGAGGGAATCCCAGCACCAAGAGCCATGAGGGCAAGAGACAGAGGGGGTTGCTCACCTGGGTTCTTGGATACATCCCAGGCTAGCTGTGATGTACTACATGTCCTGTTCTGCATGTCCTCTGCTTCCTGTCTCCAGCAAAAGGTAAGCCTTGTACTGGGAAGCAGGTCTGGCCCAACTGTGCGCTAGGGCTGCCTAGGAATGGCTGGCATGGGTAAGCTATACTTTGGAGAGCCAAGCCCCATGGTAGAATGCAGGAGAGGGATATTAACACACTGGAAGATTTCTCACATTGGCTTTCCTCTCTCTGTCCTAGTGATCTGAGTTACTCTGCTCTGATCACTTCATTTCTCATCCCTCAACAAGCCCTAACTGGCTGCTGTCATCTCTTCCCGGCCCCTTATCCAATTCTGCCACTCTTCCAGCTCCTCTGTGAGCCCTGGGGAACCACAGCTCCTGACACCCCTGTGTGAGCCACTTCCACTCAGCCTCCACCTCCTCTGCCCAGCCAGCCTGCACAGGGTAAGGACAGAGGGGATACTCCAGGGGCAGCTGCAAGCAAGGACCTGTTCCCAGCTGCACCTGAACTGGCTTCAGCCATACCTGAGCAGAGGGAGAATCCTTTCTCCCTGACAAAGAGGAAGAGGACAACTTTTTTCTGACTGGAGAGGGTGTCCAGCACAGCCCCAGGCAGGACAATACCAACATCAGAGACCACTCAGCAGCCTGCCACCGAATGAAGGACACCCACCTTTTCCTGCAAGGCCTGGAGCTGCTGTTGGAGCAGCTCCATCTCCATCCAACATGCTGCATGCCTCTGGTGGTGCTCCAGCCTTGCAGCAATCTCTGCTCCTCGTAGCCACTCAGCCTCCAGAAGCCTCTGGCTCTGCAGTTGGGCAGTGCCAGGGCCATCACTGTAACCAGCTTTGTGCTCAGGGGGTTCACAGCCCAGCTGATGCCTCTTGACATCGGGGTGAGGGAGCTCCTCCTTGCCCTTCTCACTCTGGAAAAGGTTGAGAAAAAAAAAAAACAACAAATCATGCACCAGAGGCAGCAAAGACTGACTGAGGCATGTGGGTTTGAGACTGGGAGTGAGAAATCTTGGGGAGAAAGAGTCAAAGTAGTGAAAGTCATTAAAGACTTTCCCCTTCTGTAAAACTTTTAGTGGCTTTTGTCACACAAGTTTTCACTGCTTTTACAAGTTATAAGATGAAGCTGGTTGTGCTCAATGCAAGACTGGGTTTGAATGTTTGAAACAAACATTTCTGCTCTCCTCTATGAACACATACAGCTTTTGTCCCTCTAAATCCTCCAGCCAAGAGCCTGGCAGCTGGGGTTAATGGCTTCTTACCCATGCTGTTACCTCTGCTATTTCAGCCAGCTCCTCCACCTTCCTTCTACCCAACTCTCCTGTTTTTCCTGCTGGGAAGAGGGATAGGATCAGCTTCAGATCAGAGAGCAGCAAAGCACAGTTCCCCAGAGGAGAGCCCTGTTTTGGGTAGTCTCACATCTGGTTTTGGCCTGCAACAGGAAGCAAAGCCAAGCCAAAACAGATACAACCCTGAATTGACTCAGGAGTCAGGTGTCTCTGCCCCAGCAGGTGACTCAACCCAACCCAGGGCAAACAGCCTGGGGATAGCCAAAGTCCTGCAATGCTGTCAGAGGCCTAAAAATCAAGGGATGAAGAACAATGGGAGAGACAGCTTAGCAGACTGGGATCATCCACACCAGAAACCTGTCTCCCCCCAGGTTAATGGCTCAGTGGGTGACCCCAGTACCTATCTAAAGCTTCCTAAGGAAGAAATCCATCCCCTGTTAACTCTTTAGCAAGCTGTTCTCCAGCAGTCAGCACAGGTCTCCTGTGCAGGGAGAGACAGCAGAGTGAGAAAACCATCCACAAGCCCTGTTTACTCTGGTATTCTGCACTGGCTCCCCGATCTTTTCCAATTTAGTTTCCAAAGACAGCAAGGATAATGAAAACTGAGAAAAAACCTTCCCATAACTCAAAAACATGTGGGAACAACCTAGAGATGACAGTAGAGAAGGAAAAGGTCTTCAAGGGAAGTGAAATAAAGAGGAATAAGGACAAAGAGCATCAGACTGAATTTATGTGGCTGCTCTCCCAGGAGGCCATGGATACTGGCATTTGTGGGAACGAAGCTTAGTCTTGTGTTACAGGCCTATCCCATAACTGCTGCTAAACACCAGAGCCATACAGGACCCAAATTCCTCAAGGGAAGGCACAGGATAACAGACATCCATCCTGGCAGGGAGGACAGCAGTGCAGTTTGTGGCAGTGCCTGTGGCACGCAGAGGAGCTGTGTGAGGAAGTTCTTCCTCTCGAAGCACAAGGACCAGTCCATGGGCTATGTGGTGTTTTCTCACCTCAGTGCTGCTGCTTTCCAAGCTTTACATTGGAATTCACATGCTGTGCTTCCTGTGGCATCTCCAACGTCCATGTACAAGGCAGAGGAGATGAATGTGCAGTCAGCCACAGCTGACAGGAGCACATCCCAGCTCCCTGACCACACTCCCATGGTCAGTAAAAGATATAATATAGCTTTTGCATTTTTCTACCTGTGCTCAGTGATACTTATCAATTGGAAGTATCCTAGTTAATAGTCCAATTCATGTGAGCAGCAGAACAAAGCTGCTGTTAGAACATCAAAGAGAACATAGCTGCTGTTACAGCATTCAGCACCATCATGATGTTACATGGTCTCACAAGGCATCTGCTTTTTCTTTTACAGTAGCATATTAGTTCTTCAAACTACCTTTGCACTCAAACTTGACACTCTCTTGAGCTCTGGGTTCATTTTCCAACTACTGCATGATATCTTTGAGCTGCATCAGCTCCAGTTTCAACCTGTTCCTCTTCAGCTCTGTTTTGACAGCCTCAATGTCAGGTTTCCTCCTATGCAGTTACACCACTCTGTCTTCCAGAGCTTTTTGCCTTCTCTTCTTGCCCCGCAGGTCAGCTCTATGTCCTGAGATGTCTGCTATTTGAAGGCATGTAACTGTGCTTTCTCTGCCTCCTCCCCAAGAACATCTCCTTGTCTGTCGAGATTCCATCTCTACCTGACAAATGCTTTCCACTTTGGCTGCAGCTTCTAGATTGAATAGGCAATTTGTTACATTGATGATGTGTCCATCATACAATTGTTCATTTCTACTCTCTTCCTTCAGCATTGAAGTTGCAACCTCACAGGACCCACACAAACATTTCATGAGGTGACAGTGATTTCCACAGAGCCATGCCAGCCAGTGAGGCAAAGGCTCCAAACCCTCCTAAGACAAGCTGGAGAGGCACATGAAATAATCCCACATGAGTGAAGAGGTACCACGCTGCTCCCAGCCTGAACTCTCTTCCCAGCAGCCCTCCTGGAGCAGATGTCTCATCAGTCATGCTGTAGCACTTGTGCTTACCAAGCAGTCAGGACATCACCCCCTGCACCACTCACCTTGGTTTCCAACTGCACCTTCAGGTCCTGCAGCTGCTCTTGGAGCTGCTCCACTGGGAGTGACATTTCTGTAAACATAGTAGGAACAAGAAGGCTTGGAGAGGGGTGTGATGGCAGAGAGGAGCCCTGTGAGGACAGGCCTACAAGACAGGACCGATCACGATGGCTGCAGCTTCATCCAGTCCATACAACCCCAAAAGATGGACATTCCCCATCTATCTGGCAAGCAGTCCCAGGGCTGCATCACCCCTTTTGGCCAGAAGCTTTTATCTAATGCTCAGCTTGAATTTTCCAACCCACAGTTTGGGGCTACTTCCTCTTCATTGTTTCCCCAACATCTTCAACACTGAAAGTCTGCCAGTTCACCCATAGCTGCCTAGTTCACAGGTTCCACCACCAGCTCTCAAGTTGCAAAACTCTCTTCTCCCTCATCTCCCTCCTTCCCACCACCCATTTTCTCCTTCTTCCCTCCCATGGCTGCCTAGTACCAGAACTGGCAGCAGTAGTTCAGGCACAACAAGCCTCCCCACACTCCCATGCAAACTTGGATCCAGAGGGAACTTTGCTCTTGTTGAGGGGATGAGCCCTCCTACACGTTACCTGCTGCTTGCAGCCCTCCCTCAGCCCTGCTCTCCTGCAGCTGGAGGCGCAGCCTTCGCAGCTCTCTTCGCAGAGCTCCGTTCTGGTCGTACAGCACCTGAAACAAACACTGCTCAGGACACAGGACAAAGCTCCTGCAGCACCAAGAGCATGAAGGGCCTCCCCCAGCCCCAGCACAGCCTTCCCAAACAAAGGCAGACATGAGAGAATTTGGAGGAACCAAAGAAGAAATATAACCCCAGATTTCCAAGACTATCATCACTACACACTGTAAAGCACAAAGCAACTGCCTCTGAATGCAAAAGCACACAAAACCAGGGGGTTTGCAGGCACCTCAGGAGGCTGGGTCTCTTGAGGCCCTCCTGACATAAATAACCATTGGTAGCACCCAAACAGAAGAAATATCATGATCTCAGCACGAGCCCAGAGGTCTGTGCTTACATCCTCAAGACTGTCTTGTAGGCATACAGACTGGCCAACAAGCACAACTCTACGCAGACAAGGCAACCAGCAGGATTCACAGTGAAGCAAGGCCCACAGGCCACTGGGAGTGAACATTTCAAGATTGCAGAAGGAATATAACAAGGTAAAAAAGTGCTGATCCCATGGGAAGTACAAGGCAGGTCCTGCTGGTCTCCTGGTGCCAGAGAAACTCCAAGGCCAGCAGAGGAGTTTATCGCATCTCTATCAGCAAGGAGTCCCAGAGCTGAACACCAAGCAATGAGCCACTTCCATAAAGGTGTCTGGAGATGGGCAGCTGCTTGCTTCACTTCACATCCTCTATCCTGTACTGGAAGCAACAGCATACAAGGCGTCCTGACTTCTTCTGGACTGCCCACTTTGAGCAGACATCCAATTACACCCCATATCCTGCCACCCAGAAAACACATGTGCTGCAAGAGACTATGAACTAGGACATTTCCAATTAACAAATATTATTGAGCAGATGTAGACAAATGCAAACTCTGTTTCATCTCCATTTTAAACAGGAAAGGGGGGCTGAGAGCATTCAGTGAGGGCAAAGGATAAACCCAACTGGGTGCCTTCACAGGGGCAGGTGAAGCCTGAAGCCTTTCCATCCATCAGCATTCTCATGGACAACTCCTGGGCTGCTCAACGAGAGGAAAAATTGCAGCACCAAGCATATTCAACCCTCTGGTGCCACCTGGAGCAGTGCTGCACTGGATAGTGCTTCAGAATGTTTGCCTTTAATTACAGCTTGGAGAAGTGCTGCCTGATGCACCCATGGAATGGCTTTGCTGAAAGTCTGCATTTCAGCCCTTGCTGGGGGGCTGTGACTGTCACTGTCCCTGCTCAGGGGTGCTCCCCAGCCACACACAGCATCTGGGAACAAATGGGCAATGTGACAAGCACAGGTCTCAAAGAACAGAGCACCCACCAAGTTAAAGATATACAAGTTAAAAATGTAAGATACACAAGTTAAAAATGGGAGAAGGGAAACAGAGGTTGTGCTCATGCCCTGGAGAGCCCTAAGCTCTGGGAAGGAGCACAGCACCCTGCAGGAGATACAATACACACAGCACCAATTCTTGGACCACACACACCAGACATCTGGACTGGCTTACCTTGACTCTCTAGCAGAGTTCAGCAGCAACAAGTTTTTTAGGGGTTTTTTTTAAGTGGGGGCAAGGAGAAGGAAGGGAAAAACAAAGATAGAAGACTTTAGCTGCTAATATGGTTTCCAAATTAAGAGAACAGGTTTCTCCTTGTGCTCAAGAAGAAATCCAACAGAGTCCAGGGTGGTCTGTCCTTAACAACAGAGGTACACGGTTCCCTAACAAAACATCCCATGGCTGGAAGGAATTTAGGATCCACCCCTACTCTCTCCTGCCAAAATCCTAGCAAGGCAAACAACCCATGGAGAGCTTCAGGAGTGAGGAGACAGGACTCTGAGCAAGGTAAGAGGGATCCCTCTGCCCTGTGATCAGCTCTGCCTCCTTCCACTCCCTCAGCCAAAATGCCCAACATGTGCTGCAGAGAGCAGCACAGTCACTGCAGCAGCACAGCCCACACGTACCTGGCACTGCCGCTCGTACTCCAGCACAATCTCAGCAAAGCGCTCGCTCTGCTTCAGGAACTCTGGGCTGTGGGGCTCCCCCTGCTCCAGCTGCACAAGGGAACATTCCTCATCAAGAAAAAGCATCTCCAAATGGAGAGTCAAAAGCTCTTCTAAATCACTGGGGTCATGGTGCTACACACATGCATTCAGAAGTCTCCCTAAGGGGCCCATCACCTGTGGGGTGGGTCAGAAAGGGAAGGAAAAACGTTTTTCTCCACATGTAAGACACCAAACTACAGGCAGGCTCACAAGAGCCTGGTTCACAAGATCACAGACTCACTTCCTTCTCCAGTTTCATTTTAGGAGTGGAAGATACTAAAATAAACCCTTTACTTCAATACTATTGAAAAATGAAACTTTTCTGGAAACTGAACTCTATAAAGTTTTCCCTTGAAGACTGCAGATTTGTAGAATTCTCTGCAACTGGAAACTTTTCTTACACTCTTTTTTCCCAGCTTCCAGATTGTCATAATGTGCAGGAGAGCTCACACAGGGGGAGACCACGGTGACTGATAAAATATGCAAGATCAATTTTTTCATGAATCCCTGAAAAGTTCTTATTTGACTACAAAAGGTTACCTTATCTTTCACAATGTGGTTGAGTTCTTTTTGCAGCTCCAACACCAACTCCTCAGAGGCTGACAGTTTCTCAGCCATCTCTGTGACCTTGTTTTGTAGCTGTGTGTTCTCCTGCAGATAAAATGGAGATTTCCCTGATGCAGTGGGTCCTGACATGGCAGGATGGGTTTATCAGACACAGGTCCTCAGCAGGAGCTGTAAAACAACTGGCATATCAGCACACCAAACACAGCACAGCTCCCAGGAGACCCTGGACATGGCCTGGTTTTGGCCAGGACAGGGTTGGTTTTTGCAGTAACCAGGAGGGGATGTTGCTAATGCCCAGATGTTATTCTGTACCACCTCACACGTTGCTGGGGACAGAGGGAAGGCACTCTCTCAATTCCAGGGAGAAGGACATGCTTTCCACAGAAAATGTGGCTGCTCTGCAATGAGCATTTTGCACGTAAATCACCCTGTCTTTTGTACATCTTTTTTGTTAATATTGATGCTGTCACCTGTTGTTTTCTTATCTCACTGCTGTTTCCAGTAAATTGTTCTTATCTCAACCCAGTCTTTGCCTTTTGTGCTTCCAATTCTCCTCTCCAGCCACTGAAAAGCAGGGAGAGGGAGTGAGCAAGTGTGGTTTGAAGAGTCTTGGTAGGAGGAGAACTAAACTGGGGAGCACCATTCCTAAATCACGACAGGACAGCACATTGCTGATACCACATGGGCTCATCTCTCCAAAGGACAGGAGTGGATTTTGGACAATAAGAACTAGACAGCCCCACAAGATGCAACCTCTGCTCCCCAAAATTGAGGTTTCCCTNCACAATAAGAACTAGACAGCCCCACAAGATCATTGCAACCTCTGCTCCCCAAAATTGAGGTTTCCCTCACAGCTAACAAAGGCAGCAAGTCCTGAGCTATCTCCGTATCTACTCCTACACTGAACAGAACTGGGGTAATCCCAGGCATGCAGACTCCATCATCTCTGCTTTTGACACGATCCCTGGCACAATTTTAGCTTTGGTCATTGTGTTTTCAGGTGTTACCAGGGGCCAAACCACTGCCAAAAGACAAGACACCAGGTTAGTAATGGCACGGTGAGGTAACAAGCTCTGTATTTAACACAACTGTATGGATGTGGCTGATGATTCTTCTGCATAAAACTCCTGTTCTTCCCAACAGGAGCAAAGTGAACCATCTATATTTGTCACCACCTCTGCTTTGCCACCTCTGAAAGAGTGAAGATGTTTCATCCAAGGCAGCTTTACTTACATTCATCACATGGTTCAGTCTCCCTTGCAGGTTGGCCTCTTTGCCCTGGAGGAGCCGTGTATCAGCCTCCAGCTTTGCCTGGTGACTCACTGCTTGCTGCAAAAGCAGCTCTTTTGCCTCTATTTCTGCCTGGAAATTCCTGGGGGGAAAAAGCAACATGGTTGGGACACACAGAGCATATTCCTGGATGGCCACAATGTACAGACACCCCCTCTCACCATTCACAAACCAGGAGATGAGAGCTTGGTTGGAAGGGGGCTGAGACCATAGTGGGTGGAGAGGGGTCTTCAAGGACTTTCCTGCCACTGACACATTGGCAAAAGAAGTGGGAGTTTCAAAAGGGACACTGGGATGTGTAAGCACATCTTCTCCACCCCACCAAAAAAAAGCCCTCCTACCTGAGCTTGCTCTGAGTGTGCTCAAGAGTGATGTACTGCTCATCCAGCTCCCTGCCCAGCTGCAGGCAGTGTCTCTCTGCCTTCTCCAAACTGAGCCTCGCCTTGTCCCTCTCCCTGGCGATCTGCTTCACCTGGGTCCTGCAGACACAGTGAGCAGAGCATGAAGAAACCCTTCACACAGCCCACAGCAGGTCCCACCTCCCAGGGAGCAGTGCCCTTACCAAAGGCACTGCAGTTTGTATCTGTAGGAGGTGCCAGCTGCATGCTGGAGGCCACTCCTGGGGACCATGCGTGTGCTGTGCAGCCCAGCCAGGCTCACCTGCTCCTCCGTGCTGCTGCTCCACCTCTGCAGGAACAGCACCGTTTGAGATCACTTCCTCCCTCTTCTAACAGCTCCAACAGGATTTCTGTTCTTACACTATCTGACCACCTTCCAGTCTTTCAGGGATACCCCTCCATCTCACAGATAAGCCTAGATCACATCCACCCCCACATTCCCCCAGCCTTAGGGTGACCAAACCCATCCTGAACCTGGCTGCCAGCGCTTCTGCCCCAGGCAGTTGCTCACTTCACCCACCACCACCACCGATCCAGGCAGAACCAGGGAGCCTGAGGTTCTCCTCCAAGTTCTTCCAGGGCTCAGGTGGCAATGACAAGCTGAGGCTTGGCAAATCCAGTGCTTTTGCCGATGCTGGAGAAGTGATGAGGGCCCAGGTAGCTTGGCCAGCAGGAGAGGCTGCTTCCCAGAGCGTTCCCCTCTGATGCTGAGGAAAAGAACAGCAGGAATAGGTCAGTTGGGGCGAATTGGCAGAAGAAAACTGATAGTTTTCAATACCAAATGGAAACTTCAGAGACCAAATCAATACTGAAGAACATTTTAGAAACAAGCCTAGGCTGCCAGGAGGGAGATGTCCTGAGCTGCCCTCATGGCAGCTACAAGAGCAGGTTTGCAGGCACAGACCATTCAGCCTGGCCTCCCTGCTGACCCAGCCACACTCAGTATCCACAGAAAGAGCAGCACTGAAAGTTATATCACTTAGAGGGTCTTGTGAAAACTGTCAGATGGGGACTGACAGCCAACATTTTGTTTGACCAAAGAGCAGAACCCAGAAGCTGATATAGAACTCACAATATTTCCAAAAGCACCAATTTTGTACCAGGTTTGGAAGAAGGCTGTCTTCAGGGAGCTGTTACCTCAAACTCTTAAGCCAAAAGAACCTGAAACGATTCTTTTTTTCTTTTTTTTTTTTCTCAAGATCCTGGACTGAGGTGTCCTGGCTGTCAAGGTAAGCAGAGATTCACTTCCACCTTAGCACATTAATGTGGTGTTACTTCAAAAGCATATGCCTTGCCAGTTCTTGGAACTGACAGCATCAAGGAGAAAGAAGTATTTTACATCAAAGAAAATGCAGATGAGGCTTGTTCATGCTCTAAAAAGAGGACAATCTGTGTCACATGTGAGGTACAGAGACACTAGCACTTCTGAGGTCAATATTAGAATTGGGGATGATGTTTTTTCCTCTGCTAGAATGTGCATACCTCTCCTTCTCATAAAAAAATGAGGCTCAACAGCCCCCTGTTGTTCTGTATTACAATCCCACACCACCTAGGCAGAGATAGCTCCTACTCAGGAAGCTTCCAAGGGAGCATTTCAATTACCATGCACTGGCTGCAGTACAGACCATATCCAAGAATTGTCTTGCAAATGTAGAACTCTCTCCAGATCACCACCCTCAGGTGCCTGACTGATGTCTACGGAATAATCCGCTCATGAAAAGAAGTATCATAGCCTAAGTTGCTCTCAGTAAACCTTGGGTTTTTTGTTTTTTCTTTGTTTGTTTTGTTTGGGGGGTTGGGGGTTTTTTTGTTTTGGTTTGATTTTTTTGGTGGGGTTTTTTGGGTTTTGTTTGCTTTGTTGGTTTTTTTGATTGGGGGTGTGGCACGGGGAAATGGATAGAGAAATCTTTCTAAGTGTGTGATGTCTGGATTCCCTACAGGATCCTTTAAAAATATCGAATACAAAAGAACTGTCCTGTATAAGGGACTGGCAATGGCCTAATTGTTCCTTACCCAAGGTTAGTGGAAATCACCTCAAGGAGCTGCAGATCAAGGCCATCAACCAGGATCCTTTTTACAAACCTCATCCCATGGAGTTGCTGAGTCTTGGCTGCTTAAGAGACACTGACATACCGTGGAAAACGGGGTTATGCATCCGCGGGGATGCAGACACTGCAGCACCGGTTCGGCTCCTGTCGGCCCCGCTCAGCTCGGTTCGGCTCCGCTCGGTTCGGTTCGGCCCCGCCTACCCCGGCCCTGACTTCCCCGCGCATGCGCAGATCCCGCGCACATTCCCCGTCCAGCTCCTTGGGTGCATTTCCTGGGATGAATTGGGAAAAGCATCGGCGGGAGGAGGAGGAAGAAGCTGGTCCTGCCTCTTTACTCAGCTGTTTCTACAGTGCAGTTCTGGGTTCCTCAGGGCAAGAAAAGCAAGGAGCTCCTGGAGAGGGTCCAGCGGAGGGCGACAGAGATGATGATAGGCCTGGAGCCCCTCTCAGCAGGAAAGGTTGAAGGAGCTGGGCCTGTTTAGTGTGGAGAGGAGACTGAGAGGATCTCACCAGTCTATACAAATATCCCAAAGGCAGGTGCCAAGAGGATGGAGCCAGGCTCTTTCCAGTGGCGCCCAGCGACAGGACGAGGAGCAATGGCCATAAAGTAAACCACAAAGTTCCACCTCAGCACGAGGAACAACTTCTTTGCACTGAGAGCGGCAGGGTACTGGAACGGGCTGCCCAGGGAAGGGAAGCCATGGATTCTCCCTCTCTGGAGACATTCCAGACTCAGCTGGGCCGGCCGATCTCCAGAGCGTCCTTCCGATTCCCGGCAATCCCGTGGTTCCGTGCGCGAGCCCCGCGCCCTCACGCGTAGACTCCGCGCAAGCGCTCACCGCGCGCGCCGCTCCCTCCCGCCCCCGGCGCAGGCGCAGTGGGAGCGCAGGGCGCGCGCGGCGGGCGTTGTGCGGCGGNACATGACCAAGGTGGAGTTCGAGACGAGCGAGGAGGTGGATGTGACGCCCACCTTCGACACCATGGGCCTGCGGGAGGACCTGCTGCGCGGCATCTACGCCTACGGTGGGCAGCGGAGAGGGGAAGCGGGGACGACGAAGGGACAAGGGGCGAGGGACGCGGGCCAGGGGGACAAGCTGAGGGCAAGGAGGGGTTCGTGGGCCGCGCCAGGGCCCGGATGTGGGCCCTATGGCGCCTGCGCCGTGCGGCCGGTGGCGGGGCCTGCCCTGACGGTGTTCCTTGGCCCCCGCAGGGTTCGAGAAGCCGTCGGCCATCCAGCAGCGAGCCATCAAGCAGATCATCAAGGGCAGGGACGTGATCGCCCAGTGAGTGCGGCCAGGGGCGGGGGATGTCGGTCACATTCCCTACTTTGAGGCTGGAAGCAGGATCGTCCACCCGTAGGCCTGGGCTGGTGCCTGGCAGGGTGTGGGGGATGACCTGAAATTGATGGGACACTGGTACCGGTTGGCCAGAGCAGCTGTGGATGTCCCATCCCTGGAAGTGACCAGACTGGATGGGGCTCTGGGCAATCTCCTCTAGTGGAGGGTGTCCCTTCCCATGGCAGGGGGGATGGAGCTGGATGTTTAATTCCTTTTTAATCCAAACTGTTCTGTGATGTTATGATGTGACAAGCAAAACAGTGAAATTGCCTAACCTGTTGTGATCCTAACAGCGGATAATGCCAAAGTTCATTAGGTTTAATCACTGTAAAAAATATATCTTAGAGACAAAGAAGGATATTCATCCTTTGAAAAAATCATTTCTTGGTCACCAGTGCAAATTACTAGCCTTGAAAATTGCATTGGTTTATCTGTCATTTAGTTGAAAAAAGTGTATGTGTGGCAGATGGCAGAAAGTTAAAATACTGGTCTTATAAGGACCAGAGCTGGGGACCCTGGAGTATTCTGTCCCTGATATTGCAGTTCTCAAATCTGCTTGACAGCAGATCGGTCTGATCATAACAAGCATTTGTTGGCACTGTTGAGTTCTTTGCAGCAGAGGGGTGGGAGAGAGCAGAGGGGTGGAATGTGTTGAAATTGCCTGTGCTGTTTGTCCAGACATCCAGAGTATTCACCAAACATCTGTTTCTCAGGTCACAGTCAGGAACGGGAAAGACAGCAACATTCTCCATATCTGTTCTACAATGCCTGGATATACAGGTAATCTCATAGCAGCACATGCTAAAAACAATTTTTACTAAATCACTGGTTTTCATCATAAAAGTGTGTTCTTTAAGAGTGAATAAATGATCTTTTAATTATGGGCAGTGACCCTCAGACAGAATTCTGACTGAGAACATAACCAGTCTAACAATTTCTTTTTAAATTCGTTTTTCTGACAAAATAAGTTCAGATGATGTCTTGTAATCTTAAAGTTGTCTTTAACAGCTGACCTCTGTCACCTGTTAGGGCCAAGTTAATCTCTCAGCAAGCAGAATAGTCTTCAGATAGGTCTAATAGCATCATCAGCCTATCTGAACAACTGCCACACGTTGTACAGGATCAAATCTAGATTTTTGACTGACAGCTGTTTGCTTTTGTTCTGCTCAGGGACATGGTGTCCATCCAATAGTTTTGGGGTGTAACTTGGATGTGTAGCTGCAATTGAATAAAAGGATGGTTTTCAGTTGGCTGGGTTTGTTACTCATCTGTCACTGTCTGGGGACATAAAATAAAGGTTGCATGTTCTAAGTGGAAAGAACAGCTTTTTGCTTCATTTCTGTAACGTGCTGATAATACTTTTAGAGGTGGCACTTCAAACCTTTTTCTTGGAGTCCTTGAGCAATGCAGGGTGTTTATCTGAACCAGAGACACAGACAGGGCTTGAGATTTGGTTCTGTTTTGCAAGAAATATACACACTTTTTTTTGGAGCACAAAATTCTGTGATAAATTCTTCAGCTGTGACATTTCACAGCTTTGATTCTGTGAGATCCATCCTCTCTTGCATGCTTGGCTCTCTGGCCTGTGGTTAACTTCCATGTCATTCCGTGTTTTAACCAGGTTCGTGAGACCCAAGCCTTGATCCTGGCACCAACTCGGGAGCTGGCTGTGCAGATTCAGAAGGTAGGAGCATTTCAATCCCTGTCTGGAAAGCACTGGCAAAGCCTGGGGCCAGTGCTCTGATGATTCTCTAGCTCAAAGCACAGCTTCTACTTTTTCTTTCAGTTTCTGAGAGAAATAACTTATCATCTGATACTTTGCTTCTCAGCATTAAGTTCATTACTTTGCCAGTCTGAGGTCTTGCACAGCCCTATCTGATTTTGTAAGGCCAGCACTTCTAAAACTGTTGTGATCCCTAAGGAACTGAGTTCCCAGTGTTTCAGGGCCTGCTCTTGTGGAGGTTTGGGTTACAGACATTAAAAAAATCCCTCTTAACTCCTTGTGCTGACGTCTCTTTAAAAAACCCACAGCATGGCTGCACAGACCAGCATCTCTTCACAAATGCAGCCTGAGGAGAGCTGGGGTAATTGATCCATTTCTTTGTATCCACACAGGGGCTTCTCGCCCTAGGAGATTACATGAACGTGCAGTGCCACGCCTGCATTGGGGGCACCAACGTGGGGGAGGATATCCGCAAACTGGATTATGGACAGCACGTTGTGGCTGGCACTCCAGGCCGGGTGTTTGGTAAGGAATCATGGCGTTTGTTGTAACACTGTTAGTGTAACATTGAGGTGAAGTGTAACAAGATAACAACTTACTGCTCTTGTTCCTGAGAAAGACTAGAGGGAAATCAATGGTGGTGGTATTTGCATTTTCTCTGTTTTGCTTTGCATTGTTGAGGTGACTCTTAATGTGGTGGATTTGGAAAAAGGAGGAAGTATTACAGTCGCTGAGTCTTGGAGGGGATAGGAGCCAGGCCTACATGAATGCCAAAATTACGCCCACATTTTCTGTGTCCTGCTGGTTGCTCCATCTTTGTTAAATCAGGTGCACTTGCACCTGGTACCTTCTGGCTTCACTGCATGAAGAGTTTAACATTTACTGTTTGTGGCAGTTACCACAGGGGTAGTGCTGGCCTCCAGGCTCACATCTTCTGGATCTCTGGGAAACTCACAGCCCTTACACAAGCTCCTGTCACTTAAGAGAACATGAGCTGGTCCCCACAAGTGGAAAAAAACACAAACAAAAACCTAAAAACTAGGGGCTGCCAAAGTGGGCTGATTCTCAGAAAAGTTCATCTGGAATTTTGTATTTCTCACATCTGTCCCTTCTCCACCAAAATGCCCTGGCAGTGGTGGGAGCAGTATGGGCCCACCTCCTCCCAGAGCATTTTCATCTCACAAAGTGAAATCTTACAGATATGATTCGTCGCAGAAGTCTAAGAACTCGTGCCATCAAAATGCTGGTTTTGGATGAAGCAGATGAAATGCTCAATAAAGGTAAAATATTTGTCTCCCTTTTACTTGCTTTCTCCTTTCCTCTTTGAGATTCCAAGGCATCCCAGGTAGCAGGCCCAGTTCTGAGCGTTGGTTTCTAAGAAGATAGACAATTGTAGGCTATAATGGGTTAAACTACACAACATGCCTTGTCTGACGTTATTGATTCTCATAAAAATGTTCAACCCATGGTATAGACCCAGAATTCCAGATCAGACTGTGAAAGAGGAGGATATTTGGGAGAAGGATGTGCTAACTTCTGTGTGTCTTGATTTGCACTGCAGGCTTCAAGGAGCAGATTTATGATGTGTACAGGTACCTGCCTCCAGCCACACAGGTGGTTCTGATCAGCGCCACTTTGCCACATGAAATCTTGGAAATGACCAACAAATTCATGACAGACCCCATCCGCATCCTGGTGAAACGGTGAGCGAGTTTCCTTGGAGAGAATGGGGACTCTGAGCTAGTCCAACCCTGGGCAGGGTTTCACATTATGTTCCTTCTCAATTCCTGAGTGTCTGCAGGTGTGCTCATGTCCTGTTTTCCAGCAGGGGCTGGCTTATTTCCCTGCCTTTATCCTTGTCCAGTTCTGTGTGCTGCTGCTCATCCTGTCTGTCCCCTCATTCTCCCCAACAATAGCAGTCTCTCATGGAAATCTACCCTTCACACTTAAGCAATTCCTGGGCTTCCCTAGAGGATTTTTTTAGGCTTCCTGTTAAAATATCTTATTACATAGCAGGCAAAAAAACCCTTTAGCTGGCTGATCCTGGGTGTTCTTGGAGGCATAGTTTGCATCACAGGTGGTGTCACAGGTACCTGTGCACTGGAACTTGTGAGGAGTCTCCCTCTTGCCTGACCTCTTACACTGCCCCATTTAGTACATTCGAGCTTCTTGAGACTTTCTTCAGTCTCTCTTGTCAAGAAGCTGGAATGTAAAAATGATGAGAGCAGAAATGTTCCCCTTTGGAGCTGGCTGGCTGGAGCAGAGCAGTTCCAGTCTGCTGAATGGGTCATGTTCAGGGCCCTTCTTAAAGCTGAGTTTTCCCAGGACTTTCCAGAACAACTTGGACTCCATCTGGACCCAGCAACTCGCAGCACATGGGGCAGAGGGGTGCTCTCTGGTGAAGCACACCCAGCCCTTGTAACTGCTATTCACCTGCTTGTGGTGTTCTTCCCTACAGTGATGAGTTGACTCTCGAAGGAATCAAGCAGTTTTTCGTGGCTGTGGAGAGGGAAGAGTGGAAGTTTGACACCTTGTGTGATCTCTACGACACACTGACCATCACTCAGGCTGTCATCTTTTGTAACACCAAGAGAAAGGTACAGGAGCCATCAGAGGGGCATGGTGCATCCTGAGGGTGCCTCAAACAATGCTGGGTTAGTTAAGAGGTCTGGTTGCTCCCCCATTTGGAAATAGTTCAGTAGGAGCATGGGTTAAACCTTTGGGATGTGCCTAACTTAAAACAACAGAGGCAGACTTGACACAGCTGACAGGAATTTGCCTTTTTAGAGAAGTAGGTAAGAATGTGCTCAATCTAATTGTTTATAATTCCTGAAGCAAAACCACACTTCCTGAATAAATGCTCTTAATTCCTTTCCTTTCAGCACTTGCGGAGCCCTGTATCATGCAGCTGATGCTTTGTAAGATGCTTTGTAAGATGCTTTGTATTTATCTCCCTTAGTCTCAGAATGCTTGTTGAAGTGTCTCTCAGTCTATACCAGCTCATCTCAGCAGACATTCTGGAGCACAATGGCTATGTTTGGTTGTCTTGAGCAAAGAGCTGATCCAGGCTGTCTTCACAGGTGGACTGGCTCACAGAGAAGATGAGGGAAGCCAACTTCACCGTTTCATCCATGCATGGGGACATGCCCCAGAAGGAGAGAGAGTCCATCATGAAAGAGTTCAGATCTGGTGCAAGGTAAATGCCCCAGATAGCGTTGCTTGCATCAGTGCTGCCTCAGGGCAGAGAAACCCATAATACCTCTCTCTCAAGGCTTTGCTTAGCTCAGATTTAAGGGGAACTCAGCTTTCCATCTATCTCCTGTGGTGTTGGAGGGGTGAGACATTGCCACTTTCTAAGGAGGGATGCTTGTACCTCTGGGTGTAGAATTAGTCTGTTCTGTTTTGCTGAAGACGCTGGGAGTTGCTGCCCTTAAAATACATCATGGAAAAAATGTTTGTACCCCATCCTCAATATTTTAAACACTTGGGAGCATTATTCCCTCTGAAAGATCCAAGCTGTGTGGGTCCTATCTTGACTGAAGTTTGGTGATAGTGCGAGACAGCTTTCCATGCAGCAAAAGTGTGGGTTCTACTGGTGTGCTGTGGGGAGCATGGAATAGCAGGGGATGCTCTGTGCTGGAGACTGGGGGCTCTTAGAGAAGTCCTAATTGTGCCCTTCTCTTTGCAGCCGAGTTCTTATTTCCACAGACGTTTGGGCTCGAGGCCTGGATGTGCCTCAGGTATCACTGATCATTAACTACGACCTGCCCAACAACAGAGAACTCTACATACACAGGTAGGCTGGTGCTTCCCACAGGGCACTGGGGCTGGGGGAACTCTTCCCACAGTGGCTCCATTCCCTCTTCCCTCTG
Organism: Anthoscopus minutus; assembly: GCA_013399455.1. Taxonomy (NCBI): domain Eukaryota; kingdom Metazoa; phylum Chordata; class Aves; order Passeriformes; family Paridae; genus Anthoscopus; species Anthoscopus minutus. The sequence continues at coordinate 229,396 of VWYI01005199.1, forward strand.
CAGAATCGGCCGCTCGGGCAGGTACGGCCGGAAAGGCGTCGCCATCAACTTTGTGAAAAACGACGACATCCGCATCCTGCGGGACATCGAGCAGTACTACTCCACCCAGATCGACGAGATGCCCATGAACGGTGAGTGCTGCCTGACCCATCTTCTGGGAGGAACCCAGCAGCAGCAGCAGTGCTGTGCTCTCCTGCAGGGCTGTGGCTCTCTGCACACTCTGTTCATAGTTTTAATTCTTCCATTTTCTCTCGTTTCAGTTGCTGATCTTATCTGAAGGTCCGTGGTTAGCAGGAAGTTGTACCATCTGGTACCCTCCACAATTCTGTTTTGGATTCCACATCCTTTTTATCATATTTTTGGTCATATGTTCTTGAGTTGTACTGCACTTGGGAACTTGTGTAAATACTGTCTGTACTCCCACCCATGTTTTTCAATAAAAAAAGGAAGTTTGACCATAACCTGTGCTTAATTACTTGAACCCAGCATAGTAACAGGCAGGGAGTTTTGAGATACTGCCATACTTGGCTAGCATAATGAAACAAAACATTGGACACTCCCCATATCTGGGTTCATAAAATACAGGGCTTCCTGTTCTCTACCCTTTTGTTATAGTTGTGCCACGCTGCCTGATGTACTTGTAGTTTCCTTAGCTTAACCTTTAAGAAGCAGACATTTACAGGAAAAATCTGAGGCCTGGCCCTAGCGTGCTCTTGGAAAACTCAGTTATGAGATAGCCAGAAATTTCCTGCTGGTTACGTCTCTCTGGAGCCAGAAATCACCACACTTACTGCTCCAGATGAGCATTTCACATCCTAAGGAACTTGGGCACACACTTGCCTGAAGAGAAAGAGTGAGTATCCTGTCTTGTCACATTCTCTACCTCTTTCCACTGCTCTTCCCAGTCATCTCTGCTCCTATGTCTCCCTGGCATGATGCTGTGCTTTGCCAGCTGTAGGATCTTCCATGCAGCTTTCCTACCTCGCTCTGCTGTGTCCCTTTGTGAGGCAGGAGTTGGCCAGAGGTCAGTTACCATGTTCTGCTCTGTGCTATTCCTGCTAAATTCAGCTTTTTTGCATGCTCAGGGAGGACAGTGGAAGCAAGGCCTGAATACACCACAGTTTACACAGAACTGCATCAGCTCTCAGAACTCCTGAGTAGCAGTGGAATAGCCCAGGGTAGAGAAACCAGCTGCCACCTCCTTTAAAGCCTTGTGAAACAGGATCCTCAGTTCCCTGAGGAACCCACTCCTTGTACCACCCTGATGTTCTTAACAGTACGCAGAGAGAATTTGGGGAATACTTTCTACAAGGAATGCTAATTGTAAGGGGTTGCCTGTGGAGGCACTACAGCTCCATCCCTCCAGGAAATGGGCGAGGAGGCTCAGCTCATCCAGTCTCCAGCCTTGGGATCACCTGTCTGCTCCAGTAACCAACAGATGGACATGGCCCATGGCTGCACTGCAGTTGCTGGTTCAGCCCACCCTTGCACATCCCCCCTGTGCCTGCCCTCAGTAGCTGGCCTTGAGACACAGGTCTGCCCTTAACTGGCCCTTGCAGAGCCTCTCTTGCCTCCACAGGGGGAGTCACACACAAAAATGGAACCCCACAGCCTCCAAATCAGCCCAGACTGTCCCTCCAGTTGATGCAGATGTATCCAGCACAGACCTCGGTCTGCTCCAACAGCTGCCTCCCAGGCCCCTTACCCAACTCTCTGGCTAAATCCAGCTCGCTGTTCCTGGAGCTTCACTCCAGGGTGCTGCCACTCCAAACACACAGCCCCCAAGACACCAGGTCCCATTCCAGTCCCTGGCATTTTGACCACCATGCCTACAGAATGGAGTCCCCTCTTCCAGGAAGGAGTGAGATGGGGTTAACAGCCAATACAGCCAACCAAGGACATGCACCAGCAACCTGCTGCCACATGACCACCCCTTTATCCCCTAAAACATCAGTTTCCCACACTTGATTAAAAGTCATCACGACCCCACCTTCCATCCCTCCCACAAGCCCGAGGGGATTTTGGATTCATGCTGCAACTTCGTGGCACAGTGTTCAGGAACCCTTCCCTCACAAAGCCTCAAGGAGTCCAGGTAAAGCCTTGTCCACGTGCCGGGAAGAGTTCTGCTTTTGCCATCTCTGCAGGGCACAGCTTCAAATCTGACTCGCACCTTCCTGGGGACCAGGAGCAGCAAGGGCAGGCGTGGCTCTGTGAGAGCCCCATGTGACTCATTTCATTAGCAAGAGATTAATCACCAAAGCATTGGCTTGTTTGAATAACAGTATTTAATCTGTACAGGTTGAGATATCATAAAATGCGACATTCCTACCTCATCTTTCGCATCATTCCCCTGGAGCTGAGCCCTCACCTGCAGAGGGCAGGTAACCACCACTCCCCAGAAGTTCTTTGCGGTGCAAAAGTCACAGTGCAGTTGCTTTAGTCCTAGACAGATGATTTCCCTCACTCAAAAGAGGGGAGATGTTAAAGCTCAAATGTTGATGAAAATTGTTACCATTTAGGAATGCAAAAAACCCAGCTATTGCACACAGCCATTTCCAGCTGAAACTACAGCAGTTAATTATTTAGCTGCCTTTACACTCCACACAGTTGATACTGATTTAGCCAAGAATGAAAGTAAAGCCAGTAACAAGATTTCAGAGTGATACAATTGCTAGAGGGCAGAATCTGACAAGCAACTCCACGAGTCAAAAGCTTGCTTAAGAACAGCAGGAGGTTTTTCTATACAGGGAGGGGGTATGAGCTGGACAGAGGTCACCTTCCAGAGACAAGCATGAGAGGAACATCGGCTTCAATAGAAAGCTATGAAGTACAATAGAACAAATCTGTTCATATAATTGTCAGGATAAGTATTTGACATAGTTTATGTAGTAGAATACAATACTTGAACATCTTTTAAAAATAAGCACAGATTTCATTTCATATATACACAACTGATTTTAATCATGTACTGAAAATAAATTACAGGAAATAACTTTAAAATGCAACAGAAGACAAGAGTTTCACAACAAACATTCCCACTGATTTTCCCAAGGGGGTGAGAGATTGCAGTGCTCAAGGCAGGTAAATATCACAAATATATCAAAAAACTTCAAATTGTCGATGCATTCACACATTTACATGAGCCACAAACATTCCTTTACAGGAACTGCACTTAGCTACCACAGAACCAGGTTTTGCCATAAACTACAAAACTTTGATACAAAATTGTATTTATATATTTATATTTCATATACATGCCCTATCTGTGATTTCTTAAAAAATAAAAACTAAACACACTGTACAGACAATCCTAACTCATTGCTTGGTAGCTGTAGGCAACATTTTTGGATGGAATTTCTTCCCCAGTAGAATTAATGGCAATATTATATACATGAAGGCTAAACTGCAGAAAAAGACAGCTCAGTTCTGATATGCACCTCCCTCGGGACCAGGTCTGCGAGTTCAAGGCAAGACACCCTCTGTGCTGAGCCACTGCCTCCCTGACACCCCAGTTCTGCGTGAGTAACCAGCACATGCATCTGTGGAACACTGGTAAAAGGCAAGAAAGCAAGAGACGCGTTGTAATGGAGTGGCTGCTCCGATGGCTCCAGTGGCTGCGCACAGAAACACTCGCTGGAGCTGGTGAGGGTGGTGCGAGCTGGGGACATTGGGTGAGAGCACAGCTGGTGTGGGGCTGATCATGACACTTCCCTGAAGTCAGCTCCTGCAGGGGACAGTTCCCCCTGTTAGCCAGAGCCTGCACAGACTCTCAACGCTGGGGAAGCTCTCCCTCCCTCCCCCAAACACGGGGCACCAGGACTATGTAAAACCTCCCACCCCAGCGGGCTCCACGGCACCAGTTTGTCTGAGAAGCTGAGCACTGACAAACTTAACTCTTTCCCGGTGATGGCAGCAATCTGTGAAGCCAATCACACTAAACTACTTCTACAGTTGATTGTAAACTTTGGTTTATTTTTATTTATTTTTTTTATTATTGAGTTCTCATGGTACAGCAAGCATGTCTAGGATGAGAGGGCAGAGTTGAAGAGGAGACGAACTGTCAGTCTGTCTTTAGTCTGGCATGGTGAGCCACCTGCTCGGTCAGGCCTGCTTTGATAGAGTTTTTTACAGACTGCCTCATATGATCCTCCATCAAATTATCACTCATGGGCTTCAACACCTGTGGAATGAGAAATGTGCAAAAGAAACAAGAAAATGAGGTAACCAAGGAAAATAAGATATAAAAATCATATAAAGAGATGAGACTTGAAATCATGAAAAACTTAGAATGATGAAGTCTGACACAAAGTGGCATGAACTGAAAGAGAAATGAATTTTGCTGCTAGAGTAATGAGGTTAAAGCAGTCACATGCTATGGACACAAGTGATACCCCTCCTACACAGCAGTATTTCACTGAATTCAAACCACTTTACAGTTCCTAGAAGATGGATGTGCAATTCCATACCCCTTATGCAGCATCAGTCTGGTATGGTTACAGCATTTATGCAGACCGGCCCAGACGGTCCAGCTTATTGTCCTATATGTGTAAGTGTGAACACTTCAGATACAGAAAGAAAGTTAAAAATACTGGCTAGTTTTTCTTCTTGTTATTGTTGGATGAGAGTCGCTGTCGCGGCACTGATGCAAGAGCACGACGAACCGCTCGGCGTCTAAGGACTTCAAAGAGTTTGGAAAACACCTAAAACATGAATTCAGCTGTTAGGAAAAACGGCTCTCACAACACAGCAGAAACTCAATCAAGTTCAGAAAAAAAAAAACCAAACCAAAACCTGATTGCCAGTAACTTCTCACCTTCCTGGGATTCCTCTGAAGCAAGGAGGGAAAAGAAAGGCAGAGATTCAGAAAAATCAACAATAAGAATAAGCATTTAATCAGAGTGACTCAGACAGGGTCTGCAGTGCTTTGCATATTACTGGTGATGTGCAGCTCTAACAGCAACACTGCTGACATCTTTTGGAGACCACCCTCCTCTAACCCACAAATGGCAAGCTCCTGCCAGCATGAGCCAAGTTCTCCCCCTTCCAGAGAAGGTAGCAGCCAAACCAACCCTTGTGCGCTTGGGGCATCCTGCAGCAGCAGCAGCTCCAGTAGTACTGGAGAGCTTCAATTTTAATCACTAGTGAGTGTGCTAACTCAAAATTTAGTTACTAATTTATTTACTGACACCCATTTCCCTATTTTTAAAAATCCACTTTTTCTGCTCCAGTGTAACTCAAAGCCTGACTGTGACCCTCAGCAGGTTGCTCAGATAGGCCTGGTGTACCAGTGCCTAGGATGAGCCTTGAACACAGGAATTTTCCAGCTGTGGAAGCAAGCATCTGTGCAGAAGGCTCCAGTTAGTTATCTGCTCATGCCTCACATGACATACTCTAATGTCACCCCAGATAAGCCCAGTGGACCCTTTATTTCCAGTAACAACAACAGGAAAGTGTTTCCTTTCTGCTGGCATTGGACAGAGGTAGTCAGAATGCTCCAAAATCTACTAGTCAGGAATCCTCTATGTTGGCCTGTGTTAAGCCTTACTAGCACAGGAGTTCAAGTGGCAAAATCTCTACACAGAAAGTTTTCTCTTCCATCTCTGATGTCCTCACACTCACATCTTTTCTTTCAGGAATTTGTTGAGTATTCCTTGCAAATAGCAGCAGCAGCCACTGAAGCTGTCACAGACAGCACAAGTCACCCTGACAGAAGAAACTGGCTGTGCACCTTCTGGTAGCAGCTGCTGAAAGCCATCATCCAGCCAGGTCTCTCCAAGGACCAACCAATTCCTTGCTCTGAATAAGGAAAAAGAGTTTTGAAGAGTCCCTCCACTCTTTACCATCAAAGCACTTACTAAGTAACCTTCTGCACCTTAGGTAGCACTTCTTTGATAATATCCTAAGCTTATTCAACATTCCTTGTGTGCAACATCTGTTCCTGAAGAGAGCAATCACACTACTGAGCAGATTTTCCCTTTGGCAGCACTAGCATTCTCTATTAGGTCTAGACCAGCTTTTCCCTCTCAGCACTGAACAGAAACTGTTTGACGTGTGTGCTCAAGACAGCAAGATTTTGCAGTAAAAACAGATACCAACCTGTTCCCATATAGCTTCAGCGATCTGATCAATGGCTGTTCCAACTTCTCTGAATTCCCCAGAGTACTTAACGTATGCCCAAGTACAAAACGATATAAGAGCCATCCCCAGCACAAGATTACACAGGGCAGCTATGGAGTTCATGCCAAGGAACCCAGTCAGTCCTGAGATTATGTACATGGCAAACATGACTGCAAATAGAGTGGCGGGGGTACGAGCAGCATAAAAGATGTTTTTGCCATCGTTGTGCTTCACAAAGTTTGCATAGATCTCGTCGATTTCCACTTCGAGTTGCTCCTGGTAGCGCCGGCAGAACTCCTCCCCTCCCATCTTCTTCACGGAGCGGAACTGCCGGATGGCGCCCTCTCGGAAATCCTGGTGCTTCTGCTCAAGGTCCGACGGGGCAATGTAAGGCTTATCTCCCCCACACACCTGTGGGAGCAACCACACATCGTGGAATCACACCATGAGTATCTGCTGCTGCTGATCCCTTGCTGCCCTCCTCCCACTGCCCTGGCTCTGAGAGCCCCAGGCCTGTCCAGTGAAGCAGACAAAGGATTTTGGATTGTGGCAGAACAGGAGCCTCAGCTGTCCAACCACACACAGACCCACAGCACAGAACTGAACTCGTACTTCCACTGTTCTCCTCAGGCAAGCCCAGAAGGACAGGACAAAAGCACATCCCTGCTTTTTCCCAGAAGTAAGTCCTCCACATCCACCAAAACTCTCTGGAAAATGTGCCTACCAGTCTCATCCTTCAGAACAGTTTTTTCACATCACCCAGAGCATGTTGACCACCAGAAGCTACTGAGGGATCAAGAGGCCACCACACAAATAGCTGCCACTGTTTCCTTACGCTCTGTGACACCGCACCTGTTGTTCCTCGCATTTCAGGTCGTTAGGGGGCAGTATTTCGGTTATGCACACTCAGTAAAGGAGGGCTTTGGTTCATGAGGATAAATCAGAAGCTGCAGCAAGAACTACCTTTATATAATCGAGTTTTAAATCCAAAGAGTTCCCACTTTTGTTCTTAAAAATAGAAGTTTCAGAGCTGTGTCATATCAAGAACATCATATGAGACATCTGGATAAAAAACTATTTCATAATTTGTGCATATCTCTACAGTGATATAAAAATATACAGTACTGGGGAAGATTACTATGGAAACAAAGTCTGTTTAAAAGAACATCTGTTTCTGTTTATTCCCTGCTCCAAGTTAGAAACCGTACAGCTACAGTATCTCAACAGCCACTGAAGATTCAAGTTTGGAAGGCAGACTTGGCACTTATTATAAACAACACATTTACTATTTCAAGACATTTTCCAAAATGGAAATAGAGGAGTTCCCTTAAATCAGCAGAACATTCTCCAAACAGCCTGCTAACAAATGGAACTGCTTTGTCAGTCACTAACACTAGGTCTTACTTTAATTTCAAAACAGAAAGCTACTTCAGCAATTAAGACCACAATTAGCCTAATTAATGTGGAGTTAATGTTTGTAGCATTTTCTCACACCTACTGGTCTTTCTGGTTGTACAGTTTCACAATAAGCACAGTCCTGTTAAGCTTTATGGGACATGTAATGGTTTTCAGAATTTCCTATGATAGAACCTTGCATATCACTACATTAAAGTTTGAAATCCATACAGAATTCAGCTTAGAACCACATAAGATCACTATCTTCAAGAGAAGAAGCAAGTGGGAAATTACAGAGGTTTTTCAAAATAATTCTTGCTCCAAGGGGTTTCTTTAAACTTTTGAATCACTTCAATCCTGCATTTTACAGGTAATAAATGGGCACAATTCAGAAGCTTGAGACTACAGAACTAGAATTCCACCACTGTACAACCCTGACACAACAAATGTCTGCTTAGCAGCTTGTGCATTTCATGTCACAGGATTCTGAGATGCCTGTTAAGAGCCATAGAGGGAACTAACATGTAGGAATCCTGAAAACACACCCATTTTCATGCCTTCCAAACTCAGAGCAGAGTACAGAAAACACACAAGTCCTGGTCCTGAGTTCCCTTCCCCCACTGAAGTGCTCACACACAGAGGACAACATGGAAGCTGAGGGCCTGTATTTGTTTAGTTAAGGTTGTGCCATCATACCTGCTCCATGCCTTTGCTGTACAAGTCTTTTGCTCCTGCCACAGCAGCAAGATTGTTCGCCTCAGCTGTTGCCTAGAAAACATGGAGCATCCTGTGATTCACAGCATTCCCAGGTTTTACACTGCATTACACTCCAAACATATCCCCAAAACCCCCAGAGTTCCTGATGGCCAGGAAAATGCCACACAAAAATAAATGAAGTTTAGCTATATACATTAAAACACACTGCTGCCTTTCTTCAGCTTTCTAGCACAGCTGAAAACAAACCTCAGCTTGCTTGCACAGGCTTTTCATCATGAGCACTCTCTTCTGAATGCTGTACTGTTAATAAGGACATAAGTGTCACTAAACTATCGTATTTTAATCCTGGTACTGGATTACTTCCATTTCCACTACCTGAAAGAAGGAAGCTGGTATTATTTCTGCATTATAGATGTACAGTTTTGGTGTCAATTGTAATTGTCAAGTTTGCTAAGAATTTATTTCCTACCTATGTCATGTCAGAGACAATTATTGTAGTTAAAGCTGCAAGATGTCATTTTCTACATCTCCCAGCCAAACAGCAAGTCACAGGAAACAAATGCTTAGAGAGTAAAGCAGCTAAAAAACCCAGCCAACCAGACAGACCGACAGACCCCTGCTCTATCTGGTTGATTTAATTTCATTTGATTGATGAAACTGAGAGAAAAGTACCCAACCATCACAGCTCAGGCAGCTTTCAAAATATATAGATCCTTCAAGCACCACAGCTGTGGAGGGGAGCCTTAGGCCCACAGCAGTCATGATTCTTCAGTTGCAAAGAACTTCTATGAAGTACACATCATCTAATCAGATCATGTGAAAGAAAATAAAATACCTGCAGCATAGATTTCGGATGAGGTAGCTCCTCTCCTTGATAGATTTTAATGTAAGCCTAAATGGAAGGGAAAAAAAAGGTTTATTTTCCTAAACATCTCTGTTTAAGGAGAATAAGAAATGAGGGATGATACAAAGACAGACCTCAGAATTTCTTTGTTTAATAGCTAAATACTAAATTCTGCAATTTTCTTCATAAAAATCTGGCACTTTTTTCCCCTTCACTTTCCTATGCCTGAGACCAGGGGCTAGCAGGGCAGCATAGCACCCTGAGGAAACATCACCACTGTCTCAAGAAATGACAGGTTTGACAGCAGGTTTCTACTCCCCTAAATGCATAAGGTCTTTGCTAAACAGGGAATCTGCATCCATAACAAAAGAGTGGAGATGACTATCCTAGCCTTTCTGGTAAGAGGTCTGCCCAAGCTTACACCAGTGCTAGGAGAACCAATACTTATATCTCCCCACATGCCTTGATCTACTGAAGTGTAGGAGGAAAAAAACCAGACCAAGGCACTTAATGCAGACAGAGCTGAGCAGACAAAACACTTCCAGAAGCTAAGCAGGCAGCCTATCCCTCTGTGCCTCACCCCGCTGTCCTTCCTTTCCCCACGGTTTCAGAGGGCTGGAGGAGAACACACACTTCATTTCTGGCCCATGGCACAGCTCCTGGGGACAGGTAAGTGGGGCACAGCAGGCAGCAGCAGCCATTCCAGTGCTTTGGACAAGCTGTGCAAGTTACACCAGCAAGGCCACTCTCAACCCCTTGAGGGGGGCCTATCTTCACTGCCTTCCTCCCTGCCCTGTCTACAAGCCTCAGGCCCGAGGATTTTTTGCTCCAGGGGAGGAGAGAACAAGGTTATCAGAATCCCCATGTACTCAATGCTTTAGGTTGTAGAGCAACCTACAAAAACATAGAGTTATACAGGACTCTGTTCCCTTGACACCCTCCTTGCTTCTGTAGCTATTTCCTCCAAGTAAAAGCCCTACAGTTTCCAACTCAGGCCTCACAATCTCAGCTTCAGATGCACAGTCCCAAGGGAGCAGTCCCCTTTAGTTACATAAGCATGGCACTTCTGCAGCACCCCACAGCGCTGCTCCCCCACTGGATACAGGATGTCAAATCAGTTTTCCAGTAGAGGTTTTACGCTTGGGCTTTTAGGATGCAGTCCTTTCTAAACTGCTGCTGACCATGCATTCCCTGCACTGTACCTGGGTGGGTCCTACTTGAGAAAAACTGGAGCAAAAAGCAGCATGCAACCATGTAAACAGGGACTGGATCTCTGAGCTCCTGTGCTGATTTTACACTTGTCAGAACAGCCATCGCTTCTGCATCCCATACCATGTCTTTCCTTGAAACAAGTTACTTTGTTTTACAAGTGAAGTTAAATGAGCTCTGGTCTCAAACTCCTTCATTCCATAGTTTGTTTCTTAACATCAGCCTAACTGTTCTACCCCGAAAGTAGCAATGCAAAATTCTTGTCTTTAGGATACTGTGGCACATTTCTTACCAAGCCAACTGTCTAAGTCATTTCAATTTTTTAAAAAAAAGGCTACACACACCAGACCAATCCCTGGTGATGTAGAGATTATGTTATCACATTTCTGCTGGTGTCACCATGATACCAAAAAAGCTCAAGACTAACAGCTGTGAGTATCATACAAAAATATTTCAGAGCATAGTGGTGCTACATATGCAAGTGCTTAGAGAGCACCTTCTTTGTATGTTAAAAATCCAGAGGGGAGTATCTGAAATCTTCACTGCATATGTAGCAGTTTAAGAGCTGTTTTTCTATTTGTAAAAACTACACTAGACATACCTTAACTATAAACAAGCATAACAAAAAAACCCACAACAAAACAAAAAAAAAATCAAAACAAAACCCAAACAGAAAACAAAACTGGGATTTTGAAGCAGGAAAAAAAATATAATAAAGCTTGAGCTATTTCAATCTATTTGCAGAGAGGAAGATAAAAGCCACCAACCCATAAATTTTGCTAACAGCAGCTTGTAAAGAGCTGTACTGTTAGGAAGCAGTGTGCCAGTTCTGAAAAGTCAGAGTAATGAAATGAAAATAAAAGTGAGCTGATCAGTGAGCATCAGCCTAGATATCTTATCTTCTCTGGGAACATGGCCTAAAATTAGAATACTGTCTTTTAAGCTATTAACAGAAATAATTAGTATGAGTTTGCTTACCTTGAAATATTCTACAAGATCTCTACAGGTCACCTTGGATCCACTAATCTCTTTTTCTACCAAGTTTTCCGGGGCCAGCAGTAACGGTACCAAATTCCGCAGCTCATTCTTAAAATCCTCATCTATATCTAGTAAAATTCAATCAATTCCAGGAAAAAAGTGGTTAGTTTTCAATCTTGTATCTCCTAAAGGAACACTGATAGCCCACGATCCTTCTAAATCCACAGCATCACAACTCTGAACTGCATTCCTAAGGTATTTAAAGGCTTACATCCATAATATAGGTTTAGTAAATTCTACCTACTCTTAATCTACCACTCTTAACTTCAGACTGGGAGAACAAGGTTCCACTGTCCTTTCAGTATTCTAAGTTCATTTCCCCAATTACACCAATGCACAATGACCCCACAGGTGTGTGCCCTCAGCAGAGCAGGGGCTGGCATCCCACCACTGAAACTCATTTTTACAGCCTTTGCCATTCTGATGCATTCTCTCTGCTGGGAGACATGTATCCATTGGAGGAATCCTGACTGCCTCTTATTCTGCAGTAGCAGAACCCTATGCCTTTTATTTCAGTCATTTCAGAGCTGACCTGTGCTTCAGCAAGTTCTTTCCAGAAAGTAAAAGCCTTTCCAGAAAGTAAAGTCTTTAGTCTTGGGAATTCTGCCCTCTGGAGCCCTTAGTTATCTTTGGAATCTCTCTTTAATGACCTTTAAGTATGTCTCAAGTTATCAGATTACAATGAACAGCTAGACACAAAGATACGCATTCCCTTTGCCTGCTTAATTCCTCTACTTTTAAACCACTAAAAAGAGCACACAATGCACATTTCTAAATTCTGCAGTTTCACCTTTTAGCCTTATATTTTCCAGTAAGGCATTTCAATAGCTAACCATTGCAGTGCTAAACTTCCATCTTATAAGAAAACAAATTCAGTGACCTGAATCAAGAACACAAAATGAAAAGCTTCCTACCATTCAATCTCCCATCAAAATTTGGATTTGTTGCAACTTTAAGACCAGGGTGGGGCAACAGGAAACACCCAAGATTACTGAAACAGGAGTGAATATGCTTCCTTACATTCTGTAGCTCTTCATGTTGGTTTTGCTTTACCTGAAGGAAAAAAAAGGCAGTAAGAACTGGTACCAGTTTTACAGCACTGCAATCAAGATTAACCATCATCTTAAAAGCAGTAAATGCACAAAAGTGTCTTTAAAGCTTTTATTCCTGAACCTAAATAATATCAATTTTGCCTATGAGGGGAAACACCACAAAAGTATTTTATTAGCCCAAGGAACCAGCTCATGAGGCATCATTGCCTTAACAGCAAGGTGTCACTTACAAGATCAAAACAGGACTACTAGCGATAACTTACCTGCAATCTTTTCTCTAGGAATTTTTTTCCTCCTTCCAAGCCATATGCATGTTCATAAGGATAACTCCAATCTCTAATTAAGAACATTAATGTCTGTAACAGGAAGAACAACAACAGTGAATGGTTTGCATCCTTCCCAAGATCAAAAATTCTACCACATGTGTGATTATTTTAAGCATTTAGCTGCTCTAAAACTAAATGTATCACAGATTATAAGCAAGATTACTATCTAAGTTTTTGGTATATTTGGCTGCTTTAAATGAAAGAACCTTGTAAGTTCTGTTGTGCAAGTGTTTGCTTGTTTACAAAACTAAGCAAAGAACCCACCACCAAACAGGACCTTTTCTCAGAACCATCTATCACCAGCAAAGACCAACCAAATCTCAGAGTAATAAATATGAAGGCAGCATAAAAATTTTCTCCTTAACACCTGCACATCCTTTGGCATTCAGAATCCTTTTATGCCTTATACCTCAAGCATAAAATTATATTTGCCCAAAATGTGATCCTTTCCAGCACTCAGCCACTGGGTTTTTGCAAAGCCATGTGGCAATAGTGAAGGAAAATTAGTCTTGCAAAGAACTGGTTACCTTCAGCCCAACTAATTTATCTTCAGAAATTATCTTGAGCTCATTTTCTACACATACAATTGCTTAAATCTATTTAACACATAGTTACCTGAAACGGCTTTTGGTAAATTTCTTCCATAGCTAGTCTTCCATACTCTGTAAACAACTGAGAGAAAGAGCAGTGTAAGGGTGTGCCACATAGAAAACATTTTTCTGCTGTGAAACATTCTATTGTGTCACTAAAAAATAAAAGCACTCAATCTTATATCTTACTATAAGTAGAGAATGGCAAACAAGCCTCAATAATGAGTTTACCAGCCCTCAGTAAGAGTCAGGTAGAAGACATGATTCCCACAGGCTTCACTGTGCCATTCCTGAACTGTCAACACACTGCAGTTTTAAGTGGGTGGCTTGTGGGCTATTCTCAGAGGAAAGCTGTCTGCATTTCTCATCAAGCCAGCTTCCAACACTTGCTTCCTAGGCTAAGGAGGTAAGCCTAACATTTGCCCCTTACTTCCCACAAAAGGTTTATTCCTGGAAATCCCAGGGAACTTGGCTCTAGCCAATATATCAGGCATTTAAATACAAGCCAAGTTCAGCAGCTTCTCAGATCTCTGCTCCAGCCTGTGACCTTAACTAATAATTGCTCCTTCCCTCCAGTATAAAGGCAAGTATCAGCTATCTTCCTCTCACTGCTTTCACCATCTTTAACACCAGCAGCAGCAGCATTCCTTGCTGGCCTGAGCAGGCCAAACCACCCACAAAAACAGGAATTAGGGACTGTGCTAGCTGGTTCAGCAGAGGTCAATACTGGCAGGGGTCGATCCATGGGCCTCCTCACAGACATTGGAGGTCAAGATGATGGAAGCACACCAGAATTCTCCAGTATCAAGCAATCATTATTCTGCATTAAACTAACTCCTGGAGCATCTCAGGTAAATTATGGCTCAAAGGATAATTCTGGTGTTGATCACAAGAGCACCTGGGAACTTACAAACCAATTTAAGACAGCTTAACTTCCAAGCCCTTGTCAGCCTGAGCAAAAGCAGCTGTGAAGTGGCCAAGCACCCACAAGAGTCTGGCTTCTTGGACCCAAACTCTTTACCTCATTCACCTCTCCCTGATAAATGCAAAAGGCAGTCAAAGACTAAGAGTATTTCACAATTACATAAATTCCCGTTAAAACAGGAATTTGGAATTTCCTTCCCTCAGACCGTGATTCCCTGCTGCCACTTTAAATGCATGTGTGTCCCCTACCATTGTATTTATCATCCTTCCCTCAAATCTCACTCTCCATAGAGCAGACATAAATTGTTTTATGCAGATTACACCAAGGCTGTTACAGGACCAAAGTCTTGAGGGAAGTCTGGCTTTCAAATAATTACCTACAGATTTTTTTAATTTCAGTGGTTGGCTGGGGTTTTTTTGGGGTGTGTGTGGGGTGTTGGCTCAGTGTTACAACCCTGATAGTTGAGAACAGCTTCATAAGACTGTTTTTAGTTAGTGTTCTTCTACTTCCAGCATTAGCAGCCAGTCTGTTGTAGCACTGGACACACAGAACAGTTTTTAAGCTGTGACAAGGTCATGGCCTTGGCATTTGGTAATACACAAGCTATTCTCTAAAGCTACAGGTTTTAAGTTAAGGAGATAAGGTTCTTGTACCATTCACATGGAACCAGAATTCAGTGGCCTTTGACCACAATGCTCCATTAGAGGATAAAAACTCCATGGTGAAGGGAAGACATTCTCCTGCTTTTATTTCTAAGCAGAAATAAAACTCTGCAGAAGTTTCTCAGCTGAAAAACCAGGGATGGCTTCTGGGCAGAAGACTCTTTCTGGTCAGACCCAAACTCCACCACTTCCTTATAAACTGGTTATGAAATAACATCCATTTTCCTATTTTAGGAAAAAAGTGAAACATTGGAATTTCACCATTAAGCATTTTCATAAATAATTTTCCTTTCTCATTTTTTCAGGAATTTCAGAACTTTAAATACAGAGAACAGACTTTAAAAGAATAAGCCAGATTAGAAGCCTGAACTATTTTACCTCTACATTGGCACAGTACATCATGCAGTTGATGCAAACAGTTTTTACTGACTAGAAACTGTACCAGTTTTAGTATCAGGTCAAATTCAGTGTTTTATATGAAGCAGCTAACAGCTCCCAAGTCATTGAGATGAATAGTAACTTCTAGAACATTGTCAAGTCTGTCAGTTCAGAAGTAGTTTAACACAAATTCACCATATTCCTACCTGCAAATGTTGAAGGTCATCTTCCTGAATATTCTGAGACAAGTTGTATACCTGCAAGAGACAGTCAAGAGTGTCACATGAAACCATTATCTTACATTCATATAGTCTCTTCCACCCATTGAGTATTTTTGCTCCCTCCAGAAAAGTGTAACTACCCAAAAGTCAGCAAGTAGAAAGGTGTCACAGAACACATCTCAAACAAAAGTCACCTCCTGATTCAAAAATGATCCACCAGGGCCAACTCCACAGGACAGAAGTAGTGTTCTACATACTCCTGCTCCTTTTGGAATGTGGCATGTCTGAAAAAAGTGACTTGTCACCCCTCAAAAACCTGCTTGCTTTTGGCACTTCTAAGGCACAAACTTAGAAGCAGTTTTGAGTATAGCACAATTGTCAAGAGTTTAACTGACACTAACAGAAGCAGCAATTTTAAGTTTTGCTGATCATAGCATATCACCCCAAACTGTATCTACAGCCTTAAAAAAGATTCTGTAACACAGCTGTAAAGAAGCAGTTGCTACTTTGATATCTTGGGGAGGGGAAGGGGATTTCCCAGTTAAGTCAGCAATTTAACTCAGCTTGGCCTTGCATAACCTTGATTCCACTGAGCAACTTAGGTAGTTTATGTACTACACTGAAAATAAAACAAAGTATGGAATTTTAAATCAGAGTTGGAGGAGGATATGAATTTTCCAAGTGTGGCTTGAGAGATACTCTTTGCATGTTCAAGATAAGAGTGTTCTGCCATTTATCTGCCAGCACAGATAATCTCACCTGGACAGAGCTCGTCATGGTGCTCAGGGCAAAAACCGTTGCACAGTCTTTGATAGTGGATTGGCTATCAAAGGCACCTTGGGTATCCATGAGTAGTACAGCAACCTGCAGAGTTTGAAAGAACAGCAGCAGTTAATCACATCATGGACACCTGCACACTCCAGGCCACTGGGGTAAGTTCTTCTTCAAGTCTGCCCCTGTGCCTGCTGATGAAACCTCAGCCAGCTCCCTGTACACACCCACAGCTGTGTAAGCAGCAGCCAGAGAGCCCTGGCTGCAACCTCCAAGTCCCTGGCCTTGCTTGGCTACCTTCTCCCACAGAAATTCCCCTCCTTGGCCCAGTGGGGATGCAGTGCAGAGTAACTGACAGCTCTCCTTCACAGGAAGAACTTCAGCCTCAGCTGCAGATCTAGCATAGCTCATTAGAACTAAGAGTAAGATGGTTACTTATGCATATATATAAATAAATAAATATTAAAATAATTATTGTCAGCAGAAAACAAGCTAATTGATACTGTCTGCTGGAATGACAAGGAAGGTAGTGATATTAATGAGAAAAGTTTATCAGTCCAACTCCCAGTCTTTGGGATCTACTACACTTCCCTTCTCTTTCCCACTGATAAGTGATTTATTCCCGAAGCAGAACCGCAGAAACAACAACATAATTGGTTTTTAACCAGAGAAATATTTGGTTAGCTGTGAAATTTGTTAAATACCACTAAGCAACTATTTTTAAAATCCATGTCCCACAGATTGGGCATCAGATATTTCCTTTGCAAATGCAAAGGGTATGAAATTTAAATAATATAAAACTGATAGTTCAGAACACAAACAGCTCAAGATCACCAGCACTATTGTGGAGTAAATATTTATTAATGACATTAACATTTTTTTTCAGCATAAACGCCTCCAAGCAAATTTTGCCATCAACTGACTTAAGAGTTAACAAAGAATCAAGTTAGTGCTTTTTTCCCCACTGTTAAACTTAGTTCTTTTTTATATACTGCCTGTTAAAATTATATGGAAAGACCAGCTTCCAGACACTGAAGTACTTACAGCCATGTACTACATTTCACTAGAACACAGCCAGAAGCTAGAACATTTTCTCACCCTTCAAAGATCACTGTGTGTTACAGAGCTTTTCACCTCAGCATTTGTCTGTAGATGGTATTTATAGCCATTACAGCTTTACAACAATCACAGGATAACCCACCCATCAAGCCTGGACGGGGCAGACTTTGCCAAAACAAAGTACTCTAAGATTGAGACTATTGTTGAATTTTCCTGCTGGGTTTTAAGAATCAATCTCCATCCTTACACTGATATACAGCCTCCTGATGTGTTACACAGCTACTCAATGGAAAGGAAAGCAACCAATGTTCAAACAGCCACCATGAAAACCATGATATTAAAAATCTACACAGAGCCAAAAATCCTATTTAAGTTTTAGAATAACAAACAGTTTAGGCTGAAAGGGACTTCTAAAGATCATCTTGTTCAAATCCCTCTGCCAAAGGCAGGGACACCTTTCACTAGACCAGGTTCCTTGGAGCCACACTGAACCTGATCAGGAACACCTCCCAGGATGGGGCATCTGCAGCCTCTCTTTTACTAACAAAAAACCAAACCAACAACAAACCAAAAAAAAAAAAGAACAAAACACACACCACACAACCAAACCAGAAAGCCTACAACTCCTCCAAGGGAGACCTTGAGTTAATCAAGGTACGTCAAGCACTCACCTTTGTTCCATTAGGTTTATCAATTACAAACACTTCACTCCAAATCTGAATGCCAGTAGTTTCCCGTTCACATCCACCTCTCCATGTAAACCCAGTCAATGGCTCGGTGTTTCCACCTATCCAGCAAGGAGAAGTCTACAAAACAAAAGGAAAAACTTTCATGAAAACAAGGAGGAGACTTCTATTTTTTTTTTTCGACATGCTGTGTTTTAGCAGACTTCCACACTGTTATTACATTTTCATCAGAGCCAGCTGACAACACTACACAAAATATTAAAACAATGCTACTCTGCTGTGTTTCAAGATCATCCACAAAGCAACACCATGGCATTTCAGTGCACAACTTTTCAGTCACTGAAGAGCAAATGTGCACAGTTTTTGAGTCTCAAGCACTCAGAAGTATTGAGAACAGCATGGATTTGTCCATCAGCTCCACTCCCACAGTTGAGAAAACTCTGCTCAAACACAATAGCAGATATTTCAGCTCAGGAACAGCTAAACCTCTGCAAGGGACAAAACACCTGATCTTGACTTAATCCTGACCCTTCCCCCTCACTAAGAGCTGGCTAAGCTTTTGAGTCCCTGCACTAACAGGAGCCAGTACAAGACTCCCAATGCCATCTTGCAGAAGCCACAGAGAACAGACAACAGCCTGAAGATTTATAATCTATACTTGCCAGTTACAGAGAAAAGGTCAGGTTAAGAGCTTGATATATGCCAGTCAACCCACTCATATTAAAGCTGAGAAGCTATCCAAGAGGTGGGTACAGCTGGCAGCTAACATTCCTGGCTGATGGAATTGTAATGAGGTCTTCAAGGACAGGCAATGCAGAGCAGCAGCTCACCCACAAGAATCCAGCCATTACATGACCACATCTAACCCAGAAATGTAGTTCATGCACTGGCAAGTAAGGAGGTTGAGTAGGCACCCCAAGGAAGTTTCACTTTGATAGGTTTTTCTGTAACCTCCTCATCAGTTAAACTGTGTCTGCCTGCCACTACTTCCATGCAGGATTTCAGTGTATATAAACCTTTCTTTCACAGGCTTAGAACACAGCAAGCTGGCATAAGAAACATGTAATGAATTTGCCTTGAACTACCCAGAGTAGATTACCAGCCAGCAAAGAGTCCACTGAGAAGGTCAAAGTGGAGATTTCTCAATTCACTTCTGGGCTCTACCTTGCTGACTCCACACTAGCAGTTTTCAGATAACAGTTCAAGACATTTCTTCACATTTCAGAACACAGCATGAGTACCCAGGGACTGTACAGAATAAAAATACATGAAACAAGTAAGTGAAACTGCTTATTTCTAAAGGGGGCTGGGAAAAAAGCCTGAATGCTTTCCTCATGCCTAGCAGCACACAGGCAATCCAGCAGTTGTGCACCAGCATTCTCCCAAATGCCAACAGTGTGCCACTCAACTCTGCTACTTAGATCAGACATAGATGAAATAAGCTGATAAAGACTCAGAAAACGAACACAGGTATGCAAGTAAAGAGTTCTACAGGTATTTACAGGTAAATTGTTGGGTTTGATTGTTTGGGGGTTTTTCCCCTTTTGTCTGTTTATTTTGCTAGGCACATACACCTCTACCAGGGACACTAAGCAAAACCTGAACAGCTTTTCCCTGTAGTTTTTTTATCCCAGAAGATGCTTATGCTTCCACAGACCACTCTATAAATGAAAACTCTTAAGCCTGCTTTATGCTGCAGCACATTCCAGGATACAGTTTGGCAATGCTGTATTTCACATGTACATGTATGTCAATGGACTGCAGCTTTTTAGTTTTTAAAAATAATCTGTTATTCAGTATATTCCATTTTTCTTTTATACAAGAACGCTTCATCCCATGTTGATCCAGACATTATACCTATTTGTAACAAATCAGATCAAAACTACACAAACAGTGTGAAAAGTCCCTCAATGAGCACTAGATATGACCTCATTTGATTTCATACATGTTTCATACCACAGGAGACTTTGGTTTTCTTTTTTAACAGGCATAATTTCACCTGAAGTTGCTTCATCTTATGAATGATGTACCTAAGCCTGCCTCTGACTGACCTCTGCATCACTTTGAAATACTCCTAGCTTGTTACCTACATCTCTCCTTAGCTAAAGCTCAGTATTTTAAGTCTCCATCCATCAAGCTGGTTTTGAAAGATATTCAGGAGATAGGAGGAGGAAAAAAAGGCTCCTACCTGAAATCAATCTAGAGGTTGCTCTACAATTTTATCTCAGTCACCTGAAGGGTAATTTCTCTAAACTTACTAAGGAAAAGCCCAATGCAGCTTTATTTGTCTAGTGCAGTAATACACAGAACACCTTGAAGATTAATTCAAAATGAGGTGACACTCCCATAAAAAACCAAACTTTTACGTCTCAACTTGGGTGTTGTTGCACTCAACTCTTACTAAAGCTTAAGATCACAGGATCCTTGCAGCAGCTTGCTGAGTACACCACTGCTGCAGTTCCATTTCAAAAGAGCAATCATAACACCAAGGATCAGTGCTTGAAATGAGATGTCCACCTCCCTGAAGGCAGTGATCAAGCTCTGCCATGCCAAAATCCTACCTGTGACTTCAGTTGGCACCAGTGAGATTTTCACAATGGCAACTTTCCACATGACCTCTGGCCCTCAGTTTAAGACAAGAAAATGAGATTCTGAAGGGGTTTTTTGGCAGTTTTCCATTACGCATGTTAATGTCCATGCGAAAGGACATCCCAAAACTGCTTGATTGGGACACAAACTGAGTGCAGTCACTTTAGTATACTGCTCAATATTTAGTTCACAGAAAACACTGACTTGCAATTGAGCCTGACTAAAGATGGAGGGCTCAGACTAAGTACTATAAAACTGTATCAAGATCTCTCCTCCTGTACTAAATTTGGATAAGCAGAGGGTATCATTTGACTTCACACAACTCAAGAGTGCTCCACAGAGGAGGCGTTGCATTCATCCTCTATCACCCCCAGTTCCCATCAATCAGTTTGCAGCAGTTCTGATGCTTGTCAAACTCCTTCCCCAAGCCAATTTACGTCACTGAGCTGGCAGAAAAACAACTCAGCAAAATGCAGCATCTTCTGATGCATCAGGGAGTTGGATCAGCTCAGCTAGGGGTCTGCAAGCATTACAGCCTCAGAATGGAAATGCCTGGCCAGAAGCAGCATATGGAGAGCAAGACCTCTCTGCTCTTGCTAAGAAACAGTTGTTAAAGTAGATGGCCAAGTTTGCTTGCATCTTCAGTTTAAGAGTAACAAATGCTATTTTGAAGGACACTTATAGAACACTGAGAAAAGTGACTGCACAATAAAGGAAACAGAGAGGCCTGATACACAAGGCTGAAACAGCATTTCAATCTGTTTTGCTATATGAACATTTGTTTTATTTCACAATCTGAAAATTAAAGAGTATTTGTTTAAAGCCCAGTCCTTCTGTTTTCAAAAGGAACTCACAGTACCTCTACCCAGCCCAGCATCTTGCTCAGATTGTTGGGCATAGAAATTTGTGTTTTCCTTTGTTTGCAGGGATTGCTGAGGGTTTTACTGTTTGGTTAATTTTGAGCACCATTTGTATCAAATGAATCTTTTTCCCTCCTTAGGCTAAAAGAGTCTCAAAAAGTCAGGAGTACCAGCTTGCTATTCCTCCCACCCTTATCCTCAGGGTCTTTCTTCCAGAGCTCTTGGTATATAAGGGAGAGGAGCAGGCACTACTGGGATTGCTAGAAGGAAGGCTTCAAAAAGCAACAAAACACTGACCTGGAAATATTTACAATGCAGACTAAAAGAAACCTGTG
This sequence comes from Anthoscopus minutus, assembly GCA_013399455.1. Classification (NCBI taxonomy): domain Eukaryota; kingdom Metazoa; phylum Chordata; class Aves; order Passeriformes; family Paridae; genus Anthoscopus; species Anthoscopus minutus. The sequence goes on from VWYI01005199.1 coordinate 251,170, forward strand.
ACAGGCAGATGTGTATGGTTCACAGAAGACCCTACTCCACCTTCTCCATATAAGCCAAGGGTTCAAAGCATAGTAGTCACAAGACAATGCTAGCCAAAAGCTACAAACTAAAAGACGAAATTAAATTTTGGATCAGGCATTAATCAATCAATAACTTAAAAGGATTTTAAGAATTCCTGGACTGCATTCAGAAATGCATTCCAAGCAGCAAACAGGAAACTTTCTCCTTTTTGCCATATATAATATTTAAGCAGATTTAGCCTTCCAACAGCTATCTGGAAAGACCTTTATTTTTGCAACAACGGGCAAGTGAGTGCTATAATATGATTTCAGGAGATAAAGTCAAAGCAAGGCTCCTCCAAGTCACCCCCTGGACAAGCCCTCCCCCAAAGTTCAACTAGAAGACCATCACACTTAATCATTCAAGTTCTTCTTGTGCCCACTTACACTGGGACACCAATAAATTCCCTTGATAACTGCAAGACAGGGTACATTGAAAAACTGTCACTTAAATCTCCTTCTTCACAGAGTAGAAGCAGAGTGGCTGACTTCCCCTCCCCCAATATATCAAAAAATTTTGACCTGCTATATTTATGCTCAAGTTAACAAACACAAAGAGAAATTACTAAAATACCAAAGTACTTATCCCCCTGCAGGAAAAACCCAAGTTACTCACCCTGTTATACATGTATCTAAGCATAAAGTCCAGCAGAAAAGATTTTCCTTTGCGGAAAGCTCCAGCTACAGACACAACTACTATGTTAAGATCTTTAATATGTTCCTGAAGCAAGATTTTTTCCAACGCTGATTCATCTAATTCAAAGTTATGGTCATCTTCATGAGCAAGGACAATCTGTATGGGGCGTGGCTTATCCAGTTCCACCTCGTCATCCGAGTCTGGCAGGGCATCTGAGTCTGGCAGGGCATCGTCCTCTTCTTCCTCATAAAGCTTACCTGCAAATTGACAGGTGAGAACACATCAATAAGTGAGAACAGCTTAGGGTAAGAAACTTCTTTTTTTTTTATTGTGAAGCCTTGAGCTGGGCTTCCATTTGCAGCAGTAAGGGTGATGTTCATGGGAATGCAAAGACGTAAACAGTAGCTGCCTGTCCATTTTCATCAGCTTTGTGTCTAGCCTGTATTTCAGATTTCTTCCCTTTTTTTCTTCTCTCTTCTATCTAATACATAGATATTCTCTATGTATTAAGGAATTACAAAAAAAAAACCTCCACCCTGATTTTCAGCTTCAAAACCCGTTTCAAAGGCATCTTAAGCACCTTTTATCTGGAAAAAATAGTTTCAAACAAGCTCCAAAGAGGACCAAAAAAGGGAATTTTTATATCGTCATGTTCTTGTACTGTTGTAAGGGTGTCAGGGGAAATGAATGCTTTCTGTCAACAGGTTTGCTTGCTAACAGGTACAAGCAAGACCATGGATCTAGTATGGAAGCCTAGGATAACAAACAGCAGATGAATAAGCTCCTCTCTAATTCCAACACTGTTTCAAGTCTCAATACAGCACAGACTTTAGAACACTTATTCGCTGTTTGCAAGACAATAAACTACCGAACATGTGCATGTGTGCACACCCTAGCACTTCTGGGCTAACCCAAAAAAAAAAATAAAATCATTGAATTAGTTTCTGGCTTCCTATAATGCACTATTTAAGGAAGATTTAGCAGAAGTATCAACTCTTTAAAAACAGTTAAGAGACTGTGTATTTTGTGTATTTTATACACAATTTAAGAATCCATACCCTTTTAGGATCAAACAGTAGCTGAAAAAACCACAACTCAGATTAAAATTACTAATGAATGACAAGGTAACACAGGCCATCAGACACACACTGTGAAAGTACCAATCCCTTATTTTCCTGACTTCCGGAATTCAGGAGTTAATTGGATTAGAGGCCCAAAAGAAAACCACACTAACCTACCCAAGGTGAAATCTCCTCTCTTGTTTAGGCACCACAACACTGAAGTTTGTCCCACAGCAGATATCAGCTCTACCATTCCTGACTCCACTTTCCCCAGCAAGCATCTGGAAAGCTTCTTTGTGCTTACAGAATTGCCTCCCACTCCCAATTTATATTTTGCCATGTTCTACTGGAAGCCCATGTGCACCAACCTGATCAAGGCACCTTCCTACCAGTTACTTATCTGGGATTATCATGTATGATTTTCAATACACTGTCCTTCTAGTCATGTTTCCATTTCCAAGATAAGGCAGCAGCCATCCCCAATCCCTTAACTTGCTGCTCACAGAAATATTTCCTGTGGAAGCAGCCCACAAGAAGCGCTCTCCTGCAGGATGCATCTGTGAGGCACCATGGAACACAGTTTCATTCATTCAAACCTGCCAATGCTCACAGGACCTGCCAAGTCATTCCTGCCAGACTTTGCACGTGAGATACCATTCTCAGCAAAAGACTCATGAACAGAGCTCCAAGTTTTGTGGATGTAATGAGACACTGCAGTAATTACCATGAATTGGAGAAACTGGTAACATGGTGACCCTGAAGTTTCTCCAGCAATTGTCTCCTTACCCAGCTCTGACAGCGCTTCATTTAACTGCAAAACAACAGAAGATATCTCCTCTTCCAAGCATCAAATCTTGTGCTGTTCCAAAGCCCAATGGCATTAAATCTTGAAAAAATTTGGTTTGAATATATTAAGCTTTCACGGTGTTTGGTTTGAACGGGAGGTACACTTGAGTGCTGCAATCCTAAGCACCTAGAACTAAGCTCCAGCATCATCCAAGTGCGTGTACAAAACACTCCCCAGCATCACCCTAACTCAAATGCAAAAATCTGATTATACTAGCAGGCCTGACAACTAGGAATAACTTTTAAAAGGAAATCTGTCAACAGGAGACCAAACTATACAATCTACATGGACACTGACTGGTCACCACTTCAGAGAAAAGTCTCTCGCCTTTGGCCTAAAGCTTTTGCTTTCCCAGATACCAAAAACAAGGCCTCTTCTCTTTCTTGAAAGAGTTTCTAAACAGTTCTTGCCCCATATAGGCAGGATCCTTTGGAGGCCAGAAAACTTGGGAGGATAGCCCAGGTATGGAAGGACAAAGATTTTGACAGTCAGAAGCTTCCAGCACCACAGTCTAGAAACAGAAAGGGAATATTCTATTGATAAAATATTGAAGTCAGATCGTTCCAAGAAGAGGCGCCTGTGTTTTAGCAAACACATTCACACAAAGTTTCAAGGCCTCTGCTTCAAGGTATGCCCCTGGTAACAAGTGTAACTTGGTTACTTCAAACAGACTCCTATGCTTTTATTTACATACACACTTCACTTCAGCTACAATAAGGGATTGGGTCTATAAACTAGGGCAGACTGAAAAATGCTTTGAAGCCACACCTGCAGCTTCTCTTCAGTCACTTTGAGCCTGACATTAATCATCCTGTCCTATCTGGAAGTCATCAAAACTTGTCAGACCTCAAAGTCCTCAAACTGTAGCAGCATCCTTGTGCCAGTGCAGAGCACAGCCACAGAAAACCTCTTCAGGCCAAGAACATTTCCAAACAAACAAGTGGAATGGTCCTTTATCATTAGTTATTTATAAACAAGCAGATTCTCCCCATCACAAGGAGATTGTAAGCTCTATCAAGAGCTTACACACAATATGCCCATTAAAAGCTCATATCTTGTTAACAGCATTCTGCACCACTGAAGCTCATTAGCTCAGAGGGAACAGGAGAGAAGATTCATCCTAGACCATACTCAACTCCTATTAGATTTTACTTACCAGCAGAAACTGGAAGTCAAGTCCAGAGCACCCACCTGGGTCTGTTTAGTTGGTTTAGGTCAGATTGGTTTGTTGCCTTTTTTTTCCCCTTTGACTAACCAGTCTAACATAACTGAAAATTCCCATCCTACCTACAGAAAAGACCATCATGGTCATCCGTCAAGCACTTTGGTGGGTGGAGAGGTATAGTGCTGACAGCTGTTAAAGCAACTTGATCCATCCAGAAGAGCTGGTTTGATAACTTCATGCTTGAGTGGCAGAGAACACCCCTCCTTTCAAGATTTTGAACTAACTGGCAATTACCAGGACAGACATTGCACAGGTCAAGTATGTTAACTATAGAACAAGTGCTACTGCTTGTCCCAGCAGCATAATCCGCATATGCCACCCTGTCAGGTGTCCTAAGCAGATGTCACACCCTTTTCTGATCCTTTATCCTGCTTCTGGCTGTTCACCCTGTCACTCTGGCTAGTCATTGTCTCAGGCAGCACTTAGGAAGCCTTTCTGGAATGCTTCAGTATCATGGGCAGAAAGCTTACATTACACTTCCAAGAATTACTTTCACTGAAGTCTCTGGAAACAAAGGTCAAGACAAGAAGCACTCCCCTTCACAGTCCAGTTTTCTGCAAAAGTTCTCAAAGTAGTTCATAAAATAAACATACTGACAGCACTGTCAGGTCAACTCAGGCCAGAAGTTTATGCAATTCAGAACTCAAAGCTCTGCCCCTTGGCCATGCCCCATTCCTCATCTGTCCCAGCACAATCACAGTGTACTACTTAAAACTCAGAATTTAAGCTGATTTGTTCTAAATTCCACAGACTACTCTAGGTTCTTGCAATAGTCCAGTCCCAGCAAATCAAGTATAAAAAAGATGAGTACTAACTTTAGAAGAGGTGTATTCACAGAATGGCCATTTGTACACTGAAGTCTTCCTAACCAGCTGGACAGTACTTTGGACCTGCAAAGTTCATGGCAGCATCTCTGTACAGGTCTCTGTGACAATAAAATGCAGTACAGCTACAGAGGCAACCAAAACAAAAGAGTTTTGTTGGTTTGGGGGTTTTGTTTGGTTTTTTATATAGTACATTTTAACACTTTGCTAAGCCCAGTTCCATCCCAGTAATGGAGTTACCAAACCAATACATTCACACAGGAAGTGGCTGTTTCAGAGGAATGTTCCAGGTTCTGCACACACAACAGAGTGCACACACAACTCTGCCTCCTGCCACAGGATTAAAGATAGGCTGGTAGATTCACCCAACTCACTCATGGGGTTAATCACTATGCTGTTGGAAATTCCCATGTGCACAGAAGATCTGAACCTCAGGCTTTAATCCATACATAAGAGTTCTCATCTGTCAAACCATATGGCACTAGAACTTGTAGCACAGTGCTGCAGGCCCAGAAAGTCAAAGGTATATTTTTCTTTTTTCAAGATGTTCACCTGACCTTTGACGTTTCTGTAGTACTGAACTAACAGCCTCCAGGCTAAGGTCATATCTGTTGCCCTGTCTGAAGCTGATGCAAAAAGATCAACTAGACTTGTCCCTGAAGTCTGCCATCCATTCACACCTATTACTGTTGCTGTTCACCAGTCAGTCCCTAAGTCATTCTGCCTTCTTCCAACCTGGCTCCTTTAGAACCTGTGGGCCAATGCATGGTTCTGACTGACACGTTCACTTCCTAATCCAGGTCAAACAGGCTGGGACACACAAGATAAGCAACTTTGTGCAGCAAGACACAGAAGCACACAGATTTGAATGGGAGCAAATATAGCCAAGGGAAGATACTACCACTCAGTTTCCCTATAAACTCCTCACTCCACTCAGTAACCACTACAGCAGGATTGCTATTTATTCTCACCAGCTAAGCACCCAGAACAAGCACCATTTGTTGAAATACTAAGCCAGATTTTGAGAACAGTAGCTTCTTGTGTATGCAGACAGTATTTCAACTAACAAACCCCACTAAATAAGCCACTGCTTAAAGCATGAGGTAAAATGAAAAGCTAGTTCCTGCTTCCCCTAAGTACACAGCCAGCAGCTGATGACCTACTTGTCCTGCAGTGTAAGAACACGAGATTGAAAACAGACACCTGCATGCTATGAAAATAAGACAGCTTGCTTTAAATGCAAGTTCTTCCCTTTAAGCATATTGTCAAAAAGTACAGTTACCTTTAAGTTTCAACCTAAATAGAGCTTGAACTCTTTGAATACATTATCCAGATCCTTTCATTTAAAAAAATAAGCACATAGTAATTGCTAAACTCAGTTGGTTTTAGATACAGTACAGGGTTTTGATCAACAAGCACTGAATCACAATCAGTAACTGTTCTGTGGACAGTGAGCTGAACACAACTGCCTACAAATGTAGCAGAACATTAAAATATATTTAAATCCCATTTTCTTTTTAGTTTTAAGTCACTTTCATTAGTGTAGCTGTCCCTCATCAGTACTTCCATTTACTCTGTCACAAGGAGTTTAAACAGGACAAAGCTGAAAATCTTCTAGCTGGTAGTCTTAATATCTGGTTTGCACAGAAACCCACACTTTGCTAGAAGTCAACTTCAAATCAAGACATCCAGCACCGCTAGACACTTCAGCTTTCAGCATCCCTTAATTCCTTTTTTCCTGGTGCTCTACAGCACCACACTTTTGCCTCCATACAACAGCACTTCAAGTCCCCTGTTCACATTTCAATACAGATGCCTGACAGGCTCCCCCACCATCACCTGAAAAAGCAAACTGAAGTGAGCTACACTAAGCTCAAGCCGTCTTGCTTGAAATTTTGTTCAACCTCCACACCCAGAGGGAGTTCATGGCTTGAATCAAAAGCTTAAAATAATTTATCATGAGGAAACTGCTGCACTGCATTTGAATGTAAGGCATTCTCTCAGTGCTTCACGTAGAAAATCTTCCTTGGAGAGAAAGGAGACAAACTGCTTAAACATTTCTTGTTTTGGTGTAGTGAAGGAAGGGAAGTGTAGGCATGTGTGAAGTGAGTTCCAGAGAACAGAAAGAAAATATGTTAACCTTCAAACCTTATTTGGACACATCTTCTGGAAAAAAAACCAACAAATAAATCACTAGATTTAAGCCACAAAATTTTCCTTCCCTTTTTCCAGAAGTCCAACTCCATGCAATAAATTCACAGGAAACTATGGGGCTGCCACAGACCTTAATGCATCGCTGCTTTCCTTTTGCTGACTAGTAAATAGTGCCAAGTAGCTCATTTTAAGGCCAGAAATAATTAAATGTTTTGAATATTTCAGCTATAAATAGGACTGATGAGCTAAGTTCCAAAGACTTGCTTGGACATCCAATAAGACTGATAGAGGAGTAGGAGAAGGGTATAGGGAGAAAGACACATTTAACTCTCTGTGTTCCTTCAGGGCAATGAGATGTTAAAGGGACGTATCTAGAACTGTTACATAAACCGTGAGCTGAGAAGCACCTGAAGCTACAATTCTGCGAGGAAGGGGAAAAAGAAGATATTCTGATGACCTAGATACCTCTGAAGCACCATAACTAATCAAACAATAGGCTTGTCTACTCCTAAGTGCCTTAAATTGCTTCTCTGCTGAATGGTCAGCATACATGCAGGAGCAGACAGCTCTCCCCTACACAAAATACTGATAAGCTGGCATTTTGTGTTCTCCATTTATGGGGACAAAGAAAAAGAGAGGGGGAAACTTCATATAATGAAAATATGTAGCAAAAAAAGTCAATCCTCAAATACAGCTCTTCTCAAGCAATTCAAGTAAGAGAATGCCAAGAAGCAGAGACTACAATAGAAGCAGAAAAAACCCAGTAAGCAAAAAAGAAAAAAAATTATATAAAAGGACTGCTTTTTAGAAAGCACATTATGAACTTGGTAAGAAGTTTCTCCATAGCTACAAGAAAAATGGTGCTGGGTAAGGATAGTGACAAAGCATGCTTCTCATCCTTCTTCCCCTCTGCCCAAAAATCACAGCTATTAATAGCACACTCACTGAAGGACCTAACAGGATCTCTACCCACAGTAAGATTCACCAGTACTTTTCCAGCACCCTCGAAGAAAGCTGTATTAAAACATTAAGGGCAGATTAAAGCATTAAAAGGCCTCTTGCTCACCTTTTCTCCCCTTTCTTACCCATCACAAAGGCTCTTGAGGATGGGAATGAGAGTACTCCAGATCTGACAATGCCCTAGTTCACTACGAACTCTGTGACATGGCAAGTGACAGCTCCTCATGAACACGAACAGCTAACTGGATCCATCCTTGCAGGCAACATTAAACCAAGCAGATTTCTGCTTGTATTTCAGACTGATTTTATTTAAGGTTGTTGCTCACTCAGGAAGTCAGTATTTTCTAATTGGTTTAGGCCCTAACTGTGTTTTATGTACTTTGTATGTATCCTCATGTCAACAGCCAGTAATTCAAACAATGAGCAGCTATAACCTAAATTGGTGTTATGAGCAAGTATAGGGAGAAAAGAATAAAGTGAGAGATGCCAACTGCAATTACTCCATATTTGGTCTTTAGATGGCCAGTCAGAGATGCTTTAGTTACCGAGATGCATCGTGCCACGGCCACAGAGGAGCTCAGCAGAAAGCAGAGCAAGTGCTTCCTTTGGCTGTACAGGAAGGCATGCCAAAGGGTCAGGTTTCCTACTCATTCCTAGGATAAACAAGATGTCAGTCATGAACACCCATATAAGGAAACACAGTAAGCCAAAGAGGCTCGAACTTTTCTTTTTTGCTTTTAGCAAGCGGAACGGCAGCAACAGTGTGGCCAGCAGGAAAAGGGTGGTGACCAACCTCCTGTACTCAGCACTGGTGAGACCACACCTCACCAGTGCCCCTCAGCTTTGAGCCCCTCAGTGCAAGAAAGACCCTGAGGTGCTGCTGAAGGGTCTGCAGCATAACTCTTATCAGGAGCAGCTGGTGGAGTCTAGCCTGGACAAAAGGAGGCTCAGGGTGACCTTAGCACTCTCTACAACTCACTGAAAGAAGGCTGCAGCGAGGTGGGGACTGGTGTCTTCTCCCAGGTAACAAGTGACAAGATGAGAAGAAATGGCCTCAAATGGTGTCAGGGAAGGTTTAGGTTGGACATTAGGAAATATTTCTTCATGGGAAGGGTGGTCAGGCATTGGAACAGCCTGGCCCAGGAAGTGGTGGAATTGCCATACCTGGAAGTGTTCAAAAAACAACTGGATGCAGCATTTGGGGACATGCTGTTAGTGGTGAACACAGCAGCACCAGGGTAACAGCTAGACTCTGATCTTAGAGGTATTTTCCAACCATAACAATTCAATGAAGCTTCCAACCAAAAGTGATCTTTCGGCCCAACCTCAGTTCACACGCAGCTTCCCAACTCTCTTTCAGTTCCTGCAGATAAGAGAGCCTTACAGCCAGTTTTTCCAGCACTGAACTCCAGAATTCTACATTTCATTTCAAAGAATAAAGGGCAGTACAGAGAGAGTGTAAGTTTCTTTAAGGAACTGCCTTCTCTGGATCACACAGTTTGCAAAACTGATACAGTAACTACCCGCAGAAAACTGCATGGGGTATTTCACTTTCCTCTCCTTCCTTAGCTGTTCTTAATTAACCTGGTAAGGTCACTGGCACCCATCAAATGAAAGGGAAGTATAACCGGGGAAGCACAACATGCATCAACACAATTAATACCCAGATCAACAATGTGAATCACATCAGGAAAAAAGTTCCACACAAGGCATGGTAAAAAAAAAAATTAAAAAATAAAAGCACATTTTGCACGTCTTTGCTTTATCTCCACTGGAGGAAGAGATTTTTCTCACATAGCTACAAGAAAAATAATTTTTATCAGGGTTCCTGCTGCTAAGCACGTAGAGAAACAGGCCTGGGCTGCAATATCCCTTTCCTGCAATTAACCCATAATAATTGACACAGTACCTAAGTCCATACACTTCAAAGCCCCATACCTACTGCCACAACTCCTGAATCTCTGCCAGGCATCATGGCTGCTGCTGCACACAAATCCCTTGTTAAGGCAACAGCTCAAAGTGCATTAATTCTGCCAACAGGACAGTGCCAGTAACTGCCTCCTCCTCTCCCGGTTGCCTCTTCAAGCCTGTTTCAATAGCACAGCTGAGTCTTCACCACCCACTCACAGGGGCTCTCCCACTCTTTCCCATTCTCAGCACTATGCAGCACCACACTGCCTTTCCTGCTAATTCTCCCATATATCCAGCGCTGCTTAGAGTCAAGCCAGCTACAGAAACCAAAGCAGCAGAGAAAACAATCCAATATAAGCAGTTTCCTACAAACTGCATTACGTCAAATAGGAATCCAAAGAGCACTAGAACTGAAGACAAACAAACAGCAGAGCCATGCAGTCTCCTCTGCAGGGCACAGTTCAGCTGTACTGCTCAACAGTCCAGGGCTGCTGCCCTCTGTGCTGGCACTTCCAGCTCAGGTCCAGCACCAGCTTATCTCGGACACCAAGTGATGAGCCCTGCACTCTACGGCCTCAGAAAGAGCCACACAGCACCGCTGAGGGGGAGGCACAAACTGCTTCACTGGGCACTGGTACCAAAAGAAATTTTCAGCTCTCTAACTACAACCCAGTTCAGCTGGAAGATTTCTCCAGACTCCCAAAACTCACAAGTACAGTTAAGAAGCATATTCATGTAGGAACTGACTTGGTGATATGTGATAACACTGCAAAGATGGGTAGACAACTGGGCTGTAACTGGATCTGACTGAGTGCTGCCAAAGATTTGTCTCTATCTGAAAGTCCAGATTTAGGCTGGGGTAGCCAACACATTTGTTAACCTTCACTTAAGAACAAGTTTTCCTTCCTTTACAAACAGAGGTTGTCACAGCTTTCAGTTTGTCAGTATTACAGACCAGGATGTGTGACTGGTGGGAAGACCTCGAGCTTGGCACACTCCTTCCTTCCTACACTGGAGGAGCATTCCCTTGACCACACCTATGGAATACACTGCACCCGCTAAGAGCTGTGCCTACTACAGAGTAGATTAGAAAAATGTTGGTTTCCAAAACACTAAGGTAAGTTGTCCCAAGGACATTATAACACACACTTCAGCAGTTTAGCTCCATACAAGCACCTTCCCATGTTCAAAAGGCTCAAGGCCCACCCATACACCTCAGGATTTTTAACATCATTCACAACTCTTGATACCACAGAAACATCAGCCACTACTACAAAATAAGTCTCAACAACTGGAGAGCTTTTCATTTTTAAACACATTTTCCTGGGACAGGAAATGCCATTGTCATGTGTACATTGATATATGCTGGCCAGTCAAGCCTAGAGGTATAGAATTGAAAGAAGTCAGCAATCTCAGGTGTAAGGTAAGCCACACTTATCATCCCAATAAAAACAAACACAGAGGAGGCTGCTTATTACTTCTCTTTTCATCAAGCTCTCAAACTTGTCTAAATACATCTGGACAATCAAACTGCTTTTCTGCAGGACTACCATATGTTGAGACCACAATGGTTTAATATACATCTTTCACTTGGGCGAAGAATAAAGAGGCAAATACAGGTCTACAAAGTTCTTATGTTTTAGTACTCCTGTCCAACCAACAGCATAGTCTCTGTAGATCACACTTATGTCTTCATTTGGTGGATCCATGAAATCTTTCCTTACAGTATGGAGAGTAACCTCTGGGGAAAAAAGGCTAGGATTGTAAGATGAACTGAAACAGGGAAAGATAGCAGTGTGCTCCTCTTGGAAGCTCACAAAAATCTTAATCTTGTCCTAATACACCACAGAAATAAATCAACAAGAGATTAGACTAAAAACAGCTCCGTTTGATATCTGATTAATGACAGGGTGATATGCCTGCAACTTAGAATCAAGTACTTAGAACAAAACTAAGAATAATATTCAGTCCTTCACAAGCCAACTTCCAACCTCTTCAAAAGCACCAAATTGCATTTCAAGGGTCTCCTCAAACAAGCAGGATTTCTCATACCAACTGAAGGTTCTACAAGCATTTAATCACATTTGCTACCTAAACGTTCACAGTAGACAGTATGTTCATTCTTCTACTGAAAAAATTAAGTTTAGAACCAGTTGCATTTCTTAATATTTGTACTAGCAGTGTTTTATTTTGAAAGGTTTTTTGCCTTTTAAATCTCAGCACATAACATGTAGGTCTTCAACAGCTATTTCTATAGTACTATTAGCCTTAGAAAACACTCCAGTTCATGTCCTAACCCTCAAAATCATTATTTACTGCACTTTTCCAAACAATATATTAGCAACAAGCCTGACTACCAGCAGTTAGAAAGATTTCCTTTTAAGAATTTTGAACTGCATTCTCCTATCCTAATGGCAAGCTTAAGACTTTGCTCTCTGAAAGATAAGTGTTAACTGCTTTGAGGGCAGCTTCAAGGCAATGTTTAAAATCTTGACAAACACAGTTCCTTAGTTCAGGATTACAAAGTATTTAAGAAACTTAATTCTCTTAAAAGCAAGATGACTTCTTGCTTTAAGAAAGTGATTTCATTATACCAAGAGCCTTAGCCTCATTTTCTACAGCAGATTTTATACATTTTCACTATTATGTCTAAGCAATACATTAAAGGAGACCAAGCTTCTGTCTCCATGCCTAGGAGTTCACATAATTCAAGTGACTGGTCCTCCCCTGAAATCAAGGCTGTGATGATTCCCATATTAGGCAAAGGATTGGCAGATTGAACCTTTTATTTCCCAAAAGTTTACAGTTCCCCAAGTAGATCACACCACATGGGCCAAGGCAAATGAACACCTACAAGCCAGGAGACTCTTTATTTCATGTGAGGAGAGGAACAAGACAGCAGGTTTGCAGGCAGTAGTATCACAGGATTGGGTTTAAAGAGACAGATAAAGTAACTGCACTTATTCTTCCACTCAGCAGTACCACCCTGCTGGAGGAGATAAGGGGTGAGAACAACTTTCCCAAGCATGCACAACATAGGGAAAGCAGTCCTAACACGTCAGTAGAAGCAGATGACACACGTTCTCCAACAAGCTTCTGTAATTTCCAATCCAAGTTTAAAAATCCTGGAGGCATTATTCAATACATTTCTCAAAAAGACATTCCAAATATTTTACTGAGACCAGTAAGAACTTGTAAATTCAACATGCTTATCTCAGAGGTGACGGTGGGAAAATAAATGCCTCATAATTTGACACTAACTACAGACTGGAACCTGATGTCACTGGAACAACAACTGCGTAAGAGCAAATTAAGTCTACTCTCAAATATCAACTCACTGGAAATTGCATTTTACATTCCACATCTACAATCTGTACAACATTTTATCAGTTCAAGCCTTCAATACTTTGGCTTCTATTCCAGTCCTTTAAGAGAAACCTGCCATGACCTGCAGTAGCAAATCCCAGCTTGCCACACAAAAATCACCAATATATAGGGCTGAAAATAAAATCATCATTTGCTCATCATCTGCATTGAAAATAAAGCTGAAAATACATTTAGAAAAAAACCCCAACAAACTACATGAGACATCTCCTCTACTAAAGCATGTCAGAATTTCCCTCATACAGAGTGTCAATAGAGGCCAAATAACCAAGCTGTGAACAAAAAATCCTCCCCCAAAAGACACTTTATGCAGTCTTAGGCTTTTGCCAGTCCTCTCACCTATTCCTCCTATCTGTCTATGATAGACATGAGCAAGGCCACTCTTAAAATAAGCTGGTTTTTCATAAATCATTTCTGCAAAAGCCCAGATGGACTTCTTTTTCACCTTATTCTTGATTTCCTATTAGACCTGCTTGTAAGTTCATCAAGTGGGCATCAAACAGCAATTCCAAGATCCAGCTAACCTGCATTTACTCAAGTAACTTCTTCTGGACTGCCTTGGATGCTCAGTAGTGCCATCTTTGGTGGCAAACATTCTACTTTTAAGTTTTTCCAACCTTAAAGAGAAGCCAGCTACTAACCATAATAAAATTAGCATAGCTTTTAATTTTTTTCCTGTTTAGTTGATTGAAGGAGCTACTTATATAGCTTCAAAGATCACACTTAGCACAAAGATCTACTATTCTCACACTAAAATGAGACATAAACCAGTGTTGTTATTTCAAGAAGTAACATCCCTGTGGAGCAGCCAAAATTCTCAGTGACAGATTCCAGATAAACTCAATAGACAACTTTATGAGGAAGTTCACATGCTTACACATCATATAGAGATAATTATGGAACTACAACAGGGATGTGGACTCCCTCCCAAACACAAAAGATTCTAGACAGTGAGCTCCTTGCTTGCTGCAGAGCAAGAACTCCAGTTAAACATCAACTTGGGGAGCTGAAGGAAGGAACTTCGAAAGTTCTTCCAACTTTTATATTCAATGTGTTTCAAAAAGCTTGGCAAGCACGTGAAATCTTGTCTTCTTGGAAATGAACACTGCACAGAATATGTTATTTCAGAAATAAACAGAAGATAAAGGTCAGGCAAGTAAGTTACCAATGCTCTCAGAACACAAGTTCCCATTATGTATTAATTTGCTCCTAGAAATGCCTTGATTATAATCCTTATCCCAAAAGACATCACTTACTTTTTATCAGTCATTTCTTTGCAGCTAACTGAAACAGCAGACATCAATGTGAGCCATGTTTTCACATATACATAGAATTTGCTCATTCGCTTGTCTTTCAGACACAAATCCCAGCCTCAGAAAAATGTATTCACATAAATCAACTCCCTACACAGCACCATGACCTTAAAATCAGCTACAGGATGAGATAATAATTCTTTGTATCACATCAAGAACCATCTTCCAAAACCAAGGAAGGCTACATCTATCTCTCCTCCAGGACATCTCAGAAAGTTCAGACTGCTGAAAATGTTTTGAAAAGAGAAACCCAGCAAGAGTAAAGTCTTAAGTACCACCATATATAAGTTTTTCTGAATTTTCTCAGCTTTTGACCAATGGCAAATACAGCACATCTGCCTATACAATGACTTAGAAAATACTTTTTATGCCTTGTTCACTTCAGATAGTTGAGGTTAAAGACAAAACCTAAAATACTAACAACTAGTAAAGTGATTTTAATAAGTAAATGCAGCCTTTAGCAAAAAGTTGAAAAAATGCTCAGGCAGCTTGCAAATCACTTTGTACCCACAGCACGCAGCAACAGCAGAAAAAGAAATTAAGTAAATTAAAAAACAAGGTAACAACTCAGTCTGATTTTAAAGTTTAAAACTTCCCATTCAAAGGATGCCATGAATATCAAAAATCATCCCAGGGGTGAAGTCTGTTCATAATCACAATACAAGAACAAAAGCAAATTCAAATCTAACTTATGTAAGGTGACATTTGAGTGAAATTTGGCAGTTTTCCTTATGAATGTCCTTGAAACTTCCACGGACTGTGATAAAATGTCCAACAGTTTACTAACAACAGGCACAAAGTTACAAGTACTTTTATTACAGCGCTGAAGAGAAGCCTGTGACTGTGCAGGCGCTGGAGACCAACACCACCGTGGCTCACTACCAAACCAACAAGGACACAGAATCTGCATCTGCACTTCCATCTGCCTGTTTCATCTGCTTTGGAAGTTGGGAAACTCAAAGCTGGGGACGATGTGATGCAGCCACCAAGAGATAAGCACTCTTCTATTACACTGGAGGAAAATCCCCTGCCCTTCTCCCCACTATAAACCTGACCCTGTCCAGGCTGGCCAGCATGAGGTAGTGCCCCTTTCATTATTAGGGCAGGAAGAGAAAACAATTCCTCATCTATCACAGCACCTCAATCCAGTCCGTACTACTTTATTAGTACAGTCAGTAAGCAAATATTAATCACTGATACTTAAGCAAACCTCAGGGACTGCAGTTGACACAGGTACTTAAGAAGCATTAGGACTCGTAAAACGTGGCTCAAGCATTCCTGTGCATCCAACACAAACAAGAGCTGCACGGCCCCCTCAACCAGGACAGACTGTCATGTTTAAAACAATGCTTTTACAACAATTCATGTAAAATTGTTCTGTGCTAGAATTATTTATCTGCTAGGTTTTAATTGCAGGCAAGTGAACGTGAAAAGGAAAGAATACAGTTTTCCTCAACTCTACTCCCTGCTGTCAAAATAATTCCAGCTGAAAAAACAAAAAACTACTGCTGTTATTTGAGGAGGTGCTGTAACAGGATTATTGATTTTAGGGTAAGCTAGGACGTAACAGCTGTTAAGCAACACTCACTAATGGTACAAGAGGAGTTAAAGGCCTCTCCTGTTACACTGCTGCTCTTGTAAATATTCCAACCTATCCCTCTGCTTTATTTCACTGTACAGAAAGCCCGTCTGCAGGCAGTCACAGACCATCCACAGCTGTACCCCACACAGACCACATCACCTAAGCTGTTCCATGACTAAAGTTCAGAAGCAACTTGGAGTGACACGCGCATGTTTCCACTGCTAATGATGACACAGCTAATTAAAGGCCATTTATTACAGGTGTGGTGGCACTTTTATGAACTTGAGAAAACGATGCAATAATCTAATGCTTTGAGATTATTAAACAACACAGTGGTGAAAACACAGAAAACTGAAATTAAAGGAAACTGGGCAGTGCTGGGAGGGAAAGAGAGCAGTCCTTGAGCAGCAAAGCTGTATCACATCCTCAAAATGTAAATCTCTGGGCTGTTTTAAATTATTCAAATTGCAATGCTGCCAAACACAATCAAACTCTTCCTGAAGCAGAAGCACTGCCTTTTCCTCCCTGTAAATCAAGCCAGGTGAGCTGTCACTCCGTATCTCCCAGTTTATAGTGCAGCTAGTGCAAATCAAGCAATTGAAACCAATCGTGGCACATGGCATCTGCTAGGTTTTGTTTAATTGTGCCCAGTCCAATCGTTCTGCTTCCAAATTAAGTGAGAGTTACACAACAAAGATGTTAAAATAGTTCAGTGTTCCAGTGCAGTGCTAAAAACCTCACATGATCCAACTGTGCGTTCGAGTCAGTACAGCCCTCCCAAGTCCCAGGTGCCCCCTCGCCAAGCGTTCGGCAGGGAAACTGCTACGAGCTCTCAGTTTTTAAGCCGTTCTTGAGAAATAACCATACTTTAAGAAACACAGTGCGCAGACTCCAGCACACCCGAGGCTAAACACCCAGCCAAAGCCAAGTCCCATCCCCACCAGGGGATAGATTCCAGGCAAGAGCAGCGCTGACAGCGGAGCGCACCAGCTCCATGTGGGGGACGGGCCGACAGGGCTCAGTCACCTCCTTCCCCGAGCTGCCCGGGGCTGCTCCCTCCGCAAGGGGACGCGGCCCCGGGAAAGTCGGCGCCCTCCGGGCTACCTGGCTCCGGTCCCGGCACTGTGCAACGCTAGCGCCCCGCAGCCCCCGCTCCTCACGGGGGTGAGGCACACCTGGTGAGGCCCGGCCACACCGCAGCGGGGAATAAGGTCACCGACAGTAGCCCCCGGGCCGCCCCCGCTCCAGCACGGGCCGCCGACCGCAGCGGGGGAGGCCCCGGCCGCAGAGCGGGGAAAGCGGGGTGACCCCGCCGAGCAGCGACCGTGGGCCGGGCGCAGGGGCCTTTGCCGCGGTTTCCCCGCCGCCCCTCGGGGGCGGGCGACCGCCCACGCCATTTTGAGGAGGGGGGAGACACGGGGGCCTTTCCCCCGGCGCCGCGCGGCGCCGCCGGGCCGCCNTCGCCGCCATCTTGTCCGGGTTTAAAATTAACTCCCCGTGACGTCAGAGCTCCGCCGCGAGACCTTTATCGCCCGCCGGCGGCGCGTGGGGCGGGGCCTCGCGCGAAGAGGGGCGGGGCCGGAGCCCCGGGGGCTGCGGCGGGCAGGGAGGGGGAGGCCCTGAGGGGCCGGGCAGCGTGAGGGCAGCGCGGGGCTGGGGAGAGGGACGCAGGTACACAGACACACATACAGACACAGAGACACGCACACAGGGCCAGCTCCCGGGCTGAGTGCCTGCCTCACGGCACGGCGCGTCCCGCTGACATGCAGCAGCGGGGCACGCAGAGCAGCAGGATGTGAGGGGCACAGGGTGAGGAGGCCCCCGGGCCACACAAAACACCTCCTCAGGCCGCGCATCCCTCAGGGGTCCCTCACGCCCTCGGCCGCAGCTCGCTGATGCAGAGCACGCAGGCGGACCGTCACCCCTGTGCTGGTGTCCTCCTCCACCCTCACCCTGCTGGGCCCTCGCGTCTCATTTCCCTCTGCTGGGCCCTGGGGACAGCCAGGAGCGACCGAGACTGCTCTGCATTTCCAGCCGTAACTCCAGCTCCTCTCTCCTCACTATAGCGCTGCTGCTGTACTGGGGCTGGAAATACGTAGAACAGCTCTCAATGAGAACAAGCCACGGAAGTATCCAAGGAACGAGGCATTCCTGCTGTCTCGGGGGTTTGCAAGAGTCTTGTTCTCTCGATCCAAACTGACCTTGCTTCATCCTTTTAAAATGCCAGCTGTGAAAGTGAGCTGCCCTTACTGCATGAAGTTTTTAAGTCTGTGAGGTTTCCTGTCGCTAAAGGTTGTGTAAACCTTCACAGGCAAATTGGTCAGCATGACCTTGTCACTTGTTAGAAGAACACAATGTCCAAATAAATCGTCATGTGAAGTGAGCAACAGGCTTGCAAAGCCCCACTTCACCGTGGCAATGCTCTCTGTAGAAACCTTTTTGTTCAGTTCTTGGCTGTGCTAACTTACTTAGTTCTGCAGAGGCAGCTTGTGAGTGACAGCAATCTTAAAAGCAAACAAATTTTGGTTCTGCCAAAACGGAGGAGGAGGGAAAGCTCAGAAGAGATTTTCAAAGTAAAAACCAACTAGTGATCACAGAAGCACCTAAAAGTGCTTTCCACTTGCACTTTCCAACTCAAACTTGCTTTCCTTTACTATCAAAGTAGCACATAAGGGGTTTCCTAACACAGGGGTTCATGACACCTCCTGCTGTGCTTACACTAGCAGCCCTTGTGTCAGAAAGTTTAATATCTACAACACATGAAAAAAAAATTAAAATGTTTAAAAGATGCTGCTATCACAGTGAGAACTGCAGAGGGATACAATGATCAAACTATTATCATATATTCAATTCTAGTTATGACATTCAGGTTAGTAAAACATGCAGTTCTGTAAAAGAACTTGATTACTTCTTTTTATATCAGCATAAATGGAAGCAGGATTCAACCCCTTTGTACAAAAGTGTTCATATGAATGCTAGGAAAAAAAACAAAAATGTTGCTACTGGCCTTTTGCAGTTTAATAGCCTCTATTTACTTGGTGAAAATGAGCATGCCACTGCTTGTCCTTCTAACCTCATACCAAGCAGAGGAAAACCTTTCTTTCGACTGGAAGGAAAGCAGAGCACACTCTGTTCACAGAGGTATTTCAGAGATATTCAGGCAATGAGGAAAAGGGAAATAGCTTGAAGTAAAACACACTGAAAGCTAGAAACACTCTTGGCAGGCAAATTTAAGCCTCAGCAGCCCAATATGCAAGCTAAAAAAAACCAGGGGGGAAAACACAATACTAAAGAAGTTTCCTAATTCTGCTGTTAGTAAACAGCCTTGTTCCCAGTCAAGTCTGGAACAGTGTACACAGAGAAGTGTTCAGACAGATATATTTCTGCCTCATGCAACAGGATTTGCTGCTGCTGTAACGTGAGAGCAGAAGTCAAGAACTTGAAGGTCAGAAAGTTCAGCCTTGATTCTGTCCCCTTATGTTTGCAGGAAAGGAGACATTTTCTGAGCTGAGGATTTTGCTATCAACATGTCTTCTCCTGGTTGCAAAGGTCTCCATCTCCACTGCACTCCCAGCTACATTCCTCTGAGCCAGGCTAGGGAAGGAGTTTGGACTGAAACTGCTTAAGCTGGCTTGATTTGGCCTGGAAAGAGCTTGGGAACAACTGTGGTTAGGATGCCTGACCCACGAGTGCCAGCTGGGCCAGTAGTTCCTTCAGCCACCAAAGTCAGTTTTGTACTGCAGGCAGCATCTTCTCCTGGATTTGGCCATGCTGCTCTGAAAACTCAGCTGTCCCAAATGCACTTTGGGCAAACCAACACCACCAGTGTCACTCATGCAGTGAGACAAAGGCTGCTCAGCCATCCTTCTTGGAGAGCTGTCCCTTCCCGTGGCTGGAAGGGAAACAGAGCCACCACAACTCCTCCTGGCCCTCAGGCATCACCACATGGCAGGGGACTGGCCAGTTCCTGACCCATGCAGGCAGAGGCACCCGCTGGACACTAGGAAAGGCTGAATCAGACTTGGGTCCTTTATGCCTTTCCCTATAAAGGGTTTCTCAGCCCTCATCAGCTAACCTGTGCCATGCAGTTGGATTTGTTTAAAGAAACCTGTATGATGACAAATCCTGAAGCCAAGCACCTACCTGAAGCGTGCTGAGCACCACTCCTGGGCCGGGGAACAGAACCCTCGGAGGGCTGGGCGTCCTGGGATGAGCTGGAGACATCTCCATTGGTGTTTCTGCGCTTAACAACCTCTCTCCTCATTTGCTTCAGGCTGTCGAGTCCAAACTAGTGACCAGGTGATTCCCACTCCTCCTTCCAGACTTGTGAAGTGCTGCAGGCAGTCAGGAGCTGAGGACAGACAGCTGTGAGATGAAGGTGGCTCTTCTGAAACCCACCCTGTCCACGGCAATAAGGCACCTCCAGCCCTCTGGCTGCAGTTTCTAGGACCACCCAGGGCTTCCCAAGGAATAAAACTGGGGAGGCACGAGGAGGTCAACTCTGCAGTGGTGAACCACCACTAGCACTGAGAACAGCCAGGGCAGGCAATGGTCAGCCGCCAGACACCACCAAGGGAGCTGTGTCCCTAAGGCTAGTCTGAGATGTCCTAACAGACTCCCGCTGGGAAATCCGTCTGGATCTCGGGCTTGTTCCCAGAGGCAAATACGTGCCCTCCCAGAGCTTGAAAATGCCCTATGAGGCACCTCGTCTTGCTTTCCTCTGAAAAACACCCAGGCTGCCGTACCACAGCCCTACCTACTACTAATGAACTTCATCTACTCACAGCTTGCCACCTCTTCCAGCTGGAGCGCTCCTCCCTCTGCTCAGTGCCAGCAGGCGCTGAAGGATGTGCTGCTCCCCGAGCTCCTGCCCACTCTGCAGCTGGATCCTCCCGTTTGCTCTCTCTTCCCAGCACCCATTCCTGTGCCCTGCCCACATGCGGGAACGCGCTGTTCGGTCCTGCCCAGGCTGGTCGATGTTTGCCTCACCACCTCGGCAAAGATCTCAGCCCCGTAAACAGGCAATCTTGGTTTCCTGTGCATTTTTTTTCTGGTGCTAGCCATTTCCCGAGGGCATCTCTCTCAGATACAGGGCTGCCTTAATTTGTCACGCAGGTGATCTAAAAGTTGCTGTGAGTCATTAGAGAGCGCTCAGCACAGCCCCGAGCTTGTAGTTGCCTGTGTGTGCTCCTATCATCCAAGGTGAGATGCAGCATGAATCCAAGCCTGGTTCTTCTGAAGAGAACTCCAAGAAAGCAGAGGCATTTGGGAGCAGAAAATAAATTGGGAAGGAGGGGGGAAAAAGCATTTTACTTAACCTCCTGAACCTGAAGCTGTCCCACATGCTGAGAGGAGATGCCTTTTTAGCTGGCTGCAGGACATGTGCTCGAGAGAGAGTAAGCAGCCCCTCCCATACCACTAATTTATAGCAAATTGAGTGGGAAACGTCTCATTCTCTCCTGATGCTGACCCAGGACCTGCTCCTCTGGGGAGGAAGGTGGAAACAGCATTGGATTTTAGCTGTGAGAGCAGCTCAGAGCAAGTTGCTAGGCACCAGCTGCAAGAATTGCTTGCAGGTGCTTTTGCAGGAGATGTTGGGCCGGTTGATTGGGCTCTCCTGGTACAGCCAGAGTGCCAAATACCTTTGAAAGGGGCATAATCCGTTCTCAGCCTGAAGGAGCTATTGCACAACCTTCCCAGGATTAAGGGTTTAAATCGAGGGACTGTGTCATAACTGGGGAAAGGGCAGTGGGCAGGCTCAGGAGCCATGCTGGTCTGTGTGGTTCTCTGGAGTGGTGGGACACAGCCTGCCCAGGGAGGTGACAGTCTTGCCAGGGCACAAGAAAGCCATATCTCCCTTGTCCTGCCCTGTCTACATCTTATCAGTGTGACTAAAGTCTTCAAAGGATTAAATAGCTAAGTGGTTTTCTTCTGCTCCTGCAAGCAAAGCTCCATAACCAGCTGAAGTTTTCATTGCAAGCGTTTGCTCCAGCGGAGTCCTATCATTTCAGTCAGTATAAACACAATGAGATTTCCATCTCACTCTTATGCAACAGCACAAGACGAAGCTGTTTTTAAAGTCTGGCTTAGATACTGCCTCCTGCAAAGGCTGCAGTGCTGCTTGGAGTGTCAGTATACCTGCAAACCCCAGGGCTGCCCCACTGCAGATATCCCTGTCTGCAGCCAGCACACTGCTTCCAGCCTCATCTGGAGGCCAGCTCTGCTTACACACCTGCTGCCTGCTCTACATCTCTACTCATGAGAAGCACCTCTCAGGTTTGGATCCCCTTGGTGTCATTTCCCAATAACCCTTTAGACCATAAAGGCTGCCACAGAGAAAGAGCTTTCCCACACCCCCAGACTCTGTCTTCTAAATCTCTTGTCCTAGAAAAACAATTGCTCCAGCTGTCACTGTGACACCCATCAAATGTCTTGCAGAGACAACCACACCAGCCCCTGAAGTCACACAGCCTCCTTCCAGGAGCTGTGTCTGTTTTTGTGCTACAAACAGCAAGGCTCAAGGGAGGAGGAGCCCCCATATGATCAGTGACTGTGCTTCAGCCTGTACTACCAGTTCTTCGTCTGCATGGTGCAGAATGCAAAAATCAGGCTACCAGAGACAATTTGGCATGGAAAGTACTGTACCATCACAGAGGCCTTAGTGGCAGTTCAGAGTCTCACCAGGAAAAATGCTGTGTAGACATTTCATTCTTTAATGTAATAAAATCAGATTGATTTAGCTTAGTGTGCTGCAGGTATTTACCAGCAAACAGTCCTATCAGCACTGGCTGTGGGTTTGAGAAGAGAATATCTGTCCTTGCAGCATGACTGAACTCTCATATCACAAGCCAGCTCTTCCCATATGGGGCAAAGCATCACCATGTGATCCTGATTTGAGGGAAGCCAGGTGTTTGGAATTGAGCCCCATGCAGGCAGACCTTGCTCCTGGTTGCATGTGTGGTTAGGAATGATTGCCCTGGCTTACAAAGGGTGCTAATTACACAGCAGAGTTTGTTTGCATCCTTTGCAGATACATGACTGGCCTGCTGGGTGAGACTTACAGGTCCTCATGAGGAAGTAGGTGGTTTATTCCCAGGGTTTCACATGCTTGTTTTCCATGCAAGTCCAGACTGGCTGCATAGAGATGAGTTGTGCTTAAGAGAGTTCTGCTGAATTCCCACAGCAGAATCTGACCTACAGCTCTCATTGTCATTTTCTGGAAGGCAAATCCCTCCAGCACAGGGTCATGCACACACTCTTGCATGAGGCTCTGTCAGGATAGGATGGGTTTGGATGTAAGTAAGCCACGTAGTCACAGCTCACCGAACCCAGCTGTTCTGGTTTGAGAGCAAAACCAGTGAGATACTCCAAGTCAGAAATACAATTTATTAGGAAAAGGGAAAAATAGAAAAAAAAGAAAGAAAACTACTGACAAAGTCAGAATACAACCTGACACCCTGTTGGTCAGGGTGTTGGTAGCAGCCCAGTTGGAACAGTAGCTGCAGTCCTCCTGGAGTAGCAGTTGTGGCTCTGTTGAAGCAGTGATCTTTTAGAAAGGTGCAGCCCTCTGCTGAAGGTCCAGTGGTGATAGATGGGCCTGGTCTTCCTCTGGGAGTCCAGTGAAGGAAGGCTGCTTGGTGTTTAAAATTTTAGGTTTTTATCCAGGTAGAGGGGCTTGGCTCCTCCCCGTGGATGGAGCATTTCCCAATGGGATGATGTAAGTTTATCAGTGGGCTCAATGGCCCATTAGCAGAAAATGTCCCTTTGGAGGGAGAATGGGTCCTGGGAGAGATAAGGAAATTGCTCTTGCTGGTTTCTTATCAACAGAAGATTACATCACCCCCCATCCCAGTTCCAACAGATGGTGATAGAATAACACACCTTTGATTACATTTTGCACTGCAACCCATGACACTAGCTCAGGAGAAGTTTTGGACTAGGACAGGCTGCCTTGCCAAGGAGTTCGGTACCTCAAAGTTCAGTCTAGACATGAAGGGCAAGACCAGTCCTGTTGTTTGTGTTTGTAAGTTCTGTCTGGCCCCTGGGCCAAGATAAGGACACAAAGTAGAATGTGTCATTTAATCTGGCTGGATTAATGTGTGAATTTCATTAGATCTCTTCTCGATAACAGAACATGCTGTTGAAAAATTGTATTTAATCTTCCTTCAAGACTTTTTGCATACATTTGAGCGAGGAACTTGTAGCACAGAGCGTTTACAATGAAATGAGAAACCACAAAGTTGAGGGTTCTAGGTGCAGGATTTTGGGGGTTCCAGGTCACGAGTTGGGGGTTCTAGGTGCTGGATTGTTGGGGTTCCAGGTCATGAGTTGGGGAGTTCTATGTCTCACTTTTTCTGGGTTCTAGGTACAGGATTTTTGGTGTTCCAGGTCACGAGTTGGGGGTTCTAGGTCTCCGTATACTGGGTTCTAGGTGCTGGATTGTTGGGGTTCCAGGTCATGAGTTGGGGAGTTCTATGTCTCACTTTTTCTGGGTTCTAGGTACAGGATTTTTGGTGTTCCAGGTCACGAGTTGGGGGTTCTAGGTGCTGGATTTTTGGGGTTCCAGGTCACGAATTTGGGGGCTGAAATCAGCATCTTTGGATTTGTGAATCTGCTTCAGAGGCTGCCCTGCCCCCTGTTCTCCAGGAAGACTGTAAAATAGATTTAGGTGCTGTCCTGGATGATGACTCCTTGGCAGCTGTCTCTGCACCCAGTCAGCCACAAAAAGCACAGCATTGCACTGGCTTAGATAGTTCAACAAAAAAGGCTACAGGGACTCATCACAAGGAAAAACATAAAATTGTTTGGAAATATTATATCAGGGGGATATTGCCAGTTTTGTTCTTCTCAAGTAATGTTAACTTGCAAGAAATAGAGAAACAATGAGAATGAAAAGGGGACAGCAAGCCTGGCTGTAGAAGAGGGCTGGAAACCAAAAGGCAAATTCATTTGAGATCCAGGGATTAAGATGCAATCATTTGACCTCAGATTAAAAGGCAGATGAGCACAACAAAGAATAGCTTAAAACATTTGGGAAAGCGTAAAGGAAAATCAAGAGGGATTGAATAACAAAACAGCTGCATTAAACCAGAATGCTTCCCTGATCTTCCCTATCGCAGGTGGCAAATCCAAGTAAGGGATACCTCAAGCTTCCTCTGTGCCATCCAGTCATCCCCCAGCATTTTTATTTCACAGCCACCCTCTGAGTTAATTCAAAAGGAACTCACCCTGCCCTACACCAGTTTGTTGCTTGTATTGAGCAGCTCTCCCTCACCCTCAGGGGAGCACAGCCACCTGCCAAAACCCCTTATTAGGAAGAAATTACCCAGCAGAAGTAGGCTAGCTAGCTGTAAATGCGTGCTCGAGGACAGGAATCCCAGGACAGTGATGCTCAGGCTCTGAGTGCAGTGTGGCTGCTTCCAGATTTGTTTTATGAGCTTCCCCCACCAATGTGGGGGAAGTTTCTTTTCCAGGACTTGGCCTGTATCTCCTAGGGAAAATCATCCAGCTCCCTTGAGTGACTGCTTACTTGCAGCCCACACAAGTCATCAGTAGCCATTCCCACAGGTTCCCTTGTGTCCTCCAAGGGTCCAGTTCAGCTACTTTCTTCTGCAGCACCTTTGAAATCATTAACACAGTCTGTTAAATGGATGTCAGTCCCAGGTGGGCAGCACAGCCTGGCACTGTGGCACTGCCCCAGCCCCTATGTGCTGGCCAGCAGCTCATGGCAGGCCACGGCTCTGCCCCAGCCTTGGCTCCACTGCACGCTTAGGAAATGCAGAGAGCAGTCATGGGCTGGGGGGCACAGAGCTGTGCTGGATGGATGCTGGGTGTCACCTCACCCAGATTCAGTGGGGAACCAGTGTCAGGCATAGTGTGACAGGCATAGTTCCCTGCTCGCACACTTCAAGCCACAGTGTCCCACAGACAAACACCAGCCTTTCATCACCATGGCCAAAGCCACCGCCCCACTGCCACCATCCTACAAACAGGCTGTGTCCTTGTGGGTGCCTCTGTCACTGAAGAGCCAAGTGCAATGAAAAACCCCAAGGCTGGGAAGGGTCTGAGCATGGGACTGCCTAGAAGTGTGTTACTGCTTTCCCTTCTCCTTGTCCAGTGGGCAGTGATCCTGTTTTTCCAGCAGCCCCACTGCCAGCTGCAGTGGCCTGGCAGGCGCAGTGACCCCAAGTGATTATTTAACAGCAGATTGTATAACAGAGCAGAGGAGACATTACATTTCTGTCTCTGACCTCAGCCCTGGGACATCTCCCACTCATAAAACTTCCAGTCTAATCTTTCAGTCCTCAGGAGCAGCCTTAGGCATGTGACACCACCCCTCAGAGAGGAGTGACTAGTGGGGACCAGGTAGCTCTGGGCAGGAATGGGCTGCCCAGCACATCTCAGTCCCACAAAAGGGAAAAGAAGAGGGAGCCTAATGCTTCACAAAGGCTCAGGTTTGGAGCCCAGATCCTGCTGAAGTGCCCAAGATGACTCTGCAAAGTCCCTCTGCTCCCTGCTATCCACCTAAATGGAGCACTACACTCGCCTCTCCATTCATAGTGAGCTGTTTCAGCAAGTGAAGATGGATGAGCTGGCCTTGAGCAGGGCAAGCCAGCTCCCCTGGGTTCCAGCAACACTGCCTCTGGAATCTGGGAGCAGCTGAATCCCTTGGACCTCCTCCAGAAGGGGTAGGCAGTGCCCAGGAGCCAGTGAAGAGGTGCCTGCTGCTCTGAACAGTCCAGAACTCAGGACATACCAGCCTTGTGATGTTGCCAGGAGGATGCTGCAGTGTTGCAAGGAGATGGGCACAGGCAGGCCTTGCTTATTAGGGCTGGGCACGTGCCAGGTGGCTCAGACCCATGTCACTCAGAAATCCATCAAAACCAACTTCTCCTGAAGCCTTACTGGAGCAGACAAAACAAGGAGCTTGTTTCTGAGCTTGACTTCAGCATGTCCTAGCCCTAAGTATTCCTTTTCAGCAGGACTTGGTGGGTATGAACTGTCCCTTCAGGATGAGCATGGGTCTGTTGGAAGCTGGAGAGGATTAGCAGGGCCACCAGGCTGGTTGAGGTCAGGGAACATTGCCTACAGGGAGAGGTGGAGACAGTTGGCTTGGTTAGTTGGGAAGAAGAGGTTGGGGTGATTTAGAAGAAGTCTACAGTGGCTTGGCAGCTAGAAGGGAGGATGAACCTGAAGTCTTTCCAGGAGGTAAGCCAGCCTGGCTGGTTCAGGATGTTAGGAAAATCTCCTTTCCCAGAAGGATAGTGCAGCCCTGGGACAGGCTGAAACAGGAGGAGTTTCTACCCTTTCAAATTTTCCAGCCTTAGTTGCCCTGACCCAGCTTTGGCAACAATCCTGCTCCAAAGGCTGGCTGAATCTGAGACTGCCACAGGCCCCTTCTCACCAGCACTTTCTTTCAGAGGCAATTCTACACCAAATTGAGCTGAAATCAGCCTCCTGTCTTGAGCCATTTCTGCCAACTTCCATCAGACATTGCTCCTGTACAACTTACCAAAATGTACCTGCTCAGGGGTGCAGCAGTCCAGAGGGGATTTCAGCCTGAGCTTAGAAGCACACAGTTTACCAACAGCCACAACAAAAATAAGTCCAAAGGGCAAGATTGGAAAATGCAGTATTTAAAATCTGTGACTCGTTCCACAGCTGGGCCAGGGAGGCAGCTGCTGCGATGTGGGTCTAACCATTCACCAGGGGCTAGAGAGGTGTGATGTTCTCTGAGAAACAGCGTGCTGTGCCTGAGGTCTGTGTCTCCAACACTTGGAGACGATGTGCAGCAAGGCACAGGGATGCTCCTGCAGGGCCCACACTGAGTCTGGAAACTGCTACCATGTCTGACCCCTCTGCACCCTTCAGCAGCAACCAACTCTCAGAGCTTACCTGAAACCATGTCTGCCCAACTCCTTGGCAGGGAGGAAAAGAAGGCACATTAATGTATTTTTAATAGGTTACATAAACAGTTAAGTTCAAAGCTGCCTTACAAACAGGTGACATAAGACGCCAGTGCTTTCACTGAGAGGTGAGCCAGGCCTTTCATGCACAAAACATTTTGGCTGTCTCAAAGGCAAATTGTCCTCCCCTTGGAAGAGACAAATCTCAGCTGGAAGCAGCAGCTTCCATTTGCTAGGACTATTTTGACTTTTCAAAGCTAATCTATTTCATTTACAGGCAATGGGGAACTGGATGGGAGCATGTCTGTATATCTTTAAAACCTCCTGTGCATGCCTGGTGCCCGCAGTGCTGCTGCTGACAGGGACAGCCCTGCCTGGCCATCACCCCTCTGGGGTGATGCAAGAGGAGCCTTTGCACTTTGCCTTAGTAGGAAAGCAGAGCTGGCAGCAAACACACCCAGGAGGCAGCGCAGGAGGCCAGGGGTGAAGGACCCCAGCTTGCTCACCGCAATGCAGGGTGGGTTACAGCTCTGGGCAAAGGGTTTGCCCAGGGAGTGTGTCTGGGGGCAAGTGCTCCATTATCACACTCTCACGGGGCTGTGTTTACCAGGCTGCTCCTCCAGCTGCCTCTCAGCTGGAGTTTCTACCCTGCTCAAAGGGCAGGGGCTCACAGTGGCTTTTGCCATCTGATCACACGGATCCAACAGCACTTTCATGCCCAAGAACAGCTGGCCATGCTGAGTGTTCCCCATGTCACAGGGATCAGGGGTGTCTTGGCATGGAACAGGCCAAGATCCTGGGCCCCAAGCCTCTCCCAGGCCTGCAGGACAAGTGCCATGGAGTTCACTGCCCGACACAGCTGTAGGAGTGGGAATGCCAGCAGCTGCCTTGCATTTTCAGTCTGCTCCTGTCCCCCAGCAAGGCAGCAGGGAAGGCACAGAGAGCAGCTCAGAGTCTCGAGAGGGCTGCCAAAAGTGCCAACCCAAGGCTGGTTCTTCTTCTCCCCCCCAGTGTTACAAAATCCATGGCTGAGCTTAAAACACTGAAGAGACTGTGACCTCTGGCTCTAGGCTGACCCTAGGAAACATGCATGCCCCAGCCTGAAAGACAGGAGCATAAACAAAAGGAAAACCCAAAAGGAGCAAATCCAGAAGGAAAGCATGGCAGGAATAAGCCCAGCTGAAGCCAAGAGGGGAGGGCAAAGGAACAGCTTTCCAACACACACTACTATGCAGCTGCTCTACTATTGCAACATTCCTGTTCTGAAACCCTGTCTAAAGCCAATTCTTCTTACGTGTAATGAGGACAGAAAACAAAAAGAAGGTGGAAAATTCCCAAAATAACCTGCATGGTTAAAGTGGTGTCAAAACAACTGGTTTTCTCTGGGTAGAAGTGGACTGTCTCCAAGCTTGAAGCTGCCCCCACCCTCTCCCAGGAATGAAGATAACACTAGGGAGTCCAGAGAACGGCCAGAGTTTGACAGCACACAGCTGGCAGGATCAAGACTTTGCCTGGCTCCTGCTTTGGCCCAAGGCAGCCTCCACCAGTGTTAGGGCTTCTCCTTCACCTGTGTCTTCCTTCTGCAGCTCAACATTATGGGAATATGTGCCCACAGCCTCTCCCTCCCACCCCAGTCTCCCTTTCGAATCTCCCACTTGTTTTGCCAATGTGTCAGTGGCAGTAAAGTCACTGAAGGCCCCCACACACACCCTATGGTCACAGCATCCTTCCAACCCAGCTCTCATCTGCTTTGTGCGTGGTGAGAGGGGGTGTCTGCACCTTGTGACCATCTGTAAACAGGCTCCTCCTTGAAAAAAGGCACCAGAGCTCATCAGGTAGGCAGGGCTTGCTGCTGCCTGTGGGGGATGAGCTCCAGACAGAGCCGCAGGGCTCAGGAGCGGCACCATCCAGCAGCCAGGCAGGAGCCAGGGAGACAGACACAGCCCCACCTCTGCCATTATTTCCCTGATCCCCCCACCTTGAGAAGTGGGACAAGCAGAGCCCAGAGAAAAATCAGGAGGAAAGGGAATGGGAACCCAGTCCTACCCTCTCCCAGGTCAAGCTGCAGGCTCCCTGCATCTCTTTTGTGAGCCCTTTGAGGCACATGTCTCGCCCTACGGGGGACCCTCCAAACTCCACCTATGCTGCTGTGGCAGTCACTTTTTCATGCCTTTCACTGCCTCACTGCATTTATTTAATTACTCTCATCACTGCTCACATTTTGCCTTTTGGATCCTTTTCCATTCTGTCCCCAGTGGAAGCAATCACACTTGTCTTGCAAGATCTGTTCTTAAGTGAGGCTGCCATATATCCATTATTATTGAAGTATCAAAGGCATTTGCACATATTCAGAAGCACACCAGCTCCCTCAAGGAGGAGGGATGAAATATCACCTCTTGCCTGATAAATTGCTTACACAAGTGGAATCAAACCCAGGTTTCTGGATTATCCAGTGGGGCTCTTTTGCAATGCTGCTCCTAGGAAAAGGGTTGCAGAGACGTCTTAGCTCACACCCCAGAGCTGCTAAGACTGCAGGAGAGATTCAGACACTGAGTTTTCCAGCTTGGGTGCCTCTTGGTCACCCAGAGGAGATTCCAAAGTCAAGGATGTGTTTCTGCAGAAGCAATATTACATGCTGCCCTCTCCAAAGCACAGCTGTGCTCAGCCACGTAAGTGCTTGCTGCTCTTGGCTGTGCCCTACAGTCTCTCTCCTCATTCACAGATAGCTCAGCAAATTCTGGAGTGGCCATTCTGGTGAATGAGAGTCCAAACTCAAGCACCTGGGAGTCCTTCTGCACGTTTTGGCAGGTCCCTGAGGGTGATCCAGTGCAGACGTTGCAGGACAGCATCCCATGACCTCAAAGAGCCCTGGAGCACGAACCAAAAGCTGTGTCACATCTACTTCAGAGAGCTTGTCTAAGATTTCACTGTCCCCAGTTCAGCAGAAGCCTACACACGCAGTTCCCGGTGCTGAACTCGGAGCCAAGGGACCTGGATTTCTTGCTGCCACCTGCTGTCCCCTGTCAGCAGGACCGGCCTTGCCCTGCTCCCTGCCGGCTCTGCCCCAGAGTCCCAGCCCGGATCCAGGGGAGGAAACAGCAGGACCCACTGACCCTGCTCCCTGTGAAGCACTAGACAGACCCAAAGCTTGGACATGAACAGAAACACAAAAGCAGTGGCCCCTGTGTCCTGATTCTCCTGGTTACAAGCTCCAAAACTACAGTTGTGCCTGATTTTCTCTCTGGAGGACACTTAGCCCTGGGGAATAATGGTCCCCCCTTTGCTGTTAGCCAGGATAGACCCACAAGGGAGCTTCCTCCCTGCTAACTCAGCCCATCACAGGGAGGGAAGGCAGGCAGACATGGAAGAAATAGTAATAATAACAACAACAATAATAATAATAACAACAGTAACAATAACATCTATGCTTGCTACTTTCAGATAGTAAGTTCCCTGCTTCAATTGACAGAAAAGTAGGTTGAGTGCATGCCAGGAAGCATTTCAGATGATCAGGTGTCTGGTCCAGAGATGCAAATCAGGTAAAATGCTGCAGAAACCTGACAACAGCAGAGCTGCAGGTGCTTGGTCCTGAAGGACCCTGCCCTTTCCTTCACAGTAGTCTTCTGTATTTCAGATGAACAGGACAACCCAGGATTTTATCACCTGGGTTGTGCCTGACATAGAGAATTTGGGACTACACATCATCTAAGGTCATTTTCTCATTACTTTTTACAGTATTTTATAATTTCTTTCTAGGCAGAACTATAGACCCTGAAAGGAACCAGGAGAGGGAGAAGGGCCAAAGACTGTTGTTAAAGGTCTGCAGAGAAGTAGTTGATAAATATCTTTGTGGCAATAGCTGCCTTATACTTCACTGTGTTCATCCCCTCTCACCAGATTCCTGGCAGAAACTGGAACCCCTTGGCCTTACAAAGCCCTGCAGGCAAAACCCAGGCACAGGTAGGTTATTCACTGTCACCTCCACACAATGCACAACCAGTCCAGTGACATTGCCCAGCAAAGTCTGGACTTGGGGGAGGACAAGGACAGGCACCTGGCTGTGTACCTGTGGGGACCAATGCAATTTCCAAGGTCAAGCAAGCTGCATGGGCATGCTGCAGGGGCATGCTGCAGGGGCCAAAACAAACATTTCATTAGGAAACCAGGAGGAACTGGCAAGAAAACAGGGAACTCAAAGATTCTGGGCCTCATGTATTCATCATGTGCAAGCCAGGTTCCACAGAGCTACCTTGTACCAAGCCCAAAGCTACCTGAACTGCATAAATAAAATCTATTTTGCCACCATCAATCTACCACACACCTGTGTGTAAACTCAACTAGCCTGGCTCTGACAGCTCCTCTACTTTACAGGCCAGCAGCACAGACACTGGTGTCTGTTCTGTGCTGCTGCCACAACCAAGAGCCAAAGGTGTGCTCATGTTGCCCCTGCTCCTTTGCTCAGCTCCCTGTTCACAGAGCAGATAAGAACAGTATCTCCTGGGAGAACACAGCTCAGCCTCTCCACCCTCCCTTCCCCCAGATCTCAGCAGGAGAACTTGGTCTGGGCTTGGAAAGGACACAAAGTAAAATGCAGTTGTTATCAGCCTGGCCTCTGTGTTGCACAGTACAAGGCTGATTCATAGTTATCAGCAGAGTGTTTGGATAAAGGTAAACAGACTCCTCAGCAAGCTGCAGGACAAGTGTGGACAAGTGTCTGAGCTCCCAGTGAAACCTGGAGCACTGGGAAATTTGATTTTAGGGTTCTTTTTGCCCTAAAAAGTTAGGGCAGACTCCCACTCTCCTCGGCTCAGGAGCCAACCTCACAACTGACAGGCCTAAACTCAGGCCACACACAGCTCAAAGCAGGCACTCAAGTGAGTGACTCCTTGGAATACTGATCTAGAGTCTTTAATAGGAACAGGCTAATGCAAGGTACAGGCAGTCACACAGTGACTGGGGAAACGGGGAATATCAGCATCTCAAGAGGACTAAAAGATAGAAGCAGCTTAAGTGCTTACAAAATGGCTTAAGAGCAGCTTCACATGGAAAGTGACTGCTGCTTAAGTAGTTTAAAGTCAAGCCCCTCTCAAACATTGGTCAGCTATGAGCAGCTTAGTGCAGGAAGGGTTCCTGCCAAGGCTGCTGGGATGGCAGCATGCCATGGGAGAGAAACAAGTGTCTCCTTTGGAGCAGGGCGTCTCACCCCACACACACATTCCACCGATGAACGCCTGCCATCCCAGCTTCGGAGCCACTCTGTCCTCCCCGTGAAAGGAGGCTTGTCCTTGGCCAAATGTTCTCCAGAAAGGTCTACAAAGCAGAGTTCCTGGAAAGCTGAGTCTGCTTGCAGAAATAAAATAAAATAAAATAAAACAAAACAAAACAAAACAAAACCTGTGCTGGCAATCTCAGGCCAGGAGCTATGACTCTTTTCTTCCTGCTGGTTTCAAAGAGTAAGATTAGCTCCTGTTGTCCCTGCATCCTTGAATATACCTGCTCTATTTCTTGGGAATTTTCAAATTGTACAGAACACAGAAGAGTAAGATTTCTTTGGAAGCTTTGGACAAGCTTTGTTTGGAAGCTTTGGGAGATAAAAAGGAAACCTCCATCAAGGGTGGGAGCACTGGAGATAATGGCAGGGGCAGAATTAAGCAGCACTCAAACATGAAGTGTTATTTGCCTACGGTGAAGAAAGCAAGAAGATCAGGTTTCCACTCAGCTATGAACTTGGGGTCCATATGTTTTAAGACCTGGTGAAGTGTTATCACCTTATTTCTATTCATGAGAGAAACCTGTCCTTCTGACTACTTCAGGTAGGGTTGTTTTTATTATTATTATGATTACAAGAAAGTCATAGCTGAAAAAAGAATGACTAAAGAACTTGTTACTTTGAAATAAATCAATAGCTCAGTCCTATTCTAGAATCTCCTGGTTAGATCTCATTGCTTCACGCTAAAAGGACACAAAAAGGAGGAGTTAGGAGCATGTAAAGGATCCTTATGAAGGCACAGACAAGTCTTTGCCCATACAGCAATAGAAAGACAGAAAAATGCCACAGATATCTTGGGCAAGTGTAACATATTTAAATGTAACTAAAATACTCCAGTTTGAGCTCTATCCTCAGAACTCAGGAGTTTGTTTTGGATTCAAAGTGCACCCCGAGAAGATGAGAGAACTAAAAGTTAAGTAAGTGGGATTCTCACCTTCAGCTACTGAAGTTTTAGGTTACCATGGTTCAATCAGAAGCCATGCAGCAACTTCAGAAAAAATTACCAGGGCACTGTCAGACCAGACTATTTCTTAGACACTTCTGAAACCTTTTGACAGGATGCTTACCAAAGCTCACTGATTTAATCTGATTTAGCAGTTACAGTGCTGTGGTTAACAGAAGAGAAAATAGAAGCATAATCTATATTACATGCAAATCTCTGCATCCATGCCATTCAGTTTAAAATCGCCAGAAGTTCACACTTTGCTGATAGAGAAAGCATCACTGAAATGCAAACTGTGCTTCCTGAAATATCCAAAGTCTGTTGTATTGACAGACTAAGAGACAGAAAATTAAGGATTTTCAGCAAAAAGCACTCTAATAACTTCTGGAGGCTTATTTCACTACTACCCACTTGAATTTTGAATGGAGCACAAACAGTTTAATTTTTTTAGTAGCTTGAAGAAAGATGAAACCACAAATGGAAAGATGGCAAAAGAAAATAAACAGATAATGGCTTATATGAAATTGAGTAATTACATCCTGCATTGTAATGTAGCTCCAACTGCCAACCTCAGCCACCCACCATCCTACAATCCCACTCCAGTGTTTAATTCTGAATACTGCTATACTGCCCCTGCCAGGATTAATTTATTTTCCTGGATCCCAGATGCTCTGGAAAAGAGGGTTAATTATCTTGTCATAGTTGCTGGCTTCCTGGCACATTCCTGCAGGACTCACTCCCTTGCATGAAGACCCACTCAGGCTGCAGCTGCTCTGTGAACACCAGAGAAGGAAAAGTTAAAAAAATTGCGCCAGAAATTAACACCACGCTCCAGCAGCTGCAACAGTGAGGAAGAAGAGCAGGGAACCCATCTGAACTCGTGTATGGCTCCAGCCCAGGGAGATGGCTGGGAAAGGCAGGAGAGGAAGGCTTGGCACAGGGCAGATAAAGCTTTCTGAATACAAGAAAAGGGACTGAGGTTACTTCCCTCGGAGAGCCACGGTCAAAGCACGGCAGAAGTACTCTGGCTGCATTAGGTTCCTCCACATCCTGTGAGAATTACAGTCCTTGGAGGAAGAAATACTCTATTTTTAACAGGGAAAGGCTATTATGCATTAGGAGACTAAACAGAACACAATTATTTTACTCTTTTAACTTGATAATGCAGTGTCTAGAAATGGATTGACTCTTTATCAAATCAGCTGCTTTAGCAGTAGAATTTGGGGGCCTCATCATCCCAAAAACCCTGAACACATACTTGGTTCAGGTTATTTTTAACTGACTCTGGTTCTAAGGAACCCAAATGGCACCCCAGAAACATCACATTATCACAGGAGTGAGCACATCTGATCACTCCTCCCCACAAGTGTCAATATTAATGGTGCAACTGAGAAGATACTTGGATTTCACAACAAATCAGTCATGCAGCACACTTCTCTCTGACTGGTTGGACACAAAAATAGACATAAAGTAGACATGAAACCCTGGCATGGCCAAAAAACCCACTGGTAGCGACAGATGTGGGACTGCAAGGTATTTTCAAAAAAAGGACCACACAAAAGAATCCCAAATATGTTTAAACGCACCCCTGGGATGAAAAAATAATTGAGCCAAAAGTATTCATGTTCCCAGACCTCGATGCATTATTTAACAGAAGAGACTAAATGTCTCCTGCTAAGCCACCAGCACATTCAAACAAGTTCAAGAGCTGTTCACAAGAAAACACACAGGAGGAAAAGGAGTGAGTTGCATTTAATTACAACAAAAGGGTTTCAGCCAGTAACAAGCCAGCTTGCCCCAAACATTATCCCTTTCTAAAAGACAGACTTAGTGACACCACATCAAGTTGTATCATTCCTTTCACAAAGCAGGACACCCAAACATATTCTCCATGGCTTCTTTTTGATCTTCTCTTTCATCATCCTAGCAATACACTCTATCTTGCTGTGATGGTATAGAAAGTAAAAAAACAACTCTTCACACTTCTTGCATATAAGGAAAAATAAATACAAACAAAAATTAAGAGTATAATGAGAAGAGAAACATTTCTCTACTTCAATACATCTTTACCCCAAATGAAAGGTGATCAGCTGGAAAACCAAACAAAACATCAACAAAGCAAACAGTGGGACAGACATGAAGATATTATATGGTGAATGACAGCTGCTTATAAGCAGGGAATGTGCATAGCAATGTTCAATGTTTTGCTTGTATGACTTATGCAAAAGAGTCAGGAAAAAAACCCTGCATTAAGAGACCATGACGGTTTAATTTTAATCTGAAAGTAAGGCAACACCACTGCCAAATAAGAGACAAACTTCACTCACTCCCTCTGGAGCAACTAATTCCCCACCTGCCCCACTGTTTGGGCTCTGTTCTAAAGAGCAAGATTAAAGGTGAACCTTGTGTGTGAAAGAAGACCAACTTCATTCCTTCCTGAGGACAAGCATCCACTCTTGTAGGCCCATGAGAAAATATTATTTTCTTTTAACAGCAAAACACCAACAAGGAAACTTTCCTGTTCTCATGAGCATATGAATGATATGAATGGAGAAAGAAGCTTGCACAATTCTTCAGTTTCCTCTCTTTTCTGCCCTGCATGGCACAGACTACTAATTTTGCATATAGGCCTTCCAGCTGCTATCAAGTCCTCTATGATATACCCAGAACCCTGCTCCATTTGATCTGGGAAGACACAGGAAAGATGCCTTTCACCTGAACATCTTAGGCACTGAATGCTGTGATCCACTGAGGACATCAAAACATTAAAGTGCATTTCTNTGTTTTAAGGGTCACTCATCCCACACTGCAATTTGAAAACCAACTATTTTTACTGCTCAACTACAAACAAATTCTGGAACTACATCAATACAACCAGCAATTGAAATTAAGACAGAAGAAACAGGCTTCCACAGAAAGTTGATAAAAGAGAAATGAGAGATTGGGAGAGATCTTTTACAGATCACAGGAGAGATCTTAGTGTTAAAACACTAAGTAGCACAGAGCATTTCACTAGCAGCAAGATATGGCATATAGACTTCTGCGCTGGAGCTATCTGGAAGCAATTTCTGGGGAAAGAGCACTGAGGCTGAAAGAGTCTCAGCAGTGCCCCTAAAATGAAAGTCTCTTTGCCACCTCACAGACAGGAGGCTGGGACTGTTCCTGTGCTGAAAGAGCTGCCAAAAAGCAGCTGGTTTTCAGTTCCCAGTTCAGACATATTAAAAGCCTGATATGAATGCTTAAAACACTCATTACCTGAAGCATGAACAAAATGGAGGTAGACAGGGCAAAAATTAATCATTGTTGATAAGAAAACCTGAAGCACACCACCTGACACGTTTTCCCTTGTACAATAAGGAATATTTGCCTTGGAATTAAGAACGGGGAAAATCCAGTCTGTATTGAAAGATGTGCAGTGCCCACAGCCTGTAAATATCTTACAACATAACCTCTCAAGGACAAGCACTCTGCACAAATCATCTTGCATAAAGGATGGATATAGATAAAATCTATAAAGACAGAACAAAGAACTTGTAGGATAAAGCATAAACTAGCTGATAAAGTAGCTTCTCTAAAATGACTGAGAACTGAAAGAAGCCCTCAACAATCCACTGCAAATTCAATGAGGGGAACACACACAGAGCCTAGGACAACAGCTCTCAGACTCCACTGCTTGGATTCCCCTTTGTGCGGGCTTAGTCCAAGTAAGATACAACTCCAATTCCAGAAGACAGGTTTCAAAGTACTGGGACAGAACAAATCATCTTCAACGATTTCTCACCTCATTAATTTTCACATCACATAATCAGTTACTTTACCTGAATCCCACTGAGATTACCTCAGCTTAAGATACAGACAAGCCAAGACTATTCACCCTATGAATTCTTTCATGGTCATAATAGATGTTTAAGATAAATCAGACAGAAGAAAACATTGAATTAACTGTCCAGCTGTGAAAGGATATGATGGGGGCTTTCTTTTTGTTTTAACTATTTTTACCACCTTGGTTTCTATTGTGATCCATGTTGTCACATCCCCCAACTTTTACCATTTAGTATGTCATAACCACTGCTTTAAAAAAAAGAGTCAAAAAGATATGTTAAACACCAAAGATTTAAGTTTAAATCATGGAAAATGAGGATGAACACATTGAAACAGGCTTGCAATTTTAATTTTTAAAAGGCCCCTATGGTGGGACTAGCTGTAGACAGCATCATGCTAATGCAAATGGAAAATAGTTTTAAAAAAATACCAAAAACAAAAACCCCACTTTAAATAAGTATGAATTCATACCATACACGGGTACACACTTAATAATTTTCTACATTAGCTCTGTTTGAACTATAAATCAAGCCTATACTACTAAAAGTTCAGTATGTGCAACATTAACCCAGTCAAAGCATTTTATAAATACAAGCTTTCTTTTAGTATTGCAACATACTTCACTACTTAACATACTGAAAAACAAGTTCTACATTTAAAATTCTGCTGTAATAGTTCTATTTGCCAATTAAGACTACAAATGGAAAAATACTTGCTAATCTTTAACATTTTGAAAATTGCAAATATATTTCATATTTTGAAAAGAAACAATCTTGTTTATCCTACTGGTGCTTCTTTAGACATTTGAGGATACTACACTAACAAAATACAAACTTTGTAGTAAGCTTACAACATGTACTTCTCAGAGGCAAAAATAAAAAAAAAATCTGGTTTGTATTTATGAAGGAACATCCATTTATTATAAAACAAGATAAAAGATATTAGAATTAAGTTGAAACAAGGCAACATTTGAACAACCACTTTAGAGCTTTGTGAACGAAGTGTAGTTTTTAACTTGCAAATCCAGGTGAACGTAGCTCTTAACATGCTGTCCTCTATAAATGGGATGAAGTAGAGAAGCAAAGCTTCAAGGTGTAGGGGTTGGAGCCATCTGTGAGGAGACAACACAGAACACACTGTGGGCATAGCTCTCCTGCTGATCCACCTTCCATAACCTGGCACGTTCACCAGTTCTGTGTACTTCACACTCACACCTCCACTGGGGTTTGCCTTTTTCACATTGAAAGAGGAAGTTTTCTGTTGTTACCACCTCTGCAAACTGAGATCAAACTGAAATTGTGAACAGTGTGTTATCCATACTATCTTCAAAAATATCCTGCCTCCATTATTAAGGTGGACCAAAGGTGTGGAGGAATAGAAAAGATTTAAACTGTTTAAATTTCACAGGGAGGCAAACTCAGTTAGGAAAAGGTAGTTTGAAGACACTGGCCTGGATTCAAAACTATGTCTGGAATACCTGGAAAAATTCCATTTAATCTAGTAAACTGTCTTAATTGTTCAGTGTAGATCTGGCCTATTGTGTACTTGCTTAGCAGTTGAATTCATCCCACTCTATTCTTGCTAGTTTGGAGCTAAATTCAGCTTGGCTTCACAGTTTCTGGTTTCAAAGGGAATGTGCTACAGTAGCAGTAAATCAAGAGCAATGAGCTGAGTAACTTAAGGAATCCTCTGTTCAAGATATTGCAGATTTCTCTGTATTCATTGTGAAAGAATCATAGAAGGGTTTGGTTTGAAGGAATCATCTCATTGAATCATCCAGCTCCAACATCCTGCCATGGGCAGGGATGCCACATACTAGACCAGGTTGCTCAGAGCTCCATCCAGCCTGGCCTTGAACACTTCCAGGGATGGGGCATCCACAACTTCTCTGGGCAACCTGTGCCAGTGCATTACCACCCTCACAGTCAAGAACGTATTCCTAACATCTAAAACCTAAATCTCTCTTATTTTAAAACCCTTACTCCTTGTTCTACCACTATTTGCTCATGTCAAAAGTCACTCTCCCTCTTTTTTATAGGCCCACTTTACTGGAAGGCCACCATAATTTCTCCAGGCAGAAAATCCTCAGCTCTCTCAGCCTTTCTAACAAGAGAGGTGCTCCAGCCCTCTGATCATTTTTGTGGCAACCAGGACCCTAAAGTCCCTCTCCACAGGAAAAAAATTCCAACAGTAAGATTACTTACTTGGGACTCTTATCTGGTAGTGATTAAGCACAGTGAGAGCTTCCACCGCATCTGTCTTACATTCCCATTCCAACAGACCAGACAGTGTTTTGGCAGAAGCTGTCAAAATAAGAAATAAAAATGGGAAGGAGGGGATCAATAACATCTCCTGACAGTGCATGCTCAGATCAAAACTGGAATCATGTAATTCTCTCTGGTCAAATTTTACTTACGTTTTGGATCAAACACTTTGTATTTAATAAAGCTGAGAACTTCATGATCCTCACATAACTGTCACAAAAATAAAATAAGAGGTAAAACTCCAGCAAAAGTGCACATAAACAAATTAGCAAAAATTCCAAGTTCCTGGAAGAGACACACAAAAAGATTCTGACTTTTTAAGACAGCTTGCAAGAATTTATGGCAAATCATTTAAAAATATGTTTAGATTGGTAATTCTTTAGAATACCATTCTGTAGTATGTAAAACAAGGCTCCTGTATCTGTGATATCACTGCTATCTCCAAAAACATAATTAAATTATAACAAGTTCTACTTTTTGACATTCCTGCTCCAATACAGTAGCTCTGAAGTTGTATATACAAGGACACCACTTGGGAATCAAGAGTTCCCTTACAGACAGAGTCAGAAAAATATATTTTGCTGAACTGAAAAATAATTCATTGAACTGTCAGCAATCTTACCACTGCCTCCACTTAGAGGCACAGTATTGCATGTTTTAAGCATCCAGAGTTCATTTAGGATACAGCTGTGCCAGGATCCTAGGTGTATGCTTGTCTCCATTCCAAAACATCTCTAGTAGTCATTACAGGGAGTCAGTAAATCTTTTGTAAGTTGTAGTCCTAACTTCCATGTATTTGGCTTTGTGTCTTTTCCCTTTCCCCCAAAAACCCCTCATATAAAGCTCCTTAACTTTATTTTCAAGATTTTTTTTAAAATATATACATCAATAAAATTGAGAGAGTAAGTCCAGAATTTAACATATCCAGAGAGGCTCCAAATGTATTTTAAGGAACCGCTCTCTTCCAGTGGCTCTGCTATAACCCTCCCAGTTACTTGTTTTTAAAAGCAGCACCATAAAAAGCCAGGACAGAGCCCAGAAAGCACTGGATGTCAGTCACTGCAAGTGCCTACCTTTACAAAGGTTTCCTCAGTCACACACAGGGGAACATTGTAATAATGCAGCACACAGGAGGGAGGTTGGATGATGTTCTTGGATGCTTGGCCAGCACTGGTGAAGCGATTGTTCTTACTCATGGCAAAATCCTTGTAACTACTCGTGCCATCCTCCAGTTCAAATATCTGGCTTGGAACTACAGAGTGCTGCTTGGAAACACTGGAATTTAAGGATAAATTTTCTTAAATAATTAAGTCTATCATACTTTTCAGATTATTATTTTGCAGATTATTATCTTATTAGAAAAGAGACGATGTTTCTTTATAATAATTTGAAATAAATACAGGACGGATTGGATTTGACCCTTTTCTTTAAAAAATGCAGAAAGAACGGATAGAACACATTGGGGAATACAGTTTATTAGTGGCCAATCCATGTAATGACAATATGCTTTATGAATGTACATAAATACAATTATAAATAGTAATAAATCAGAGTGGTTGGGGTTGAAAGGGACTTTAAAGATTATCTCCTCCCAACCACCCTGCCATGGACAGGAGCAGCTTCTACCAGAGCAAATCCCCATCCAACCTGGCCTTGAACACTTCCAGGAATGGGGCATCCTCAGGCTCTCTGGGCAGCCTGTGCCAGTGCCTCACCACCCTCATAGTAAAAAATTTCTTCCTTATATCTAACCTAAATTCACCCTCCTTCAGCTGAAAGCCAAAATAAACAGTCGCAAATTGGAAATCACAACTCCAACAATGATAACAGAGTAATGTGATATTGACCCTTTGAAACTTCATTCCATCTGCCCATTGGTGGACTATTAATCTGATAAAACATATTTACCAGACATTGAGTCTCTTTCCAAATAACTTGACATTATTGAGATGTGTGACTGCTCTTTCTACAGCGTATTCATCACCCATTTCAACCAGTGCTGTGCCTGGAATAGTCTTCATAAATTTCACCTAAGACAGATAAGGTAAAAAAAAATATATTGCAACAAAGAGCTCAACCAATAGTTTTATAAAACATTAGGATGTGTTTTTAGACAATCTCAGACAAGCTTTTTCCAAAGTAGTGG
The DNA here is from genome assembly GCA_013399455.1 of Anthoscopus minutus. Lineage (NCBI taxonomy): Eukaryota > Metazoa > Chordata > Aves > Passeriformes > Paridae > Anthoscopus > Anthoscopus minutus. Next base: position 293,478 of record VWYI01005199.1, read on the forward strand.
ACTTTGGAGGTTCAGATAAACTTCTTTTATACAGCAGTTTCCAAGTTTCTAATAGATTATGCCTTACCTTCTCAATGTTTCCATACAAGCAGAACAGGTTGAATACCCTTGAACAGTTCATCTTGAGCTGATGCAACCCACTAACCATGACAACTGACCCAGAAGGATTTCCACCATGCATGTAAGAGGAGGATGCCTGTGGCAACGGATAAGCAACAAGTTCTGGAGTGTCCCGAGATCCCATTCGGTACCGGCTTGGCAAGGGCAACAAAGGACCATGGGAGCCTAAGGAGATGAGAGACCATGTTTCTATGTTGTTTGAAATAATTTTCACTACTTAATCATGCATCAAAGCCCACATACATAATGCATATTTAAAGAAGGGGTAGAAGGTTACAGCAATTGCTGAAAAAAGATATTCCAGTAATTACAAAAGTCATTATCTTCCCTGCAGCGTGCAAAATATTTGAACATAAACATATCAGAGGAAATAATTAAAATCAACATTCTGAAATATTCCATCTAGTTACAGAGCTATGTGACACCAAGAGAGAATATTACAAAGTCAGGAAACCAAACCAAAAGGAGTGAGACAGAGGTCAGCAGATGATACAGCTCTTTTTCCCAGAGACATGAGATTAAGTCAGAGGCCTGTCTTTCTACAAAATACCCATTTGGAAGAAACAGGAATACTTAAATCCCCACACTAATGCAAAATGAAGTGGTCCTATTTTCCATTATAGACAAAGTGACAGGTTTCACTGAAACAGACAATTTCTTTTTTCTTTTAGTGATGAGACACTACTAGTAAGCAGCACCTCTGTTCATGGAAAATGCCAGTATTACAGACCAAAAGGAGGATCCCTGTTTTTCTGAGACAAAAATAATGTGAAATTCACACAAGCCAAGTATAAAAGCAACCTTTTCTCTTTTTCTTCCCCTGCAAAAAGCAGTAATGACAGGGAAACGGTGGTAATGGACACATTACTTAAGGTAGAAGGATGTATCAGAAGAATGAAAAAGAACATCACTGAATCAAGGTGGGACTTGGGAATTCTGGAGATTTGAAGAACCTTTGGAAGAGTAGGTAGGATGTCAACCTACAACCTACTGTAAAATATCATAAATACCCTGGCAAAGAAAGAGGCAAGACAAATCACATTGCACCTGAGAGCTGATAGTAACTAGAAAAGTCACACGTGAGTGGGGATATTTGCTTCTCCACCCTGAGGTCTTTGCTCAGCACATGAAAGTGACAGCAAGTCTTGCCTTACAGAGAGCACTGTTAACAAATTTTATAGCACTGATTCCAAAACATCATTCCTCTACAGTCACATAGCTGTACTTTTTCTGAATCAGCTAAATTAGAAGTGCCAATGCCAACAGTTCATAGCTTTGCACGCAAAAACATCAGAGCTCTCTATTGTACCAAACCATTGATCACGCTATGTTGCCGTTTTCTAGAGGAAAACTACTTTCCCAATCCAGATATCATCTTCTACCCATTGCCAGGGTGATGGCAACTGAAAGGAAACTTTCTTCCAAGGAATAAACCTGTAGAGCTGAAGGCTTTGAGTGACAGGAAGAGGTGAGGCAATGAGTGCACATGGATTTCACTGAACCAGCAGTGTTTCAGAAGGTAGACTGACAGCACTGCAAGTGAACTGCTCATGCTGAAGGGAACCACAGCTAAGCATTGATTAAATATTTAGAATTCCACAGAGCATGTAAGAAATCATAACCAGCTGTCATTCCATATTACTTACCATAGCCATCATGTCTAAAGGATGATGGGTGCTCTCCCAAAATAGCTTGTCTCTGCCGGCCCTTCCCTCTGTCTAATGTGGGAAGGGAAAGAAACCAGTTTAGTATGCACAATCAGGAGCTTGATTTCTCCAGTTAAGACACAAAGCTTCTAGTTAAGAAGTGAAAAAGTAATTTGAGTCCTTGTTAACTTTATAAACGATTTCTCATTCACGCTACGTCTAAAAACACAAGCTGTAGCCCTGGGACACCAAAATTAAAAGACTGCCATCTGTATAACAAATTGCACTTAAGTTGATTTGGGGCAGTGGCCAATGAGGAGATGCAGACATTTAAAGTTTATGGAGATACCCAATAGTTCTCCTAAACAAACACCACACATTAGTATAGAAAACACCATACAGCAGGATTTACCCATGTGTCTCTTAAAACAAATTTGAAATGCAGTACTTTTGAAAGACAGTACCTGAATCATAATATTAGCTTCAACAGCAACACATTTTCAAAGTGGGCTTCTTTCAAGAAGTTTCAGCATAAGCCAACAACAACCTGTATTACATGGTTTCATAATCAGTAAACAGAGAGCATTACATATGTGTACATATATATTTACAGAACACCTACTGATTTATGGGTGTGCTGAAAGGATTGTACATTGTGGCATTATCAGCAGCACATAATGGTTCAACTGAGGAAAAGCATCACTGAGTAATGCACTTAAACAACAGTCAATCCTTTAAGAAAACCCAGTTCTCTAGGATATAAAGTTAAGCAAGGGGTCTACATTTATGGAAGGAAGCAATGCCTCACAGCCAAAGCAGTATTTTCCAATCAGCTCCATGCTGCACAATGAAAAAAATCTAAACTTCTAAATTTCTTTGTGGTGGGCAACAAATTCTTTCCTTACAATTAAAAATAAAATAAAAGCCACATTGAAAAGATGCAGCAAGGCATTTATCAGTTTACAACAATTCCCAGGATATTTAAGTATGACTGCTGAAAATATTAACTCCACCCCAATAAAGTCAGAGCTATTTATCCCAAAAAACAGGAACTATTTGATTACACAACAGTGGTAGATGAAAACACATGTGGCCCTTTCTGTTCAGGATTTTGAGGCCAGGTTCCAAGTCAGATATTTACTTTGCCAGTAAAATTGGAAGAGAGAGCAGTCCTGAACACTTTCAAATATATAGAAGAAAGATTACTGTTGTCAAGTTTACTTTTCCACTCCCTTTTCAGCGTGACAGCTCTGGTTCTTGGCTCTAGAAAGCAAATAAGCAATCAGATCAAGCATTCTAGCATTTAAACTATATGCAGTAATCACATTCCACAAAAATCAGTTTTGTAATTCCAATCTGTGGAACTAAATGCTTTGAAACTGCCCACAGTAAAATATAGTCAAGAATCACATTCTTCAAATAAAGAATTCTGTGAGAAAAGTTTGACAAATATTTTGTCCTTGTGGTGGTGCAAGTCTCTCCTTGCCCCATGCTTGGTCCTTCCTTGAACAAAGCCCCTGGATTGTGCCAGTACAAATACTTGTGTAAACACGCACTGAAACACGAGAACTGACCTGCGTTAAAAATTATTCTGAAAGGAAAGGCTCTTTATAATCTTGTTTAAGCTTGGGTTCCTTAATTTTTAGTTTTGTTTTTACATCAGGTCCTTGAGTCACTGAGCAAGCTGGTATTACCCCCAAAAGAAATGCTCCAAACTACAGTTTGAAATTTCTGGCTAAAGGCAAGTAGAACACTAAGTCAGGTAGGTTTATTTCATCCAATCTAATGCAATATGACTTCATAGCAGCAGGCACTTGTTAGGAAGTTTACTTTGGTAGAGAAAGACTACGGGCAATTTATTACCATAAAGAACTAAAAACAGTCCTTTAAAAAAATCATTAGTAAAGTGCATTTCCTTACTAACATTTGGAGGGCAGGTGTGAAATTCTGAAAGGATTTATTGGCATGTCTGTCTTTGGAATGAAATTCCTTTGGGATAAGATCATTGCTGCAGTGAGAGCCCTACAGCTCAGGTCACACCATGTTCAAAACCCAAATAATGCTGTTGCAAAAGTTGAAGGACAAATACATAAACTCTTTCAAAAAAAAAACAAACCACCAATTCCTGGATTACTTTATGGGCAAAACTGCTCTAGAAGCCTTTTTTCTTGAATACATTTCACTGTTCATTCAACAATTTTTATTCCCATTGTCCACATAAAAGGATGTGGATCATAGTAAATGAAAAATCATGCTACCTACAATATGTAATGATTAAGATATATAAACATATGTATGTCTAATTTTTTTCCTCGTATGTGTAGTAGGGTTCTTACATACAGAGAACAGAGACAGTAATAAAAGAAAAACGGAAGAGCAGAGTTCTTGAAAAGAGCAGGCCACACTTATCCTAAATTTTTCATCTTCCACTGTTTGTTCAAGTTTGGGGAAGTTTTAGTTCATACAGTCATACCCTTCTGCAGACCAATTACATAATGCATTTAGATGCACAGCGTTACAAGCCAGCCTCTAAACACTGCGATGATCAAAAGATACAAGGGTTAAATTAATCCTTTCAATTCTTCAAATGCAAACCTTTAGATTTTTTTTCTTGTCATTGAGTTTCTTCAGAATCCCTTTTCTTTGATTCAAGAATTTGAGAAAAAATTTGAATCCCAATACAAATGGTCATAATCTACAAGCTGAAACCAATACTGTAGCTCCCTTGTTAACTTTTTACAAGAACTTCATTTTGAAAAGCCAAGCCCTAAGTTTTTAGTTGTACAACAGTTTCACAAGCCCAGTGTCTCTGCAGAATTACTGTGAAAGTGCAAATCTCTTGAGACAGCCAAAGCCCTGGTTCTCATGTAGTCTTTGATAAGTAGATACTCTATCTTGGTCACATTAGTCTTCACTTTTCTAACTTTACATTGAACACATTATTGTACATAGGTTACTGAACACTGCACTCAATAGTTACAGATTATTGGTTATTTTTAAATAAACACTTTACAGGAGTTAGGCTACACAGCAGTTTGACTACATATATAACCATAGTTTCCACTGACATGAATTAAGCTCTGAGAATATTTACAGCTGAGTACTTAAGAGACAGCATGCCTGTACCAATTATGAATCTCCCTATTTTATTACTTAAGTATAGCTTAGGGGACTTATTGGTATTGCACTGCTCAGTTCCAACTATCTGCATATAAGGATTGAACTTCCCTAATACTAAACAATATTTACACTGCTAAGTCTGAAAGCAACTCTCACATACAGCAAGTAATAAAAAGATTACAATGTCAATGATATCAACAAGAGGTTATTAATTTTGGAAGTTCTCGATTTTTCAGTGGCAATTTTAAGGGAAATAAGACCAGCATACATACAAACTTGAACAGAATGGGTACAGTCTATCATGTTATTCATCCCACACAAATCTGAAGTACTGAAAATGTCCTCCTTTAAAAACTGGTGGTGGTGGTGCATGCAGTATGCAGACAAGGTGAACTGCAAGTCTGAGGTTTTTCAGAGGGTTTTTTGTTTGTTTGGGGTTTTTTTTTGCTGATGCCGATGTGGTGCATGATGAAGTGTAGAGTCAGCCTGCTGAAGTCCTCTATCCTTCTTAATGCCTTGTCCAACATAGGGGAAAAGAGTCCTTTCGAAGGAGAAGCAGTGTGCAAGTTTGTAGTTTATAAGGAATAGTCTGTGCCAGGTTTCCTCTCCTCCAAAGAGAGAGAGCTGCTTGGAGAAATGCAAGTCCTTGAGAACTGCGAAGGTGCTTGGAGGTGTGGGCTCCTTGTTGCACTAAGTGGCTCAAGCACACGGCAGTAGGGGGCACTAGGACTCAGGGTTAATTCCCTGCGGTGGCACAGCCTCCAGCAGCACTGGCCTGCTTTGGAAGGACTGTTGCCACACAGCCTGACCACGTGTGAAGGGCTGGCATTAGTACAGTCAAACAGCTACAGTGAGAATGGATCAGAACCTACCTCGGCGGCCCAGATATGGCTTAGTGTAGTCCCAACTATCGTTGTCATTCCTAATGACATTAAGTCGAGTTGGCTGTTCAAATAAAGTAAAAGTGAAAGAGGTTAAGCCTTGACTGTATGGGGGGAGGGTTGAGTAAAATTAATAAGAGAAAAGAAGGTCCAAGCATTACCCTTGCATATTCAATTTTTAGTGTGCAGCATCCTGCATAGATATCTGCTCCATTGAGCGCAGCCTTCGCCTTCTGGGCACAAAACACTGATTCAAACATACACATCATGTTAAGGATCTTTTTCCCCAGGTGTCTCATTCCTGTCCCTTTTTTCTGATGGGCTTTACTTTTGTAGCCTGCAGGTATTTCACTATTGTATACACTACATGAACTCCACACAGACTTTTCACGGTAGATACTTTCCAGCAAAACGATCTAAGTGTACACCCTTTTTAGCCCATCAGCCAAAATACCTCACGTAACTAATAGAGAGACTTTGAGTGAACAAATACTCATCTTGCCTCAAAAAACCACAAGAGCCAGATGCATGCATCAGGCTCCAACACCTAAATTATTTCATATGCTCCCCATACTCCAAGATTAGTTCTGTGATTAACAGAAAAATGTGCCTGAGCCTTGGCACATCACAACCCATGATCTCACCCATACTCAACAACATATGGTGTCAGAAAGCCTGAACTTTGCAGCAGAACACACCTTTTGCACCATGTCTTGGTAGCATTTAGTGACATTTTAGAAAAAGTCCAAAACAACAGAATGTGCCTTGGTTTTACCACATTCCTGCAAACCAGCTTCTTCCAAAGCAACACAGGTTCACTGTGGAACTTAAAAATTAGGAAAGTTATGCTTCCCAGACCTATAAGAAACTGACAGTGGCAAGAACTGCAGAAGTAATGGGTACTTCAAGTAGCATTTAAATTTGAGTAAATTTTTCAACTTTTCAGATAAGGCTTATCTTGAAGCTCATTTTCCTTGCCACCCCCAACTGTCTACCTTGCTGCTGCATTACTTCACTCACATTTTTGAGTTTTCTTTCAATTGCTGTCTGGCTTCATTTTCAATAAAAGGCATCTTACAGACTTTAATTCAAAGGACATAAGGATGGTAGTTTCTGACTATATGCAGTACCCTCCCCACAACTTCCCTAATCTCTTACAAGATGAAGAATAACACCCAGCTGTGCAAGTCATCTGATCCTGACAATTCAATTTATGACAAAATTAAGACATATAGCAAGTCAAATTATTGTCTGTTAGGACACACGGTTTAAATTTTCTACATAGATAAATAGCAATTAGTTTGATTTAATAGAAGTTAGTTAGTTCCCTTTAGCCCGGAAAATCATCAATACAGCCAAAACATTGGTGGCATCTGAAATCACAAAATAATGCCAAATAATTCGGTAAATTTTGTCCAGATAACAGCTTAAAAATGGATGTCAATAAAGCTTTAAGAAGAGGTCTGTCAGAGTTTCATAAATTAAGGCCTAATCATATCAGACTGGACTTCACAAACCACAGCAACACAAAGCAATTCTGAACATTCAAGCCAAGAACAACTTAGTGTTCCAAACAGAGTAAACAGTAAGATAATAGAACAGGGAATTTCTTCAACACATGATGCAACACAAGGATGCCTAAGTTGGCCTTTGCTTTATAAAGTCAAAATAGTAAGACAAGCAGTACATACCAGGACTATTTTAAAGAGTCTGAAGAAGACAAACTGCACCTCTGCAAACCCTAACCCATTTACTGAGTATCAACACAAGCAGAAGCCATGAAATTTTTGTGTATTAAGGGGTTGTCAAATCTACAATATAATTCATGTCTGCAATTACTAGGCCTGAGGGACTATAAACATGGTTATCAACCACTGCTGACACTGCCATTTTCCTACAAATATGAAATGTGTTAGTACTGCTTTGTCTTACAGACATACAAAAAGTTACCATGTCTTAGAAATTAAATAATTTGGTCTCAAAATCACATGGCATTTTTCTGACATTTGCATGTTAAACCCATTTGGAGGCAAGAACCTACAGCAAAAAAAACCCCAAAATAAAAATCACAATCAAAAAGGATATTCAACCATGGCTTGTATTCCATTTCTCTTGAATATAACAATGCGCTGAACTTTTCCAACAGGGTTGCACACAGTGTACAAAACATCCTAAGGAAGAAGAAGAAAAAAATTTAGTCAGATGTGAAATTCCAATCACTTTTGGTCCACAGAACAGTTTCTTGCAGTGGCATTTAAATTTCAAAGAGCAAAGAAAAGGCTTGTTAACTTTCCATTTCATATTTTCTCCTCCACAATTAATACATTCGTGATTGGCATTTTTATGGATCAATATACTACAGACAATCAAATCTGAAAAACAGGAGAAGACTGCTATAAGTACTCATGCATATACTGGTTTAACAAGTATTTTCAGCTGTGTTAAAACCCAGTAACTGCATCCATGGCTCAAGCTCTGCTACCTTTGAAGCAGTTCCCTGCAGTAGCTCTACCACACCAGAGAGACAAAGTGATACTTGTAACACAGTTTGCATGATTCCAGCAGCTGAGTTCGTGTTCTTTTTCAGAGAGCAACTGGGAATAGTTCAAAATGTAAATTCAGATAGTTCATCAAAATAAGAATTTCAACAGTTTTTATTCACTTGAAGCAAGTGGGCGCTATGCTCCTTTTTTTTTATCTGAACCAAATACCTCCAAAATTATCATTTCAAGATCTTGGTGTAGGTGCTCAGGTCAAGAGGGAGAAGTGGCAAAGGAAGTAGGTATAATATTTACTACTATAAAGGAGCAATTTGGAGGTAAAGGAGCAGGAGGCATGTGGATTCCTTAAAACTAAAACAAACACAACCCACACAGCCTGAACCCATAAATAATAAGACCTGTGAAATCATTTACAGCACTCCTGGCAGCACAAAGCTGCCCTCCGTCTCTCCTGTTTGGGAGAAAAGATTCCTATAAACTTTCCAGCTCCAGGTGACATTAATTTTCATATGACTTCCCTTCACAATTTGTCCCTCAAAAAATTTCTTCACAGACACTTGATTAAAACAAAAAAAAATTGTCTTTCAAAATGTAAGCTCTACTCAAAAATCCCATCACTGTCATTAGCCAGCAGTCACATACACAGCTGGATTTTTAAATTATGTTTCATAATTCAGCCACTTTATATTACCAGATCAATCAAGTGGTTCACAAGACATAGTAATGAAGTCTATTTATTAAAAAATTAAGAACTAGCATTATATACATAATAGAATACCCTGATTCAATTGCCAAGATACATCACACCTTCCTCATGCATGTACAGAGAAGTGAGAACTAAGAGGGACCAGCAGAGGTATGGGTGAACAGACAGCAATGACTGCAGCAGCATGAGTCACTTTGGGAAAGTCTCTTTGAGCTGATAAATCCTTGACAAAGTTCTGCCCACAGGTAAGGAAACAAGGAAACTGAACTTCAAAGACCTGTATGTGACATCTTGGGCGAAACTTTTCAAAACAATAACACCCCATATCACATGTAGGGGTGAAAAACAGCTAGGAATTAAATAGAGTTAAAATGCCCTTCTTGCCCTTTGCGTTTACATCCAAAAATAAAAAAAAAATTCTCTGGGAGAGAGAAGCTGGTTCCATTATTGCAATGGAGGGAAGTAGGCCACAGCAAAATTTTAGAACAATTTTGCTCCTGCCACAAGAAGCCTTTGAATGGACCAATTTCTCTCCAAAACTCTATCTTGTTTTAAAAGTAAAGGTATTAAAAACTTTACAACAGTTTACTGCAGTTATTCAAACTGGCCACTTAAAACTGGTTGCAATTTTTCATCATTTTTTTCTACCTGTAGTTCAAATTAAGAAGAGGAAGAAGTAGTATTGGGCTTTGTGTCTTTTTTTTTTTTTGAGGGGGAAGGATGTTTGGTTGATTTTTTTTTTCTTTTGTTGGGCGTGGGGTTTTTAATATGCAGACTTTGCCTGAGGCATTCTTAAATTAACTAGTTTTTAACCCACTGGACAAGTGCAAAATTTGTATTTTTCTCACCACATTTTTAGCTGTTATGGGCACAGCTGCTCTCCCCAGTTGCTGTGACTACACTGCCTTCAGTGACCTCTGCGGCTTGCCAGTAATTCTGGAAATCTGCCTGCTTCTCACACTCATTTGTATATGCTAAAGAAACAGCTAGGGGCAGTGGGAAGGAAGAGGTTGGGGAGGGTTGTTTGTTTTTAAAAGGGAGCTACTGTGCCAGAGGCTTCATCCTCAGAATTCCCATGGAACTCTCCTAGCCCAGAACCAGGCTTCTGCTCCCAAGTATCCACCTTCAACTCAGCAGCTCATGCAAGGCAAATTTAAAATGCATGAATGAAACAGAGTTTCCAAAATTTGTATTACAGTCATGTGCAAAGAATACTTTAACTCAGTGGATTTGTTCACACAGCTCAGAGCAGGTTTGTTTTTAAACACCAAAAAGCAACTCATACCATGGCTGCTTTTCTATAAAGAAAATGGACAGGAAAATTCATCACTCACTGATGAATCAACAGAGAAAAAGCTATTGATACTCACAAGGCAGTGCAGCAGAAAGCATGATGTGTAACTGACTACTTGAGGTAATTTCAGGAATACTAAGTTGTAGTCAATTTGCTCTCATAATATACAGCACATTAAATAAAACTTAATGCTTGCATTAAGTTACTTGGTTCCACATGCCAAATACTTTGATTGATCCATACCATCTTAAATCCCTAAGAATAAATGATTCATACTTGTATCATAGTACACAATTTTAAATTTTAATTTTTTCCTGAAATATGTCTATGCAATTTAACATCCATAATAAAATCTCCAATGAAAAAGCAAGCATTTTATGCATGATAAAACACAAATTCTTAAATAACAACAACAAAAAACCCTTTATCTTAAAAAATCATGTACACATACCATTAATAAATGGCAATAAATTAGGATGCAACTGTGTAAATGATATAACTTGAAATACTAAAAAGGAAAACATCTTGGCCCAAATAAAAGTGAAAATATTCCATCAAACTGAAGTTGATCATCAGAAGATAAAGGTTTCACCTTTCCACAAAGAAAATACTTAAGAAGGACTGCAATAAAATAACTCTTCTCTACTGGAACAATTACTTGCTCTTTAAACATACACCACTCAGAGCTTAAAGGTTCATCACAGCATCAATCAGTCTTGATGCTGTGGTAAAACATTTGGAAATATTCCAGAAGCATGCAGCAACGCTTCAAAATCCTCACTTCCAAAGTCTTCAAATATATAGCAAAACATGTGTACAAGACTGAACTGTCTTGAAAAACCTTTATTTAAGAACATGAGTGTTACCTTTGTAAAGATACAAAAAAAACTTTAAAAAAAAGACAACAAAACGTACCACTGTAATTGGGTAGAGAGGATTCTGAATTGACAGGAGGAGAACTTTATTCCCACCAGAGGGGTCATCAGTGTTCCCTGGCCGAGTGATCCTCTTGCTTGTGGAGTAGTTGAAGAAGGCCTGCTGCCCAGCAATGTACACAGGCTCATCTGCTGCAAATGTCACACATTTCTTTGCACTCTCCACGCTTTCAAACTCCACCAGGGCCTGGCGCTTGAACGGCATCATCATGACATAGCTGGTGAGGGAAACATCACAGTGAGGTTTCCCACTCACTCAAAACAACTCCCAGGTCCCACGACTGTCATTGATGAAATGGTTTTTTCCAAACAGTTCCTAACAAAGACATACCATATGGTTCCAAACTTCTCAAGAGCTTCCACGAGATCTGCTTCCACAACAGATTCACACAGCCCTCGGACATGGACAACAGGAGAAACAGAGACTTTGTGATGACTTCCCCCGGCATCCTAGCAACAAAATGACATTTTAAAATTCAACACACAGAGAGCAAGGAACACTCCTATCATTAACTGAAATTAAATACTTGGTAGATACTACACTGGGTCCAGAAACAGCCATCTAAATGCACAATCTAAGCATGTGTTAAATAATTTAACTTTGCTTTCCAAACGGATCGCCAAGTTCAGTTGCTGAAGTCTACTTAAAATAAAAAGCTTTTCAGATTTAATTAATCTGTTTGCACACACAGGATTTTTCCTGTATTAAAAAAAAGCAGCCATTTAACACTGATTGAATTGCAGGAGGCCTTACACACACCCTATTCATTATGAGGATAAAAAAAAAAATTAGGACATGTCCAACAGCTAAAATATTTCTGACACTGCTTGCTGATGCCAGTATGTTTTTGGGACAGGCTAGGGGACTAAAAAAGCAAGAACAAATGAGGGCCATCTGTAAACTGAAAGCAAATTGAGTATTTTTCCAATGCTCCACAATGCAAGAAAATGCCAGCTCTGGATTATGGTTGAAATAAATGCAACCTCCCTTCTAATTCTGAATGCACATTTTTAAAAACTCACAATTTCTGTATATATGGGGCTCTTTTTACCCCAAGGCTGACTGCTATTCATGGATCCAGACATCATACATTAGCATACAAAATTCCCACTATAAATATTCTTCAGAGGTACTTTCAGACAGGCTCAGTTCTGTGCAGGTGAAGAATTTGGATTGGAATCAGCTCATCTTTCCATGAAAACCCTCAAGTAAGGCTGAAATTTACCTTAAATATTCTAGAACATGGAGGGGGAAAAAAAAAAGAACGTAAGCCAATAATGAGAGATGATCTAAAAAGATTAGAGATAATAAAGGGCAAACAAAAATATACTGCAAATACCCAGCATCCAAAATTTCATATTTGTAACAGCAGTGTGAAGTTGATATATTCACATTTAGCGACTACATCAATGTGTTCCAGCTAACAGATGAAGTCTTGTTGATTTTTCTTTTTTTTCTTAAACAGCAGCACAATCTTCTGGAACTTGAGAGAGATTCTCATTTGTAGCACAAAGGAGCATTGAGCTCCTATAATTAAGTAACCACAAACTACTGCTGTTAGATATTCCTCTCTTCTCTGTCCATTTGAACTACAGATGCCAGGAAAACACACATTCCAGATAACTACAAATTGAGTCTTGTGTGTTAAACTCCTGTGTTCCACGTACAGTTGTCACTAAACAATTACAGATTTTTTTTCTTTAAATCAAGGATTTGACCATTCTGTTTGAATCAAAAGCCTTCAGGTTTTCTCAGATGTCAGAACAATGTGCTGTGTAATATTTTAAGCTTACCTTACATTTTATTTGTTTGCAGTATGAAAGCATTTTAAGTGGCAACACATTTCTTTGAATAAGAACTGTGGCAATGCTGGGAAAGCACCGCTGGTGATATTTGCATAAGTTGTCTTGTATCCTGAATCAATCAACTCCGGTGTACGGCAGCAGCCGTGATCAAAGCCGTCACAAAAGGTTAATACTTTGAACTGCAAATGCTTAGGCAATTGCAGAAGGAACAGAACTACAGACAGATTTTATTTTCAGCTTATATGGTCTTAACCCACATACACACTTTTCAAAGCTGAAAAAAAGCACCTGAAGAAATCTGCAAGAGAAAACTAACATTAACTACCACTTTTTCCTGCAAGACCTATTAGTCTAAGGTGCTGAGGTAACAGGCACCTTTACTTTATTTACAGTCTACAGAAGAATCAAAAACAATTACATCAATTATTCATTGCCCTGCATACTTGCTACTATATTAAGATGCCAGTTAGTACCAGGGGGATGCATTTCCTTTTAGGTTTCTTTAATACACTTGAGAAATCCCGTCTAATAATATTTCTGTCTAATCACATGGTGAATACAAGCAATGATTTGCTCATTGAAGCAGACTCACCACAAGGAATAGTTACTAGCAATTTAGTATTTCCTAATCACTACCTTTTTGAACCACAATCTCCATATCTCCATAAATCACATTAAGCTTTTCAGAGGATACTCAGAAGAGTATTTTGCTCTCACTCCCCTTCCCAGCTCAAACTTCTGGTTTAGTTTCAGTTCATGTTTTTTGTCATGAACATCCCTTTGTATTTTTATCTACCAGCAAGTATTAGTAGATACAAGTCTTTCTAATAGTGCAAATTCTCTCAAAAATTAAGCCTTTCACACTTGCATCTTCAAATCCATTATCCATGAGTTACATGACCATGTACAGGTGTCTGTACCTCCGCAGAATATCAACAAACACAAATGTTGCTTCCTGTTGTCCTTAAAGCAACGTTTGGCTTTCCAATCTCAATTTCCTTCTCCCAAATCATCACACAGAAGGCATTCTTTTAGCAAGGTTTAGCAAGAGACTTAGAAAGAACCAGAAATTGCCATTACAGTAACCTGCACAGACACTCAAGAAGCATGGAATAAAAAACCCCAAAAAACTCCCACAAAACAAACTGAAGAACAACTCACCCACCCCCCAAAAAATCCCCAAAAACAAACAAGTGGTATCTCAGCCACCAGCCATGAACCTAAGGACCTACTTACAGAGAATTTCAGAACCATTTTTATAAACATAAAAACACTGAGGTGGCCAAATCGGAGGGTCTCTGCTTTACTCCAAATAGTTTCTAGCCAGCAGCAGTGAACAGCAGCACAAGAACCAAGCACAAATCAGTCCTGAGCCAGGAAGCCTCAAACTAACATTCACAGAGCACATGGGCTGGTGAAAGGTGGGGACACATGCCACGGGTATGTATATGGGTGCAAGAAAAACCTTCACAAAGGGCAGACACACATATTATGGTCAAACAGGTTTTGCAGCTACGAAGCTGCAGTATCAAGCAAATCTAGAATGATCCTGGATTTCCTCTAGAAAGAGAAATAAAACCACCAGACCACACGAAAAAGTGTCTGCAGAGTGTAAAGTGTACAGCTAAGGTCAGAACATTCACAGCTCATCCAACTGCTGCTGGAATTTCTCCCCAGAGATGAGCAATGCAGGATTTTGACCAAGATCTCACAGCCACTGTATCTTGAAAGCTACATGTGCTACAGTTGGCACACAGACAAAGGTTACATCAAAGCATCTGCTCACACACTGACTAACAACCACCAGTATTTCTCTCCCTACAAAGAAGTCTTTCAGTAACTCAAGCTCCCACGAGAGCACAAAAGCCCCATGCAAAACTCCAACCACACTTGCACTTCACCAAAGCCAGGAGAACAGAGTAGCCAATGTTACAACTGTATCATCCATCCATCTATCTATCTATCTATCTATCTATCTATCTATCTATCTATCTATCTATCTATCTATCTATCTATCTATCTATCCGGAGTTTGAAAGCTCAATAATCATTTCTTGAAGAATCATTAAGCTGGACAGAAAATGCAGTTAATTTAAATAGATAAGAGAACAGACTTCCTGCTCAAAACCAGTAACAAGGACAGAAAAGGTTCCCCTCAAGAAAGAAACCAGGAGCATAAAAATGCTTACCCTGAAACAAAGCTGAAGCACAAAGGGAAGCACTGACATATCCACGCAGATGAAACACAAACAAGTGACTTCACATACCTAAGACTGCAACAGAAACAGCTTTAAAGAACGGCTGTGGCATTTTAACATCCAATTTTTGATGACCTACATACCTCTAGACAACATTTGAAGGATATCCATGGCTTCTAGCCAACTAATTACAGTTTGCCATTCCAAAAAGGAAGAAAGTCATCATGGCCTCTCTTGCTCATCAATTCCAGATTAGAATTTTCACACAGAAATGCGTCCTTTACCCTTTCTCCACTCAGACACTTTCCAGTCAGTATACTCATATTAGTCCTATTAATTTGTACTCCCTTTTTTTGAGCATCTGCTTCTTCATCTTTTCACTATTTGCCTGCTCTACCTCTCTTTTTTCCCTAGCTGCAAAAGGATGGCACTTCCTCATATTCCCTCTGCCAAGTACCTAAATATACTCTTATTTAATTTCTCACGATTCAGATTATCTTACTCACTCTCAACTTTCTCCTCTCCCTGCATCCCTCTTAACTGGTCTGAAATTTTACAGATACAATGGAACTGGTGGTGGGTGGGGGGAAGTCTCTCAGAAGAATCAAGCAGAGAAGACAAATTTAAAGTTCCATGGCAGTGGGAGAATGTATTAGTTTTGTTTATCCTTGACTTGTGCTTTTTTTATAGTTGTTGGTTGGTTTAGGGGCCTGGGGGGCAGGGCTCCACAGAAGAAGGGGGTTAAGATTAATCACACTCCATACTCTGGAAGGTTGCCTGGCAATTTTTTACTTTTTTTTTGGATGAGGAGTTTAGGTATCATTTCTCTTTGTTTAATGCATCTCTACCACTGTGTTCTTTCAATGACTTCAACTGCTACAGAAACAATACCTGCACTATGGCCCCTTCTGCTAGCTCTGAATCTGACCTGAAATGGTCAGGTATTTGGACCATTTGATTGTCCCAAGTCCCTTCCAATTGAAATAGTCTATTCTATTTTCCTCTCTGCTCATGACAATCTGAATATCCTTCAAAATATATAAAAATATTATATATTTCTATAATAAATAAATAAAATAACCAAGCAACACCATCCCAAAACAAAACCCTTATCATTTTCAGTAGATTCGGCCTGAAATACTGGAAGAACCAGCCTGAAGGTAATGTTTTGGTTTGTTGTTGTTGGTTTTGTTTTTTTTTTTCTTGAAGGAAGACAAAGGAGGGAATATGATTTGCATGTACTCAAAACCTGCTTCTAGGATGGATTTCATTTAAGAAATGGACAAGACACTGCAAAATCAGTCAAGATCTGAGCTCATTGCATTTAGCTGCTGTTACCACACTGCCTGTGCTAGACACAAAGCAACTCAGTTGCAAGGAGAGCTGCTTTCCATTTAGCACCCAGGAAGTTTCAATAGAGTGGCTGGGAAGCTGCAAGAAATACATCCTTGTTTTACCTGCTGCAGCTGATAGCTCTGTTTGTGTATTTAGACACCACATCTCACTTCCCCAGCTGTAAGAACAGGGATAATAGATGTTCCTGATTTCGTAAGAATGCTTAGGAATAAGTATGTCAGAGACAGTGAGGGAAGTAGATGCCACAGGTTGTATAAATATGACATTAAGGCATAAATCTGACATTTAAGGGAGGGAGATGGGGTGGAGCTGAAAAGTCCTCAAAATTCCCTTAAATAAGCTCTCATCCCAACGTCCTGACCCTCTGCTACACTGCATTCTGATTCGTCTGACAGGGCTTCACCACCACTCAACACTGCTTCTATAAAGGTCTTTCTTCAAAATCACACTCTCTCCCACTGAATAATTCTGCAGGAACACATCCTGCTCCTTCCCTGGTTAACATCCTGGTCTGTTCCTGGCTCCTCAGCCTCGAGGTGAGCCATGAAGGAGGCAGGACAGCTCTGGCTTACAAGAAGTGTCCACACAAGTGGGAAATAGTGGAAAAATTAGAGCAAAATAAATGTTGGATTCCCTCTGGATCTCATACAGAGATCCCTAGGTACCCTTTCCAAAAATTCAAACCAAAACAAATCCCACAACAACAAAGGACACCAACTAAAACAAAACAAAAAAACCCCAAACAACAGAGGCATGAAGGGCTTCTTCAGCCAAACGCAACAATCTCAGAACAAGAAACTGCCACAATAATAAATACAGTCCAAGAGGGTGACCCCACCAACCTGCCAGAGGAGTCCTAGCACAAAATAACTCTTATACAAGGGCATATAATCCATATGAGTGCATAGTTCCTGATACTCCAGGGCATATGTGAAGGGAAAAAAAAAATATCATATGGCTGCCAGACTCCTATAACTCCTCATTTCTTACCTTGATCCATTTCTCATCATCATTTCACCCTCATTTCCCATTTCTCCTCCTAATTATTCCCCATTTGCTATAGTTCCTCCTACTTATTTTTCTGCTCTCTTCTGAGCAATCCAGGACACTTACACTTCTTTCCTCCTCTCAGCCTACCTTCATCTTGTATGTCTGAACCACATACAACTTTTATAAGCTGAGAACATTTCCCTGCAGAGGAACGAGTAAGATACGTCACAGAATAAGTAAGTTTCCTGCACATTTTTGTATCTGTAAGAGGGAAAAAAAACCATGAAAATTCACATTCACTAACTCTACTTAAAAGAAGCTGGCTTTTTCCTATTAAAAGTTTCACATAAAATTACTAACAAAAGCAGTCAGTCATTCAGTTTTCACATCTCTATTTGATGTTAGCTTATGCTTAAGAAACCAGTTTGATCTCCAGCATCAAGACTTCTGCCTCTCCAACAGTGAATCTGTGAATACAGTTTTGCCAATAAATTGTCAATGACACTGCCACTGACACAATCAGCTGCTGAAAACTCCTCAGGTTCTCCACTTGCTACACATTTGTTTCAGTTTCTTTACTCACAAGCCTCAGTACATGCCATACTTGAGATCCAAAAGGTGAAGTAACATACCCCATGCTCTCATTACCATGAAGGGTAAACCTGGATAAACTGAGACACCAATGAAGACACTCTGAGCCAGAGCCCAAAAAGAAGGAGAGAGAAAAATGTAAGAACTAGTTGATTTCATAAAAGTACTTCAGAAGAGAGGAAAGGCAAAAGCCAAATATATTTTCTACTTGAAGCACTCACTTCATGGCATTCAGCTCTCCTACATGACAAATTTTCCAGATAACTTAAGCAAGTGTAAGGATTTCTTTCAGCACTGGCCTTTAAGACAGAGCACATTACGAAGTCATGACTGCAACAGAGATGATGCTCTGTCACAACTTGAGAGCTAAATACTTCTCTCCAGAAATTTATTTTGTTACAGTTTATCAGGAAACTTTTGTAATAATGCGCTGGCTTGGCCTGGGGTCATGTAATTTTCTCCAGAGTAGTATGGGCTATATTTTGGATACGTGCTTGAAACAGTGTTGTTAATACAGAAGTTTTCCTTCCTGATGAGCAAGAATCAAGGCTTTCTCTGCTCCTCCAGCAGCTCCACACGTGAGCACAGCTGAGACAGTGACCCCAAGTGACCTAAGGGATATCCCAGATCCTATGAAATCCCACTCAGCATATAAAGTGGTGGACAAAGAAGGGACAGCAGAATTTTCCTCACTTGTATCTTTTTGATTCCCTCTCTCATCAACCTGGGCAGGAGTCAGCTGTGCAGGGCTTGGTTGCAGGAGAGGGTTAAACCACTATAATAAATTCAGCAGGCACCTTCTCTATCAATAGATTTAACTGATGAACGAATGGTAACAGCAAATGCTGTTACCTCATTAACTCATCCCAGTGATAAGCAAGTTCATATTAACAAACCACAAAACAAGTATTCCAAATTTCAAGCTTTGACATTAAATCAATGTTTTCTTGATTTGGCTTATTCAAGTAAGAAACAGAAAGAGCCATCAAGGAGAAAAATGGTTGTAATAAGATGGACAACTAGTTAGATAAGGAATCAAACAGTAGATAGAAAAGACTCATTAGCTCAAATTTATGGGTCAAGGACTACCTTGATACTTAGATACAAATTCACGAGGAAAAGGTATGTACCAAAAAAAAAAAAAGTGAACCATCGTGCTCATAGCAGCGGGAGGGAGGGAGTAAGCAGAATTAGAAATTAAATTTAAAAGGAGGCAATGGTTTAAGATCAGCCTTATCGCTGTATGGTGCCAGACACAAAGGTAGAACGGAGGCTGAAAGAAACCCTCGGCTGCTGTTTCAGCCCCCGCCGCCACCCCCCCGCTCGGTGTTTCTATAGTTACGCTCAGCAACAGGGCCGGCACAAAACTTGCAATGGCGGTATCCCGAAAGGCACCCAGCTGCCCGCGGAACAGCGGCAATCCACAAGCTCCCAAATCCACATCCCTCACACCCATCCATCCCTCAGGCTGCAGGCTCAGCCCGTGCCCGAGGGCGGTGAGAAACAAGCGCACGCCTGCGGCGGGGAGCGCGGAGCGGAGCAAGGACCCAGCCCGGAGCCCCCGCCA